>JAOTOM010005030.1:420000-758190 GCA_034440615.1 Ashinkailepas kermadecensis
CCCGATCGGCGTTTGCCGCGTCAGCAGTCTACAGTCAGTGGAACGGATGCACGCCACAGCGCACGACACACCGTTGGCGCAGGTCAGCCGACAAGCGACGCAGTCCAGGCGGCAGCCGATGCCACGCCGGGAGCGGTTCGACACCACACTGGGAGGCTATCAGGTGGGCACTCGGAGGGCACCGGAGAAGAGGCCATCGCGCACATACGACGATAACAATAACCGAGAGCAACACGCCATCACATAACGAGGTGGTAGAGAGCACTCAGACAATACTGTATGGACCCACGTAATATCTGTGACACTGGATAATGCAATTGTCCCAAAACTGACAATCAGGCAATTTATCATCACTCCAGCCGAACTCGGAAAAAGCCGACTGGGAGTGAGCCAACCACCGTTCCGTTACCGCAGGCTGGGATTGAACCAACCACCGCTCGGCTACCGCCGGCTGGGAGAGAACCAACCACCGCTCGGCTACCGCCGGCTGGCAGAGAATTAACCACCGCTCGGCTACCGCCGGCTGGGAGAGAACCAACCACCGCTCGGCTACCGCCGGCTGGGAGAGAACCAACCACCGCTCGGCTACCGCCGGCTGGGAGAGAATTAACCACCGCTAGGCTACCGCCGGCTGGGAGAGAACCAACCACCGCTCGGCTACCGCCGGCTGGGAGAGAATTAACCACCGCTCGGCTACCGCCGGCTGGCAGAGAACCAACCACCGTTCCGTTACCGCAGGCTGGGAGAGAACCAACCACCGTTCCGTTACCGCAGGCTGGGAGTGAGCCAACCACCGCTCGGCTACCGCCGGCTGGGAGAGAACCAACCACCGTTCCGTTACCGCAGGCTGGGAGTGAGCCAACCACCGCTCGGCTACCGCCGGCTGGGAGAGAACCAACCACCGTTCCGTTACCGCAGGCTGGGAGTGAGCCAACCACCGCTCGGCTACCGCCGGCTGGGAGAGAACCAACCACCGTTCCGTTACCGCCGGCTGGGAGTGAGCCAACCACCGCTCGGCTACCGCCGGCTGGGAGAGAACCAACCACCGTTCCGTTACCGCAGGCTGGGAGTGAGCCAACCACCGCTCGGCTACCGCCGGCTGGGAGAGAACCAACCACCGTTCCGTTACCGCCGGCTGGGAGTGAGCCAACCACCGCTCGGCTACCGCCGGCTGGGAGAGAACCAACCACCGTTCCGTTACCGCCGGCTGGGAGTGAGCCAACCACCGCTCGGCTACCGCCGGCTGGGAGAGAACCAACCACCGTTCCGTTACCGCCGGCTGGGAGTGAGCCAACCACCGCTCGGCTACCGCCGGCTGGGAGAGAACCAACCACCGTTCCGTTACCGCCGGCTGGGAGTGAGCCAACCACCGCTCGGCTACCGCCGGCTGGGAGAGAACCAACCACCGTTCCGTTACCGCCGGCTGGGAGTGAGCCAACCACCGCTTCGGCTACCGCCGGCTGGGAGAGAACCAACCACCGTTCCGTTACCGCCGGCTGGGAGTGAGCCAACCACCGCTCGGCTACCGCCGGCTGGGAGAGAACCAACCACCGTTCCGTTACCGCCGGCTGGGAGTGAGCCAACCACCGCTCGGCTACCGCCGGCTGGGAGAGAACCAACCACCGTTCCGTTACCGCAGGCTGGGAGTGAGCCAACCACCGCTCGGCTACCGGTCGTCCGAAGCGGTCACTGGGTGACGCGGGACCAAACAGGGTGGCTCACCCCCAACGCCACCACCCCGGAATCCCGTGACCCAGTCACTGTTGTGGTCTGGCTGGGCTGCCGGCGCCGACAGGTCACGCGGGGTCAGCCAAATGTCGCCGGCGCCGGATGCGGTCAGAAGGTCGGCGCTCGGATTAACCGGTTGATTGGCACCAGTCAGACGGAGTGCAGGTGAAAAGGTCACGGTCCGGGTGACCGACAGCTCCACCTGCAGCCGCAGTCACCCAACACTACTCGAATCACAAAGAAACTCGACTGCCTCAGAAATTCGTGACGATTCCCGACGGTCGAAACGGAGCAGTCAACGGCAAAAACTGCAACACATTTTACCCATTCCTTCATGAAGAGTAGTTTGCAACATACTATTCAACGCATACCAACTGAATTCAACTAGCTTCGGTCACCTAGCGACAAAAAGGACTCAAACTTCCGAACGTGAGATTTTGCCCATTGTATTTTCACTTTGAATTGACATTAACTACGAACCGAAATCAATATACTCCCATGTGTTCTGAGAACCAATTGTAAAACAAAGGAAACTGATTAATACTTGCCATTTTTACATCACATAAAATCGATATTCCGAACAGACACGAAATGTTCCATCAATTTGAGTGGTGCCTTTCGCAGCATGAAACAAAGAAAGATTGATCCAAGGCTTGATATAAATGCGTCAATGATCTCCCTCCATGGTGCACACACATGTTCCGCAGTTGGTGGATTTAACTGCGTTTATTCTTCCATCTTTTTCAGCTTATGCTATGCACCTAAATACAATAACTTAAGAAAGTGGAGTTAGTGAGCATCAAGGACACTAGACACTAGCTTCCAGATTTGGGACCAGCTGACTTGAGGACATGGATGAATTTGTCGCGTTAACAGGTAGTGTTTGAAAACCATCTTGACTTTGGAAACTGAACGTTAGGCTTACAATGCCCAGAATAAAAAAAAACACCATCTAGGAACAGGTGGCATAGGTCGTAACCTGTTAGAAAATGGGTGTATTAAAATAGTGTAGAACGATTTCAAATTTATTCGCGCGCATAGCGGATTTTGCCGTTATATTTGTATAATGATTGCAAATGTGCACATGACATCTTCCATCTTTGGTGAGTTTCAGCCAGAATCGGCCGGTTTTAGCCGGTTAAACCAGGCTTAGTCGTTGGTATGACGACAGGTAGCAGCGGCACAAAGATTCCTTGCCAGCACCGGTACATATGAACTGTACCCTAGTCCATTATCCAACCTCTTTTACCAGCAGTTTTGCTCAGACCTTTGCAGACACGAGTGTTACAAGCTACAATGCGAAATTTGACAGCCATCATCAACAACTTCCACTAGTGAACTAATCATCATGGTCGGAAATTATGGCTCCAACATGCGGTGCAGCTTACCTGGAGGAGAGACGGGTAAGACCATAATACGTACGGACAACAAGACAGCAAGCACGGCAAGCCCACCAGCAGCAGACGACAAAACCGAGCGCGCCGGTGCCCGAGGGTCGGCTGCAGCAGCAGTACCTTTGACGTGGACAGCTGGAGAGCAGCGGGCGGCAGGAACGGTGTTGAGCTGCCAGCGGCCTGCGACGGCAGCTGCGGTGGCGGCTGCGGTGGCGGTGGTGGCGGTGGCGGCGGTGGCGGCGGTGGCGCCGGCGCCAGGGCCGACCGGGTCGCCAGTGGGGTCAGGCCGGGCGGCGGCAGCCCCGTGCGGAAGAACGGCGAGTCCACGCCACCCAGCTTCGGCGCCGACTTTATCTATCGACAGAGTAGCGACGTCACACCGGTCACCACGCCAGCCGCCACAGTAGCGGTCACACCGGTCACCACGACAGCCGTTGCAGTAGCGGTCACATCGACCGTGACAGTAGCGGTCACACCGACCACCACGGCAGCCGTTACAGGGGCGGTCACACCGGTCACCACGGCAGCCGTTACAGTAGCGGTCACACCGACCACCACGGCAGCTGTTACAGTAGCGGTCACACCGGTCACCACGGCAGCCGTCACAGTAGCGGTCACATCGACCGTCACAGTAGCGGTCACCACGGCAGCCGTTACAGTAGCGGTCACACCGGTCATCACGACAGCCGTTACAGTAGCGGTCACACCGGTCACCACGGCAGCCGTCACAGTAGCGGTCACACCGACCGTCACAGTAGCGGTCACCACGGCAGCCGTTACAGTAGCGGTCACACCGGTCATCACGACAGCCGTTACAGTAGCCGTCACACCGGTCACCACGGCAGCCGTCACAGTAGCGGTCACACCGACCGTCACAGTAGCGGTCACCACGGCAGCCGTTACAGTAGCGGTCACACCGGTCATCACGACAGCCGTTACAGTAGCGGTCACACCGGTCACCACGGCAGCCGTCGCCCATCACCGGGCGGGGGCGCCACTCACAAGCCAGCGGAGTGGGCGGCAGGAGCACGGATGTGGGCGGCAGGAGCACGGATGTGGGCGGCAGGAGCACGGATGTGGGCGGCAGGAGCACGGATGTGGGCGGCAGGAGCACGGATGTGGGCGGCAGGAGCACGGATGCGGGCGGCAGGAGCACGGATGTGGGCGGCAGGAGCACGGATGCGGGCGGAAGGAGCACGGATGTGGGCGGCAGGAGCACGGATGCGCCAGGTGCCGACCGTGGGCCGCACCTGCAGCCGAACGGCACGGTGGCCGGGAGGGGGGGGTGACGGGGACGACCAACCAACTGCCAAGACCCCTCCCATACACACACATGCACACACAGTTGGTGTGTGATGGATACAGGTTAAGTGGGGCACGGCGAGGTCCATCGGTGCTACAGTGAGCGTGCAATGTGCCATGGGCAGATCATTTGGTAGAGTTATTGCGCTTTATACAGGCTCGGCGGTGCCACAGTGCTCGCACAGAAATTTACAACAAAGGCGGGTCACAAATACGCCAACACATTGCCCGGAAATGATCTTCCCGTAACGGTTGTCAAAGCTCGAAATGACCTTGTAAACTGTAGACCTATGGCGGGCGAAATGTGTGTTCAAACCTCCGCTAAAAGTGCGCGAAGAGGTTAACTGTGCACTTACTCAACACGTTAACAGTCTTCTGATGTACAGTCTTCTGCTACATGGCGGGCATAACTGTTGCCTGTGATGGCAGCGGAGTGTAATATATCCAACGTTACGACTATGCGCAAAACAAGCACACGGTTTTACAACTTGCATCCACCAGCAGCTAAACCGCATACCAGGTTTAATTGAACCCGAACCTGGACGCAGGCCCTGACCCCCCAAACTGTGCTCAAAAGTATAGGAAATCGCTTACGCGATACCATTTTCAAATACTAACTAGGTAGTCATCAACTACTCAACTAAGTAGTCAAGGTTGCTGCATCGTCACTGAGAAAGACGTCGGCAGCGGTAGGAGAAGGGGGAGGCATCTGACTCTCACAGGAATAGCATAGGCTGCCTTCGAACTGGTGCGACCACTTAGGATGGAAATAACGATCTTTTCCTCGGAAATGTACTTCAATATTGCCATGTCGATACAAACATCTAGGCGTATCATTAATGGTATAATTTGAAGATTTCATTTGCATCTGACGCACAACTGTGAGTGAAATTGAATATTTCGGATGATATAACCACTTTCCCGCATGTGAGCGATAAAATCGAAATCCATGATTACTTGAGATCCTTTGTCGCGTAAAGAAAAACGTAAATATCAGTTGGCAGGACGGTTTCAATTGCCTGTCTCTTGCATTTGGTTCAACGTCTGGGGCCCTGGTTCAACCCACCCAGAAAGTATCAGCACTTTACATCATGAGAATGGGATAAATCAGACAGCACAATCTCAAAGACTGCCATGCAAATAGTACCTAAGCAGGTGACAGAGTGGTGGAATGTGGATCCCCGCCGGTGCACTGACAGCGCGCCAATCGTGCGCAATTTAACACCGATTCCGTAAAAATATGAGATGCAAAGCGACGATGTACTTGTCATTGCAACCGTTCTTGCCCGCCGTGATCCAGTCAATTTCTATCTTTGGTTGCCACGACACCCAGTTCAGCTCCCGTGGTTCTGAAGAAAGCTGGGCACTTCCGACAGGGTCCTGTTCCAATCCTAGTCACGATAACCGGCGTATCGTGATGTCGTGAGATCGTGTCGGCTGTGCGCATGCTGTGTGATGCACACAACCGACCTGGCATCTCACCACCGTCCGGCGGGGAGGTGGACTCACTGCAGACAGTCAGCCGAGGACGGTGGGGATGGCTGACAGCGGCACGGTGGCACACAGTGACACCCACCGCTGCAGACAGTCAGCCGAGGACGGTGGGGATGGCTGGCAGCGGCACGGTGGCACACAGTGACACCCCCCGCTGCAGAGAGTCACCACGAGTGACACCCACCGCTGCAGACAGTCAGCCGAGGACGGCGGGGATGGCTGACAGCGGCACGGTGGTACACAGTGACACCCACCGCTGCAGACAGTCAGCCGAGGACGGCGGGGATGGCTGACAGCGGCACGGTGGCACACAGTGACACCCACCGCTGCAGACAGTCAGCCGAGGACGGTGGGGATGGCTGGCAGCGGCACGGTGGCACGCAGTGACACCCACCACCGCAGGGACCGACTCACCAAAGGTGGCGGTACGTATCGCATGTGGTGACAGCAAGCAGGGGGCACTCACCGCAGGCGGCACGGAGGCAGTCAGCTGCGACTGCGGCGGTGGCTGCGGCGGCGCCGGCGGATGGTGGTGGTGGTGTGTGTGCTGATGCTGATGCTGGTGCAGCTCGGTGGTGGCTCGCAGGTAGGGCGGCGGGCCCGCCACCACGCCCCGGTCGTGCGACGCCAGGAAGCGGGTGTTGAGCTCGTGACGCAGCAGCTCCGCCTTGTCTGTGGGCGGCACACACGGCATCAATGGGGCCGGACACAGTTGGCGCCGATGGGCTTACTTAAAGGTGGCGTCGGTGAGGGAGGACAGAACTGGTGTCAGTGGATCTGTTCCATGGTGGCTTCAGTGTGAGAAGCTAGAGCTGGCGTCGGTGGGAGAGGACGGAACTGGTGTCAGTGGAAGTGTCAAAAGGTGGCTTCAGTGGGACAGATCAGAGCTGATTTCAGTGGGACAGGACGAAGCCCGGCGTCAGTGGGGCAGAGCAAACCGCTTGGGTGGCGAACGCAGCAGGGGAAGGCGCAGGACGGCAGGCGTGGCGAAAACAATGAATGGCCATTGTGACACACATAATGGGTGGCTACGTCGGTGCAAAATCCGATGGCCAAAGAGACACGAGCATGCTGGGTGGCCGAGGACGTGCGGATACACTGGAAGCAAGGTGCTGTGGGAAGACAAACCGGTCGAGGAAGTGGAGACACAAGTCTACGGTAGCGTGGAACAACTGGAAGGCATACACCGGATCCCAGAGGCAGATATAACGAAACGACTGGGTGCTCAAGACAATGGAAACATTTGATGCCAAAGGCAGTGGGACGAAGAGGTGCCGGAAATAGACAAGCAACGGCGACGCGGTGAGGTAGTCGACGTGCAGTTGATGAAGAGGCGAATCGAGTAACTGGGCGACGAAGATGGAAATAACAACAAGGGGCAGTTGAGGCCAAAGAGAAGCTTGGGTCTGCAAGCATGGAGGTACACAATCTGCATGGCCGACGGTACAGTTGCACACACTGTTACCGGGGTTAGGGGGGGGGGGGGAGTGAGTGACGGATACCAAGGAGACAGGAAGTCGAGGTGGAGACAAGCTGAGTGACCGAGGCGATCCACACACCGATATATCCACGATGCCGACAACAGTAGTGAACAAGGTCACGACCCGCGGGACAATGGAAGCGGTGGCGATACACACCGGGCACGGCAATCAACCACCGACGCACCGCAACTAACAACGAACGTCAACAAACAATTTACTATTAAAAAACAAAACAAAAACGACTGTCAATAGCTTCCGCCGGCGAACGTATTCCACGCCTCGAAGCGAAGTCAAGAGCGAGACCTGATGACCTGCCCTGCGGCAAGAAGTGCAGTGACAAACGCCGCGACCAGCGGCAAGTGAGTCGACCTGCGCGTCGGCAGCGTGGGTTCACATCACACGTCGCGGCGCCGCCGCCGCCGCCGCCGCGCAACACGCCAAATGGCAGCCGATGCCGCCGCCCGCGAGCGCCCAGCAGTGTGTGGCCGCGGCCAGGCCGCGTCCGGCGGAGCGCAGTTCCGCGGCAGCAGCCCGTGCTGCACATCGCGCACTATCTGTCCATCCATCTGATACGGCACGGGTGGACAGCGGAGGCCGGTCCTGTATCCTGCCGCCGGTCGGCGTTCAATAGCCACACCGTGCCGGCCCGTGCACCGGCCGCCCCGTACGCTGCCGACATCGCTGCGGACACCGGTGATACACGGAAGTTGGAACAAAAGGAATTCGACTATTGTTGTGCAAATGGAGGCTGTCCTGTGCGCTGCGTACCCACCCACCTGTGTCCTGCTGAAACAGCTGGGATTGTCAATTTGCACACGGAAAATAGGAAGTCCATGTCGTACCAAATTCCACCAGAAAACGGAGAACACATACCGCACTTTGTAGACTTGCTAACGGATCGCACCCGCAGAAGGCCGAGCGTTACCAATCTGTAGTGGCCCCTGTCCCACTTCGAGGTCCGCGATCGTCTACGAAGTTGAATTCAACATTTTCAGTCGCATCTATTTCACGGAAAGTTGAACGATACTATCAGCAGAACATCGACAGGTATATATTATTGGTGCTTCACATGTTTTTCTTGCCAGAGTATCACGAGGACACACGACCAGGATTGGAAGCACGGCCTTGTCCCGGGTGTTTGGCATGCAGAACATTATCCTCTCTGGGAAATTATATGCACTCTTGTTTTCCAAAAGATGAATGAAGTTGTTTGAAAATGAAAAGCACTGCAAACTTTTTTGTTGTTCAATAAGCATGCCCGAAACTGACTGCAATGTATGAAAAAGAGTTACTGATGTCAGAAAGAGGAAATATTATCCTCTCTGGCTTGGAATGTCCCCAATTTTTCCTCTCCGAATCCACGATACGAAACATGAATCCAACCCTGCGCACCACTACATGCTCTCCCAGAATCTGAGGGTGTGCTTGGTCTGACCCATACCTGGCACTTATCAGCGGCCATATTTGCCCCAAATTTCCTGTACTTTCCAGCATGCGATAGCCATCTACTACCACAGCACCACAGTTCGGTTCAAGGGGCGGGTCCGATGTACCGCTGCAAAGGTAGACTGGCTGGGTGAACATAGGTGCACCGGGCAACAGAGGGGAACACGGGTGGAACTGCGTAGCTGGGGACAGGGGCGGTGTGGAGGCAGGTGGCACTGATTTTATGGTGAAAGGAAGGGGCATTCATGGGGCGACTAAAAAGGTTCATATTTACCAGGTGAAAAGGTTCATATTTACCATTTACTGCGGCAGCAGGACTGTCTGTGTTAACTCACTGGACGGCTGTCGGCGGTCCAGACTGTCTGTGTTAACTCACTGGGCGGCTGTCGGCGGTCCAGCGGGTAGCCGGCGGCGGCAACGGCGGCAGGACCGTCGGTCGCAGGCGGCCCGGCCCGGCCAGAGGACTGACTCATCGGGGAGTAGACGGTGGCCGGCAGCGGTCGGCCGGTTGACAGGCCAGACCCGGAGGGGGCCCGCGCTGGCGAGCTGGGGACACACGACACACGGCGTCACCACACTGAACCTGGGGACACACAACACACGGCATCGCCACACCGAAGCTGGGGACACACGACACATGGTATCACCACACTGAAGCTAGGGACACACAACACACGGCACCGCCACACCGAAACTGGGGACACACGGCACCACCACACCGAAGCTGGGGACACACGACACACGGCATCACCACACCGAAGCTGGGGACACACGGCACACGGCGTCACCACACTGAAGCTGGGGACACACAACACACGGCATCGCCACACCGAAGCTGGGGACACACGACACACGGCGTCACCACACTGAAGCTGGGGACACACGACACACGGCGTCACCACACTGAAGCTGGGGACACACGACACACGGCGTCACCACACTGAAGCTGGGGACACACAACACACGGCATCGCCACACTGAAGCTGGGGACACACGACACACGGCATCGCCACACCGAAGCTGGGGACACACGACACACGGCATCACCACACTGAAGCTGGGGACACACAACACACGGCATCGCCACACCGAACCTGGGGACACACGACACACGGCATCGCCACACCGAAGCTGGGGACACACGACACACGGCATCACCACACTGAAGCTGGGGACACACAACACACGGCGTCACCACACCGAAGCTGGGGACACACAACACACGGCATCGCCACACCGAAGCTGGGGACACACGACACATGGTATCACCACACCGAAGCTGGGGACACACGACACACGGCATCGCCACACTGAAGCTGGGGACACACGACACACGGCATCACCACACTGAAGCTGGGGACACACGACACATGGTATCACCACACTGAAGCTAGGGACACACAACACACGGCACCGCCACACCGAAACTGGGGACACACGGCACCACCACACCGAAGTTGGGGACACACGACACACGGCATCACCACACCGAAGCTGGGGACACACGACACACGGCATCGCCACACTGAAGCTGGGGACACACGACACACGGCATCACCACACTGAAGCTGGGGACACACGACACACGGCATCACCACACTGAAGCTGGGGACACACGGCACACGGCATCACCACACTGAAGCTGGGGACACACGACACACGGCATCACCACACTGAAGCTGGGGACACACGACACATGGTATCACCACACTGAAGCTAGGGACACACAACACACGGCACCGCCACACCGAAACTGGGGACACACGGCACCACCACACCGAAGTTGGGGACACACGACACACGGCATCACCACACCGAAGCTGGGGACACACGGCACACGGCGTCACCACACTGAAGCTGGGGACACACAACACACGGCATCACCACACCGAACCTGGGGACACACGGCACACGGCGTCACCACACTGAAGCTGGGGACACACAACACACGGCATCGCCACACCGAACCTGGGGACACACGACACACGGCGTCACCACACTGAAGCTGGGGACACACGACACATGGTATCACCACACTGAAGCTGGGGACACACAACACACGGCATCACCACACCGAACCTGGGGACACACGGCACACGGCGTCACCACACTGAAGCTGGGGACACACAACACACGGCATCGCCACACCGAACCTGGGGACACACGGCATGCGGGGTCACCACACTGAAGTGCATACACACTCATACCCGTGCATGCATGCACATACAGTGCTGCAACGCTCCACAGACCATTGGAGTTGCACTGAAGGTAGGAAATTCAGGGGAAGCCATTCAAAACATAAAAGTAGCATGCTGTGCACAGGACCATGTTGGTGACATGGCAGTGATAAATTATTGGTGAAATTGGGTGGAAAATGCCACCTACTGAACACTTAATTGGCATCCTTCCCAAAGGAGTATCGACATCGTACCACTGGAACTGTGTTACGAAGTTTGCATGCCTCATTTATAACCGTATCTTGTTTATAAGTATCATACTCATGCTTACCGTGATGGATCTCGTTACACGAACATCTCACCACCAGTGTTATATAAATTGGTTGTGTTGATTTTTGCCATCCAGGACATTATTTTCATGAGACAATTATATTCACAGTTTTCTCATTTGGAAGTTGAATGGTGCTGTTTGATAATGAATTACACTGTGACCTGCTGACAATGGACTGCTCAACTCATTGATAAATGCAAACTGAGATGCTGCTGTCACAGGTTGCACAATAAATATTCCTTCCATATTTGATTATCACACATTTCCCTCTCCACATACAGGATTACAAAGTACAAATGCAATTCTACTCGCTGCAAAATTATAGGTAAATGTATTAGCTATTATGTTGTCTGTTATACCATAGCATGTTTTAGTCGTTACGTGACAATAGGTGTCCCCAAATTAAGTATCTATCAAAACAAACGAAAAGGTATACTTGTTGTACAATACTGGCTTATTGGGATTGAAGGATATTGGAGGTATCTTAATCGATATCGTTTCGATGGCAAGTTTCGACATCCTACTGTACTCGCTTCGACATCTCACACCTAATGAAAAACCATTATTTTATCACTGTGACATGGTCACATGAGCACCACAAACTTCTGGGAACTAAACGTTGGCGATGTGCGGTGTATTAAACGCTCGAACGTCCACGAGGCTCATTATCACGTGCATACACTGCATTGACGTACGCGAAACCACATCGCGAGTGGGAATATTACTCTCCAAGAATGAGCTACAGCGAATGCAACTTATCGTGTTTACCCTGCGATTGCTATGCGATTTACGCACGCAGGTAGGTACTTCGGTTCTTTTGCGACGATTCGACTGCTGGATCCTATAGTTGACAGCCTCTCACGCTGGTTGGTCGCGGGTGGACTCGGTAATCCTGCCGGCTGTTGGGTTCGAACCCAAGATCTTACGACCAAGAGACTAACATCCTACCGACTGAGCTGCCGCGGTCCTGCAATTTATATACGTGTGCGTGCTACTTGCACATGCGTGTTGCAGTCATTCACGAACAATCCCATTACATCTTTTGGCAAAAGGTTAAAGGGACAACTTTCCGGAGAGGACGCTGTGGATGACAAACGCCCAGGACAAGGCCACGCGTCCAACCCGTGGTCAGGCCCCTCGCACGTGCCCAGTACGGGGCCCAAGTGTGCAGCATAGTAGGCACTACACAGGGCGCCGCGCCCGATCGGGCGCACATAAACAACCCGCACACAAAAAGCGTCGGCACAGATGAGACGAGTGTAAAGCCGGCGGCCTCCGTTTGGCTGACGGCGCGAATATTTCTGCAACACTCAGTCACCGCCACGCGGGCGGTCAGCGTGAACTTTGAGAGTTAAGTGGGCTGTCGTCGGCCGTCGGCGTACGCCGAGCCGGCGAATTTCGGCCGGCCCGTCCCCTCGCCTGACGCGCCGCCGCTGTCTCGGTGGCACAGATGTCAGCCGGAGGCGCAGGTCAGCTCTCCACCGGCGACGGCTGCGCCGCTGTCCCGCCCTGGGCGCGTGACGCTGGCAGGCGTCACGTCACGCTCGCTGCACAGACTGAAGCGACAGGCTCTGCTGGCCAGGTCCGCAGCTACGCCAGCACTGCCCGGCACCGGTGATACTCAAATGTCCTCCACTGTCACCACGCGTCTAGCCACCGAGTGAAGCGGAAAGCCGAAAACGCTTGTTGTCTCGAGACGAGCTCCCTGTCTGGAGCCCGATTTGCATCATTATCCCAGCAGACATACAAGTGCCTACCTCCGCGTATATATGCAGCTCAAACAAATGCATATAAAACAAGAGCTAAGTCTAGATCATAGGTATTTTCGGGAGAATCAAAGCGCTGACGCAGCTAAGCTCAACAAAAGGGGTGGTGTTTCAGACATTTCACGTCCGATGGCTGTCAGCTTGCATAGGAAGTATGGAATCAGCAACATAATATATCACAGGAAGTGCGTGTCCGGTTTTTTACGATCTGCAAATTGCTGCAAACCGGTCTGAGGCCTTTTTCAGTTAACATGAACATTTGGCTACTTTTAATCACTTCCAATCTAGCAATGCTTCCAGCTATATCAGCAAACCAAAAGTTAGTGCCCATTGCTGGAATCTCGAGAACATGCGTATCTTTGGCACCAGTGTTACCTGAAGGAAGGGTGTCGGTCCTGGTGTGTGTTACCTGTAGGGATGGTGACTGTCCTGATGTCAGTGTTACCTGTAGGGATGGTGTCGTCCTGGTGTCAGTGTTACCTGTAGGGATGGTGTCGGTCCTGATGTGTGTTACCTGTAGGGATGGTGTCGGTCCTGGTGTGAGTGTTACCTGTAGGGATGGTATCGGTCCTGGTGTGAGTGTTACCTGTAGGGATGGTGTCGGTCCTGGGGTCAGTGTTACCTGTAGGGATGGTGTCGGTCCTGGTGTGAGTGTTACCTGTAGGGATGGTGTCGGTCCTGATGTCAGTGCTACCTGTAGGGATGGTGTCGGTCATGGTGTCAGTGCTACCTGTAGGGATGGTGTCGGTCCTGGTAACAGTGTTACCTGTAGGGATGGTGTCGGTCCTGGTGACAGTGTTACCTGTAGGGATGGTGTCGGTCCTGGTGACAGTGTTACCTGTAGGGATGGTGTCGGTCTGCGGCGGGGCTGGGCCGGCTGGACATGGCCGCCGCTGTCCCTGCCGTTGCCTGTGGACAGAGTTCACACGCCGTCACAGCCACTACTGTGGACAGGGCCACACGCCGTCACAGCCACTACTGTGGACAGGGCCACACGCCGTCACAGCCACTACTGTGGACAGGGCCACACACCGTCACAGCCACTACTGTGGACAGGGCCACACGCCGTCACAGCCACTACTGTGGACAGTCACACGCTGTCACAGCCGCCACTCCGAAGCCGTGGACAAAGTCACACGCCGTCACAGCCACCACTCCGAAGCCGTCGACAAAGTCACACGCCGTCACAACCACCACTCCGAAGCCGTGGACAAAGTTACACGCCGTCACAGCCACCACTCCGAAGCCGTGGACAAAGCCACACGCCGTCACAGCCACCACTCCGAAGCCGTCGACAAAGTCACACGCCGTCACAACCACCACTCCGAAGCCGTGGACAAAGTCACACGCCGTCACAGCCACCACTCCGAAGCCGTGGACAAAGTCACACGCCGTCACAGCCACCACTCCGAAGCCGTGGACAAAGTCACACGCCGTCACAACCACCACTCCGAAGCCGTGGACAAAGTCACACGCCGTCACAGCCACCACTCCGAAGCCGTGGACAAAGTCACACGCCGTCACAACCACCACCCGAAGCCGTGGACAAAGTCACACGCCGTCACAGCCACCACTCCGAAGCCGTCGACAAAGTCACACGCCGTCACAGCCACCACTCCGAAGCCGTGGACAAAGTCACACGCCGTCACAACCACCACTCCGAAGCCGTGGACAAAGTCACACGCCGTCACAACCACCACTCCGAAGCCGTCGACAAAGTCACACGCCGTCACAGCCACCACTCCGAAGCCGTGGACAAAGTCACACGCCGTCACAGCCACCACTCCGAAGCCGTGGACAAAGTCACACGCCGTCACAGCCACCACTCCGAAGCCGTGGACAAAGTCACACGCCGTCACAGCCACCACTCCGAAGCCGTGGACAAAGTCACACGCCGTCACAACCACCACTCCGAAGCCGTGGACAAAGTCACACGCCGTCACAACCACCACTCCGAAGCCGTGGACAAAGTCACACGCCGTCACAACCACCACTCCGAAGCCGTGGACAAAGTCACACGCCGTCACAGCCACCACTCCGAAGCCGTCGACAAAGTCACACGCCGTCACAGCCAGCACTCCGAAGCCGTGGACAAAGTCACACGCCGTCACAACCACCACTCCGAAGCCGTGGACAAAGTCACACGCCGTCACAGCCACCACTCCGAAGCCGTGGACAAAGTCACACGCCGTCACAGCCACCACTCCGAAGCCGTGGACAAAGTCACACGCCGTCACAGCCACCACTCCGAAGCCGTCGACAAAGTCACACGCCGTCACAGCCACCACTCCGAAGCCGTGGACAAAGTCACACGCCGTCACAGCCACCACTCCGAAGCTGCAGTCACGCGGTGGGGCCGACCGAAGCCCTTTTCACGACGGCCAATAAGCACCGGGATGCAATGTCGATGACTTCGTCTAGTATGAAGGGCATATCATTGAAATATATGTCCTTTATCTGTATATATGGAATGTTCAAGAAGCTTTAACTATGAAGTAATCAATTAAATATTAAACTTAACCAATATATTCAAATTGTGGCACCGTTTGAGAAAAAAAGCGCTCAATTCACAGAAACAACTAGCCAATCTGGCCGCATTTGGCACCATGGCCGGGAGGTAGGAGTTGTCGGATAGAACATAAATTTGCCGTTGAATTACCAGCAAATATACAATATTAGTCAGAAAGTGGTAGTATATATCCTGCGGATGAATATTTTTCCTTTTACGTTTTATTTTATGGCTGTGAAGTACCTGTATTATAAATAAATATTGAAATACATCATTTCCAGATGCTACGATTCCTTCTTTACGCTCCCGAAAATATTAAATTCTCTCCACTTTACAAGCGGGTTGTTTACAGTTGTAATGGCATCCGCTGTACCGCACCAAACGTGGCTGCGTTTTTAAATGTTGCTGTACTCCTACCTGAATAACCCATACTGTGGGGGGAGGGCAATTGATCCTTGTCTTTGAATATCATACACGCAAGAAAGAACAAAGCATGAATTGTTTACAGCACCCAAAAGACCGCAACACGTCCAAAATATGCGCATCTGAGACAAACTTGTTTGTTGGCTCGCCTGACATATTTCAGCCGTAAATGATGCAATCAGAGCACAAATAATGACGTCATTTTTTAAAACGTGGATTATGATTCGTCCCAGCTATCATAAAGGGCCAATCACTGACTGCAGTTGAAGTTGGCTGGCGATATTGATCCGAGTGGTCGAGTGCTCGGAAAATTTGCCATTTGAAGAACGCTGAATTTGACAAACAGCTGTTGTCATCGAGTTTACTTCCGAAGTCAGGCTCGCTTGGTCTGACTTCCAGATTTCCGACTAGATGACGTCCCAGGCGCGGATGTGGGTGTACATTTTCAGGGTTTGTGCATAAACAAGCTATTACTAGTCCAACAACTTGTCGTATTAGGTAACTGAACCTACTCTGTTTGCTTATTGATATCATAAATTGGTCCAATCTACAGACTAAAAGCTTTCAGATCAACGTAATTATTATGCCCTGACCCCGCCATTGGGATGTCATGACGATTACTTCCCGCTAGTGCACGCGTGAAACCGCCTATAGACGACTAAGCCTGAGAGACGACTTATAACCACGACCCCCGCTTTCTACATACACCGGCACGCACTGCAGTGCTGGGCACCGAGACAAGATCCCATACAGACGCACCAGCGACTGCAGTCAGCCTCCGGGCACACGCTAACCTTGTGTTTGGTCCGAGGCGTGGGAGTGGTGGTGGTGGTCGTCATGGTGGCGGCGGCGGTGGCGGCTGCAGTGGTGGTGACTGCCGTGGCGGTGGCGGCTGCGGTGGTGACGGCGGTGGTGGTGGCGGCGGTGGCGGCGGCGGTGGCGGCGGTGGCGGCGATGGTGGCGGCGGTGGCGGCCGGCGGCCGGGAGGACGGTGATGGCGCCGGAGGCATACCGTTGAGCGTCGGTGTCAGGGCGGGTCCCGATCCATGTCCGGATCCCAGTCCGGATCCGGACGCCGGTGAACACTCGGCCACCAGGTCGGAGATGCCGAACTTGAGCCGCGGCGCGCCCGGCGGCGCCGCGGTGGCCGTCGGAGGCGCGGGGCTGGCCGGCCGCGGCCGGCTGCCGCCCGTCGCCGCGTAGCTGACCAGGCCGGGTGTCGGCGTCGGGAGGCTCACCAGACCCGGCACCGGGCTCGAGTGCTTCGAGCCGGCGGCCGCAGACGCCGGGTGGCTGCGCACGCCGGCCGCCGCACTCGGGTAGGCGTTGAGGCTCGGCGAGAGGCTCCGGTAGGCGCCGCCCGGATGCGTCACCAGGCTGGGCGGCACCGTCGAGTGGCCCGTCGCGCCGGACGCTGGGCTGTGGTACGCGGGCCGACTCGGGGACGGCGCCCGGTAGCCCACGGCCGACGTCGTTGCGGCGGGGTAGCTGATGAGCGCCGGCGCTGCTCTGGTCTTCGTGGCTGAATTCGGCTTGGGGCTTGAGTGCGTCGCCAAGCTCGAGACGGAGCTGGTGTGTGTTGCCAGACCGAGCATTGGGCTGGCATGTGCCGACAGGCCGGGTGAGGGACTGGCATGCGCTGCCAAACCGGACACCGAGCTGGCCGCTGCCAGACCAGGTGAGGGACTGGTGTGTGCCGTTAGGCCGGGCACCGAGCTGGCACGTACTGTCAGGCCAGGCACTGGGCTAGCATGTGCTGCCAGACCAGGCGACGAACTGGTGAGTGCTGCTGGACCAGGCGCCGCACTGGCATGCATTGCCAGACCGGGCACCGAGCTGGCGTTTGTTGCCAGACCGGGGGCTAGACCGGCACGCGTCGTCAGGTCTGGCGCCGAGCTTGGGTGGATCGCTAGATTGGGCACCGAGCGGGGATGTGATGTCAGACCAGGAGCTGAGCGGGGATGTGATTCCGGACCAGGCGCTTGGCTGGGGTATGCTGCCAGACTGGGCGCTGAGCTTGGATGTGTTACCAGACTGGGCGTTGAGCTGGTACGTGCTGCGGTATAGGGCGCTGTGCTGGGATGTGCTGCCTGGCCGCCCACTGAGCTGGGATAGGTGGCCCGATCCGGCGTTGAACTGGGGTATTTGGCTTGACTGGGCACTGAGCTGAGATACGAGGGCAAACTGGGCACTGAGCCGGGATATGCTACCAGACTGGGCAACGAACCGGGATGCTTTACCAGACCAGGGACTGAACTGGAGTGAGTTTGCAGACTGGGTAAGGAACTGAGATGCGTTGGCAGATTAGAGGTTACGCTGGGGAAGGCAGTGATGCCAGGAGCTGAGCTGGGATAGCTCGCGAGGGCCGGGGAAGGACCGGGATACCTGGCGAGACCAGGGCCTGCGTTGGAATAGTTGGTTACACCCGGAGCTGGGTTCGGGTAGCTTGATGTGCCCGGAGCTGGGCTGGGGTAGCTAGAAATACCTGGAGCAGGGCTGGAGTAACTTGATAGACTTGGGGCTGGACTGGGGTAGCTCGAAAGGCCCGGGACCGGGTTAGGGTAGCTTACGATGCTCGGAGCTGGGCTTGGGTAATTAGAGAGGCCCGGAGCTGGGCTGGGATAGCTGGACAGACCCGGAGCTGGGCTGGGGTAGCTGGAAAGACCCGAGGCTGAGCTGGGGTACTTGGAGAGGCCCGTGGCAGTACCTTGGTAGCTGGAAATGCCCGGGGCTGGGCTGGGGTAGCTGGAGAGGCCCGGGTGAGGCAGGTAACTGTGTGGAGGACGCTCACCGCACCACGAAGCCGGTACAGCCTGTGGACAAGAACAGGCCAGTGTGGAGAAACGCTCGTCTCACACTCTGGATGACAAGGCCGGTGGAGGCAACAACAGCAGTCATCACTCATCAGGACATGTCGGAAACCAACTGAATTGTACGACCCCGCTCACACGTCACACGGCATGATGACAAGGTCGGTGGAGGCAACAACAGCAGTCATCACCCATCAGGACACGTCGGAAGCCAACTGAATGGTACGACCCCGCGCACACGTCTTACTGGCATCATTTTTGTTTTAACCATTCGTGTGTACCACCATTGCAACACACCAGAAGCAGAGCCTGTGACCGCCGAGATCACGAAGGTCATAAAGACTTATTAAGCCTGAATAAGAGCCATAGAGGCACATCTAGGTTTAGCCTGTGAAGGGAAAATACCGAAATATGACGAAAAAGAGACTGAGATCACCTAAAACAATGCTATATCCTAAGGCCCAGACACTATCTGCCCCATTGTGTTACTATGGCCAATCTCTTCGGCCATAGAAACACCACGCCGGTTCTGAATTCACCGCCAGGTATATCAGCTTGTAGCGAAAAACGAGACTGAAACGAATTTTTCCATAACTTTCATATTTAATACTTCTTGCAATGCTTCCTTGCATTCCAATTGCCATGCTCCTGGCTGAGTTACATTATTTTTTTTATTCTCTAGTGTCACTTGAAACTAACACATCTAAATCGTTCTCCTGTTCAATGACATTCAGTTCGCTAACTCCAATTCCATATCTAAATGTCCCACCTCCAGAACTCAGACGCAAAATGTTATACCATAGTTGAAAGACATCTACTATTCATCATCCCACTTCTTTAAGTCCTCTAGACCTTAAGGTCCTAGGTCTTCTAAGTCTAGCTGAATATTGTCAGACTCATCACCATCGTTGGCCATTCCCACCAGTATGTCAGCAAATTTTAACATCCTATTTCTCAGCCCTACCTCAATGTTGGTTACAAAGATGACAAAGTGGAGTAGACTTAGAACGGTACCCTGTGGTAGCCCACCAGAACACCCTCCCGTTCAAATTTACATACATTTGATACTACTGGTTGCTTTATTTCCATTAACAGTGCTTCGATCGAGCCAAGAACTTTTCCAATATATCACAAGCAAACAATATGTCACCATAGAAGAATTAAACTAACTACACAACTTAACTTACACAGCACATACACAAAACTTCTGTCAACAAAAACGTATCTCAAGACCGAGCCTGCTGACTGGCAATCTGGGACCCGGGGGGGCAGCTCCGTACCCACCTCGTGACTGACACTCTGGGGCCCGGAGGCGGGCGGCTCGGTACCCACCTGGTGACTGGCACTCTGAGGCCCGGATGGGGAGGGGGGCAGCTCGGTACCAACCTGCTGACTGGCACTCTGGGGCCCGGAGGCGGGCGGCTCGGTACCCACCTGGTGACTGGCACTCTGGGGCCCGGAGGCGGGCGGCTCGGTACCCACCTGGTGACTGGCACTCTGGTGCCCGGGGGGGGGGGGGCAGCTCGGTACCCACCTGGTGACTGTCACCCTGGTGCCCGAAGGCGGGCGACTCGGTACCCACCTGGTGACCGGTGCCCTGCGGCCGTTGAGCGGGCGGCGCCGTGGCACACGTGGTGCCGGCAGTAGTGTGCGGCGATGTGGTGGTGGCGGTCACCGGCGCACCGTTGGTGGTGCCGGCCGACGGCTCCTCTGCAGACGTCAATACAGCCGTCAGTCGGTATACACACGTCACACGGGGCCGCCATACGTTACGCGGCGGCCAGGCCGACCCAGGCCACAGTGACCAGACCGACCAGGCCACAGTAGCCAGGCCGACCCAGGCCACGGCGGCCAGACCGATCCTGGCCACGGCGGCCAGGCCGACCCAGGCCACGGCGGCCAGGCCGACCCAGGCCACGGTGGCCAGGCCGCCCCAGGCCACAGTAGCCAGGCCGACCCAGGCCACAGTAGCCAGACCGACCCAGGCCACAGTGGCCAGGCCGACCCAGGCCACAGTAGCCAGACCGACCCAGGCCACAGTAGCCAGACCGACCCAGGCCACAGTAGCCAGACCGACCCAGGCCACAGTGGCCAGGCCGACCCAGGCCACAGTAGCCAGACCGACCCAGGCCACAGTAGCCAGACCGACCCAGGCCACAGTAGCCAGACCGACCCAGGCCACAGTGGCCAGGCCGACCCAGGCCACAGTAGCCAGACCGACCCAGGCCCCGGTGTACAGGCCTGGCCGCCAGTCCGGCTCGGTTGCGTGTGTCCCGGACCTCGCCGGAATCGCGACGTGCGGCTGGAAAAATCAGCCGGAACAGGACGGAGCTGGCGTGCTTCATCACATCAGTCAGCGTGCATAATTGTGTAGTGTTCGCCGTTATCGAGGCTCTGTGACCCGCCGCATCCCATTCATGCCGTACATGGCCGCGAACATATCGTCCATCATGCTATGCTTCTGCGTAAATGGCTGTGTTAAAGATTGTGCTGGAAGTAAAAAGTGACAGCCATCGGCTGAGTATTCATATGTATGAAGTTTCCAAATCGCAAGGCAACAAGAAACAGGCTGCATTCGTGCGCTGTGCTTCTGAATTTGTTTACAGAAAGTGCTTGCCGAACAGAATGTGTTTGGGGAAAGTTAACATATTGCACAATGTGCTAACCTTTCGTAAAGCACCTCAGCGCTCCATTGACAGACTTGTCGAAGGTGAGCAAGAACAACCAATGCTCAAACTTGGAAGTCATCAAATCAAAAGCACATCAAACACCGACATTGGGAGCAACACTAACATGAACATTAACCCTTTGTAAAGACATTACACATGTGCACCACGTACGAAATCAAGAATCTATACAAATATAAATAAAGAAATAAATAAACGAAGTGCTAAGGGTGCGCCCAGGTTACTGCACCGTTGGTCCTCGGTTTAAGTGCGAACTACTTCAGCCCAGCAGGACTGACCAATTTGCAACGTTGTATCCGATGGAACAGCAAAAGCACAGTAAAGCACTAAGCAAATTAGTTTTAAGATCCATGATCAAACATGGACAGGATGGTCACAACAAGCAGTATTCTACCTCAAGATGTCCAGAGTCCAGCCCCAATAACTACAGTAGCGAATCCCTGTCCCCGAAATATGCTTCTTGCTGCTGTTTCCCACTCCACCCAGTGCTTCCACACAAAGGGGCCAGGAAGGAAAAGATGGCCCTGCCGAGGCCCTGGAAATGAACGCGTGTCCCACAAAATGACCGAAGACATACAGTGGCCAATACCGTATTCAGAAACACAACATAACAAATAAAGAAAACTGATCACAGGCAAACATCCCGATGAGCATATTTCGATCTGGCATGCTACGGATCACACACCATTACCGTATCCGAATTTCCACCCATAACTCGGCCAGTTACACCGTCAGATTGCATTGTGGCTTTATGACGCACTCAGCAGCAGAGGCCATATGGCGCCGCCTGCCTCTCACCCTGGCAGGAAGGGCGGGCATCGCGGGGAATCGAGCCCCGAACCCCTGGGATGCGAGACGCTCAGTTTAACCACAGAGCTACCGACGCCCCCAGCTACGCAGTGTACACCCGCTCGGCATCACAACACGGGTGGCCGGTCGCTGCGGCGGGACCAATGTCAGCCGCACGCGGTCAGCCGGCACCTGCCGGCTGGGCCGGCCGCCGGCGCGACAATATCGTGCCCCGCACGACCGGCATACATTTGCACAGATGCACTCGAGCCGGCCACACGCCGGTGAAAGGCCGCCATTTGCATCCGCACGATCGACGCCGGACCGGCCGGCAGGGCAGTGCAGCGCACGGCCCGGTCAAACACCGACAGCAGAGTGGCTACGAATGGGTTTCGCCGAGAGCGCGCCGTGGCGGCCATACGCGACCGTTTCCATGCCGACTTACTCTTGCTAATCGACTGAAAGATGTCCGAGCCAGCTTCAGATACCTGAAACAACAAGAACACGTGAGCTGCATGTATGTGTCGTTATGACTTTATGACGCACTCAGCAGCTGAGGCCATATGACGCCTGCCTCTCACGTAGGCAGAAAGGGCGGGCACCGCCGGGAATCGAACCCCGTTCCCCTGGCATGAGCTGCATGTATAACCCAAGCATGTGGCATTGCGTGAGGAAATGCGGTAGCGGAACAGAGTAGAACGGGTCGGGTCACTAGCACCATGGGCTCCTCAGGTAAGGTTTGCACCGCGCGGATCGTTACGCCAGTGAACCGACATATTCCCAGAACTCCGGGCGCATGCGACCAACCAAGCGACGTTGTGAAACATACGCCGCACAAAGTTCGAGGATTGCATTCCCATTGCTTGAAAACTAGCTGCGAAAAAGAAGCACAGCGTCGTGGTGGACCCAGCAAAAGCCGTTTTCATCCCCCGCTAAGCCATTCTCACCACTCTCAGCCCTTAGGTCACTAGCCCCAGGGTCCCTTAGCTCTACTCCCCAGTCTACCCGTCTGTTAGCTATACTCCCCAGTCCACCCGTCCCTTGGATCCATTCCCCAGTCTACCCGCCCATCTGAACCAGAGATCATACGCTCCAGCCGCTCCTACCCTAGCCCGCCGTTGAACGACTGACGAAACAGTTCAGACCCGGCCGACGCCGGTCACTGTCCTGCACACAGCCGCCACACACGACAGCAACGGCGTGCCACTGTTTCCGGGTCGTGAAGACCCGCCGGGGGCTACCCGGCACAGCGACGCCAACACCACCGGCCACAGCGACCTTCACACCCGCTGGGGGCTACCCGGCACAGCGACGCCAACACCACCGGCCACAGCGACCTTCACACCCGCCGGCGGCCACCCGGCACAGCGACGCCAACACCACCGGCCACAGCGACCTTCACACCCGCCGGCGGCCACCCGGCACAGCGACGCCAACACCACCGGCCACAGCGATCCGCACACCCGCCGACTGCCAACATTCACCGCAGCGGCGGCCGCTGCTGGAATGGACCGATGACGTCAGCCGAGTGACACGCACCAGCCGCGGCCAGTGCGTGTAGTGACCGGTCAACGCGGCCGGTCACGTGCCGATCAGCACAAATGGCAGACGAGCGCACGCAATCTCGGCGTGTCGCGACGTCAATACGTCACGTAACCACGTCGCGTCACGTAATGTCGCCGAGGCGGACAGCACTGTGCCGCCCACGGACACTTCACCAACGACCGGGCCGGTGCCTGATCGCACTTGGAGCGGCGTCACGTGCGGTTCGTCTCGCGCTGCCCGATCGCAGACCCCCGTCCCGCACACCCGACGGGCTGTGCCATGCGCCGCAGACCCCCGTCCCGCACACCTGGCGGGCTGGGCAGTGCGCCGCAGACCCCCGTCCCGCACACCCGACGGGCTGTGCCATGCGCCGCAGACCCCCGTCCCGCACACCTGGCGGGCTGTGCCATGCGCCGCAGACCCCCGTCCCGCACACCTGGCGGGCTGGGCAGTGCGCCGCAGACCCCCGTCCCGCACACCTGGCGGGCTGGGCAGTGCGCCGCAGACCCCCGTCCCGCACACCTGGCGGGCTGGGCAGTGCGCCGCAGACCCCCATCCCGCACACCTGGCGGGCTGGGCAGTGCGCCGCAGACCCCCGTCCCGCACACCTGGCGGGCTGGGCAGTGCGCCGCAGACCCCCGTCCCGCACACCTGGCGGGCTGGGCAGTGCGCCGCAGACCCCCATCCCGCACACCTGGCGGGCTGGGCAGTGCGCCGCAGACCCCCATCCCGCACACCTGGCGGGCTGGGCAGTGCGCCGCAGACCCCCGTCCCGCACACCTGGCGGGCTGGGCAGTGCGCCGCAGACCCCCGTCCCGCACGCCCGACGGGCTGTGCCATGCGCCGCAGACCCCCGTCCCGCACACCCGACGGGCTGTGCCATGCGCCGCAGACCCCCGTCCCGCACACTTGGCTGGCTGGGCAGTGCGCCGCATACCCCCGTCCCGCACACTTGGCGGGCTGGGCAGTGCGCCGCATACCCCCGTCCCGCACACTTGGCGGGCTGGGCAGTGCGCCACAGACCCTCTTCCCGCACACCCGACGGGCTGGGCAGTGCGCCGCTCAGGCACTTTGAATTACGGCTATCAATGACGTCAACAGCGTTCGACGAGGGAATGCACTACCGGGCCACATTCGCCACACCGTTGGTGCACCGAGGTCCGCTCGCCGAAACACTTGATCGTAATATCAAGCTCGCCCACCCAAGACACCGCATCAGGTCAGCCACATCCACCGGGGAACCGGATTGGTCAGTGGGAACCGGACCGCAGCGGCCCAGCCCACCGGAGACACCGCACCAGATCAGCCAGAGCGGCTGACTGGGCAATCGAAACACGCCAGCCCCGCCCACCACAGATACCACATCGGCCCCGCCCACTGGAGGATCGGGCTGCCCACTGGGAACCACACATCGGCCAGTCAGTGTCACGCATGAGAGGCACGCACCTGGACACCGTCCATCAGCCCTGCAAACCTGCGCTCATAACCAGGAGCCGCGCTGGTCCGCTCAGTGAAACTCAGAGTCACGTCGTTGCCATTAGCTGGGAAACTAATAGTCACGGGTCGAGGAATCGACACCCTAAACGGACAATGATGTCGGCTTCTGGGAAGGTCATGTCACAGCACACCTGCGTCTACCCCAACGACGTCAAACAGGACGGGTGTCCTCGCTTCAGTGCCGGCAATACCGTGCACAGCCGGTCCATGACTCGGCTGGGCTGGGCTCGGCACGACCCAGCTCGGCAGGCAATGTCTGTTTCCCACCAGCTGACATGCTGGCTGTCCACTGGAGCTCATACCGGCCTCAACCGCCTGCGCTGATGATAGCGATGCAAGCATCTCAGCGAAAACGATGCGGGTAGCACCGGCTTTTAGGCGTCAGGAATACGTGTAACCCAAGTGAAAGATGCCGGTGCCCACAAGACACGGGGCAGACCCGATGCGGGCCTCCAGATGTCCATTCACAGCACCACTTGCGCAGCAGATTCCCACGCCGATCGAAGCCCACTTTTCCATCGGCGATCGAATTTTACAAGCAAACGCGATACGGCCGTTTGCAGTCACGATAGCCCATATATAGGGCCGGCCGCGCTCAATTTTCGCCGATCCGGTTAGCGCGGCGAACCGCCCAACGGCTTGTGACCGCCGACGGACTGCCTATCGGACGGGGTACCTGCGTGTCCGACGTGCCCGACGGCACCTGCGTGTGAGGCGCGTGCCGGCGGCCTACCTGGACGGCGACGACGGCGACGACGGCGGCGGCGGCGGGCGTGCTGTGGGCGGTCGCACACTGACCAGGCCGGACGGGCCATAGAGCGCGGCCCGCGGCGGACGCGGCGCGGCCAGGACTGACGTCGCGGTCGGCCGGCCGCCACCAGCGGCGACACATGATGGCCGCCGATGTGGCAGGCGCACGGCCGGCCGGCCGGTCATGTGTCGGAGGTGCCAGGGCAGACGGACATGTGTCGAAGGTGCCAGGACGACCGTACATGTGTCGGAGGTGCCAGGGCAGACGGACATGTGTCCAAGGTGCCGGGGCGGCCCGACATGTGGAGGTGTCAGGGCGGCCGGTCATGTGTCGAAGGTGCCAGGACGACCGTACATGTGGCGGAGGTGCCTGGGCGGTCGGACATCTGTCGAAGTTGGCGGGGCGGCCCGACATGTGTCGGAGGTGTCAGGGCGGCCGGTCATGTGTCGAAGGTGCCAGGACGACCGTACATGTGGCGGAGGTGCCTGGGCGGTCGGACATGTGTCCAAGGTGCCTGGGCGGTCGGACATCTGTCGAAGTTGCCGGGGCGGCCCGACATGTGTCGAAGGTGCCAGGACGACCGTACATGTGGCGGAGGTGCCTGGGCGGTCGGACATCTGTAGGAGGTGCCGGGGCGGCTGAGCGTGTGTCGGAGGTGCGTGCATGATCATCCAATGACTGGCGTTGTGAATACCGCGGTCCGTATGTCACGGCCTGACTGCCGTGGTGGGAGGTGCACGTTTCGCCACGCGAATTAGAGCGCGCCGACCGGAACGGAACGGACAAATCAGCCAACAGTGACTGAACGACGGACCAAAATAGCATGATTGCAGCGATAATTTAAGGAGGAATACCCATTATTTTGTATACCTTTGAGTTATTTGTGTTATTTTATATACTTTTCAGGGGCAAATGCACCCTCAAAGTTGACCTTGCCCTCCCTTCCAATAATTTCAACTTTTAACATGGGACCCTATTGAGTGCACCCCCCCCACAATCCATTCCAGCCCGCCTATTACCTACGTGTATTGTGCCGCCCCCCCCCCCCAATAATTTTAAGAAATCAACGCTCCTGGGTATACCGATATTGTGGATCTCATAACCTGTGCCATGAAAACTTCGGGCTAATGCGGTAAAGAAAATGTAAACCGGTGTCGGTCAAACATCGAAGATCTCATGTGACCAATGAATGGAGAGCAGATGGACAGCATTGACCCAGCCAATGTAATGCAAACGAGACGTAAAAATATGTCGCATGGCATGTAGCCAAATGGTCATGGGTTACTGACTACCTCCCAGCCAGCGGCAGCAGGTGTTTCCTACCAAGAAGCCAAGAAGCACTATGTTCAAGAGACGTTACACGTCAAGAAATATCTTTGAGCTTTTTGCATAACTCATGGGTCCTGCCGATGACGCATATGAAAATACCCTCGAAGGGCAACTACATTCTTTTGGAACGATTTGATCCAAGACCATCCCAGATGACAAGAGGATGAAGCAAGTGAAGGAGGCCGGGTGAGCAGGGAATGACAAATTGAAAATAGTTTGGCCTTGACCTTCTCAAAATGTAACGAATGTGTGACTGGATACTAATCCTGTCACAATCCTGTCACATATCTATATCTCATGTCTGTCACATATCTCACATATCATGGATACTAATCCTGACCAAATCCTGTCACATGCTGCAGCACTGTGGCCAGCTGGTGCCACACAGGGAGGGACAGAAGCAGTACATAACCAACACGGCTCTACAGCGGCATGTGGCCAGCTGGTGCCACACAGGGAGGGACAGAAGCAGTACATAATCAACACGGCTCTACAGCGGCCTGTGGCCAGCTGGTGCCACACAGGGAGGGACAGAAGCAGTACATAATCAACACGGCTCTACAGCGGCCTGTGGCCAGCTGGTGCCACACAGGGAGGGACAGAAGCAGTACATAATCAACACGGCTCTACAGCGGCCTGTGGCCAGCTGGTGCCACACAGGGAGGGACAGAAGCAGTACATAACCAACACGGCTCTACAGCGGCATGTGGCCATCTGGTGTCACACAGGGAGGGACAGAAGCAGTACGAACACAGCTCTGCAGAGGCGGGTGGCTAACGGCTCTCTTCACTGAGCCTTCGCAAGTGGTTGCAGTGGCTTTGTCTGTATTGTCCTGCAGTCGAATGCAGGGGCCCGAATGTGGAACTGGTAGCATATACCGGCTGGTTGGTTATTGGTTTTACGACACGTCGACCGTTGAGTCATGTAGTGTCGCCAATCTCTCACGCCGATTGGTCGCGGGCGAAGAGTAGCGACAGGTGAGACTCGAACCCACAACCTTTCGATTGTCAGACGAGCATCTTACCCCTAGACCACTCGTCCCCGGTAGGATATACCGATGTGCGGACAAGCGCCACAACTAACCGACGGGTTCTTGCCTACCCTAAGCACTTCTATGCTATGCATTTTGTAAATATAAAGGCCACTAAGCTCGTTCCACATTTGTGCCCCATATCAGCGCAGCGGCGTTCGTAATTCCCGAAAGTTGATACTGGCAGGCAGGCCAGTGAGCTTTGCTTGGTTTACTTGTGATATTTAAGCATGCATCAGCACCTTTTCCAGGCTTGCTCCCCAGGTAGCTTTTCAGTCCTAACCCAGGAAACCGCCACTTGAAGATGACTTGAAACACGAATCTCCACCGTGCAAGGTGGCTATTATTTCCACACGCGGGGAGAGTACCGCCACCAAAGGACCCGTCATATACTCACTATGCATACCACATGCAAATGCGATACACACCGATGCCAAGTCTGCATACCTAAAAGAATCAATGTAAACATTGAATGCCAAATGGGATTTCGATATTCAACATATGAACCAACACTGGGACTGCCAGGTGGATCAGATAAACCGAACTACATAACACCTGGTGTTGAGATGTGCCAGCAATATTCTGTGGCGTCAGGGTCACACCGGGACACTGTGGTCACACTGAAACAGATCGCGCCTCGCCCACAAAAGGAGCGTGAGGCCACTTTGTTCACGATGTAGCATGTTACAGCCGTGCTCGCAATGGGGAGTGCTTCATTGACAATCCGAACGTGATCGCGCACCGGCAGGAGACCCGACCAAAGTGCAATTCATCCATGCCATACCCGATGTCCGAAAGCAACGTTTCGTATATCATATCAAGCGAAGACGTGAAGGCCACCAATGACGCCAAATAAGTCGAAAATATGGCAGGTATAAGATCACTTAGAAATGAGTAAAATGGCACACATGAGGAAAAAAATGAAGAGACAATTGTAACAGAAATTGGCATGATAAAATAGACAGATGTTCTCACACCGAATGGTATATTTCCATTTAAGTCAATCAATTAAATAAAATATCCGTTCACGGGAACTTGAAGAAAACTTCCATTATGCGTTGGATTCCGCTCAAATTTTGTCACTCCAGGACATTGCATATTGCTACGTGCACATGGTAGACACACATATCAGCATATAGGCTGCTACTATGTCAGTATAGCTGAGCAGACAACAGATGGGACCAGCAGGATAGACAACCCACACTGGGACTGAAATATGGTTAATCGGTAGGTCCATCACGATACCCTTGAAAGACAAACGTTAAATAACTGTCAAACAATACGCCAGCCATGGTCGATGCACCTGCAAGGCTTCTCAATGTTCTTGACCCAACGTTCTCAACATGCAGTCATGGGAGCAGCTCGGTTGGACGACTACTGGCTACGCAAACGTGGCCTCTGCCAATCAAAATCTACCCCCACGAGCATTTGCTAGGGGAAGAGAAGGAATGGGTGGGCCTACATGGCAACACATGTGGTTAACATTGCCACTCATCGAATGCGCGTAAGCTATAACGATAATATCGATTGGAGTAGGTAAGGGTAAAAGGTAAAACCATTCATCGCAGTTGTTCGTATTCCATTCCACTGTCCAACAACGACCAGCCATCGCCCACGGAGCACCCACCTTTCCGTCGTCGCTTGCACTGTGGTCACACTGAAACAGAATGTCACACATCAGCGCCGACGCAAACATCAGGCAAATCGCGGTCAGTCGAATAAATCGCAGCAAGATTAATCCTGGAACCAATCCCAGCCAGTTGAAAAACATAACATCAAATCCGTGCTGCGACGCGAGTCGAACTTACATCGCTTTAGCAATCTTGGTGAATCAGCTCTGGAAAACGTAAACATTGCGTGGATGCAAGCAGGCAGCATTGCAGAGCGGCTTAATATCTGTCCTGATAGGCCAAGCGCATCCAATATCAGCTGACACGGGAAATATCTACCAGAAGTTCTCGGCGGCAGGCTGCGAGGTACGATTTTGTACACCACAGCTATTTTATCGACTCTGGCAACACTACACGATTTTGCAACCGACGTTAAGAATTGATCACGATCTTCACCTAGACAGAATTAAGTTATCCACGCCATGACGCAGACCTTCGGACCAAAACGAACGGCAGTGACCTTTCGGCCAGTTTCCAGCTAAAGAAGTGTTCATTTTTCACCTCAGCTAACCACCGATCCATCTTAAGGCAAGAGCTGATGATTGATCATCTGATAAACCAACTGTTCTTGCTTTGCCCACTTATCTCACATCCAGACGCCTCTTTACTTTACCTATATGCCATACCATTGACTATCCACCAGTCAACTGTGTGGATTGTGATTTGCTGAACTGGACGAGATTGGACTTGGTTCGGTGTCGACTCCCACATCATACATATGGATTCCCACGTCATACGTGGTTTGTTCAAGCCAAAAGATCAGATGGGAGTTAGCACCCGACCGAAGATGAAGGCGCGTAAATCTGCGATGGACAGTTACAAGCGTGACGGGCGTGTCCGCAAAATGCAGCAGGGGAACCCCATCTGCTCACTTTGGCTACAACACAAAAGAAAAGCTCTTCTTCAACTTATTCTACACCTTCAGTTGACAGTACTACTACCAACGCCTCAAATTGTCCTAAATTGTGTTTTGTTTTTTTGTCATCAAGGCATCGGCTATGCAAACCGATGTCTTTATTCACCCTGAAGTGATAGGCTGACATCACCAAGCAGATGGGGTTGCAGCCGATACACCCTATAATAATGCAGAAAGGCTACCTATGTTAAAGTGCCAGAAGCAAAGGTGGTGGTGGTTATTGGTTTCACGACACGTCGACCGTTGAGTCATGTAGCGTCGCAAATCTCTCACGCCGATTGGTTGCGGGCGAAGAGTAGCGACAGGTGAGGCTCGAACCCACAATCTTTCGATTGTGAGACGGGCAAGTTACCCCTAGACTACTCGTCCCCTCCAGAAGGAAAGGTTTCAAGTGGTAGCAGCAGGAGATAAAACTTACGAAGTATCCCTCTCCGGAGCTAGCACCACCTCCCTGAAACACATAAAAACACATGTGGTCATGGAGAACCCTAAAAGGGGATTCCGGGCTCTACTTTAATGAAACAGTATTTGATATATAGGAAACAGAGGAAGCAGACAGGCACCAATAAACTGGAGATGTCTGGGTGCTCATAATCTAACAACATCCAAAGTGTAGGCAATCAACAATTCAAAATTGCCTTCCGCAGCGGATAAATGGTACTCAATTGTCAACCATGCATATGAGGAACGATGGCTTATGATCCAATTACTACAAAGTAACAAAACATCTTTTTTTTTTTTACAACTTAAACATGCACATCAATGTAAGTACCTGCGTCCGACCATCGCTGTGCTTCTTCTTACGAAGAATGGCAGAGTTCTCCCCAACAGTCAGAAGGGGATCCAAGGTTTTCAATCCACGCTTTTCCGAGTGCTTCACCGCTTTCTGTAATGTGAAGCATACAATACCGTAAATAAGGCTACTGGTAACATATTAGTGTGCACACAGAACAGAGAGGAAAGGGCTCCACCACATTGTGGAGTTGCATAGGTTTTCGGGTGCATTACTTCAAGCTTACACTTCTAAGCACAGGGTGGTTAATGCCAATGTGGCCCATGGCAAAGCACTTGTTCGTTTCAGCTCGCACTTACTACATTAAATTGCATACATCACACAACGCATCTTAAGTTTGTCCACCATTCTATTCCGATTAATATGTACATCTTGTGAAGTATTTTATTAGTTGCAAGAAAAAGCAAACACCCATAAAACTGAGACAGGCCAGAAAAACGCAGAATCCCAATACTAATAAGAAAGACAATGATATCTTGCATACACCATGTTGAATTTTTACGGCAACGGTGATTCGACCCACCTCGATGTCACTGTAGCTTTTGAAAGAAGCAATGGCAAATCCATCAATTATGTTCTCTTCAAATAAACATTCTCGCAGCTTCCGCCTTCTGTTCGGTGGTCTTGGGGGATTCTTCTTTGCAAGTTCATCATCTCCAGTTTCATCTCCATTCTCTACATTCTTTACGCATAATGCTTTCATTCTCTGAGCGCGTGCTCTCCGCCTGTTTCGCTGTCTGACGTCTCTTTCCATCACACTTGCTCATGTGGCGTTTCTGTGAACTCTCTGAAAACATGCAACACCTGAGTAAGCGAACTTGTGATAGCAGCAGTAGCAACCGAGTGTTACAGTAGCAACCGGCAAAAATCAATACTCAGGAAACACAAACCATGTTGTGCTGGAAATTTCCTTAGCAGTACTTTATATTTCGGTGTTTTGTACAAAACCAGTTTGATATGTGCAATACCCACAAAATAAAAGCAACCACCAATAACTATGGCCAATTTTGATACACAATTGAAGCCATGACCTAGCAGGCAGCTTGGCAGCAAATAGATGGTTGGCATAAAAGCTATGCACAATTTAGTATCCAATATTTATCTGTGTAAATATATTTTGTGGAAGCATGGAAGCATGTTTTACATTTGTTTGGGAAATTTTTCACTCGTTATATTTCTCAAATATGCCTCCTGACGAAGTTTGGAACAGTTGATTTTGAATGTGCGGGACGCGTCCCGTGAATAAACGATATCCGAAAACAATGAAGTTTTATTTCTGTCAGAGGCCTATTCTGAATTACAAGAGCCATGCATTTTGGAAGGCGTATTATTTTTCAGGAAGGGCTAAATTGGGTTCAGAATGTGACGACTTAAAATATTTCTTCACTAGCAGCTGATCTCAAGAAAGCATCTTTGTGATTTGTTCGCGTGCCTCATGGAAGCATGTTTTACATTTGGTCAGGACATTTTTCACTCGTTATATTTCTCAAATATGCCTCCTGACGAAGTTTGGAAGAGTTGATTTTGAATGTGCGCGACGCATCCCGTGAATAAACCATATCCGAAAACAATGAAGTTTTATTTCTGTCAGAGGGCTATTCTGAAATACAAGAGCCATGCATTTTGGAAGGCATATTATTTTTCAGGAAGGGCTAAATCGGGTTGAGAATGTGACGAATTAAAAAAGGCGGTGGCGGTGGCGGTGGCGGTGGCGGTGGTGGTGGTGGTCATTGGCTTTATGGTGTATTGATTGTGATACTAAACTATCCTTACCAATCCTTCACCCCGATTGGTCGCGGGCAACGAGTAGCTAAAAGTAGGTCTCAAACCCATAACGAGTAGCTAAAGGTAGGTATCAAACCCATAACCTTTCAATCGGTAGATGGGCACCTTATCCATAGACTACTTGCCCCCTCCGAATTTCCTTTGTATCTAGGATTGCATTTAACATGAAGCACTATTGCCAATGGGTTGCTCCCGGAACAAACTGTACTTTACTTCATTTAGGCAGACATTGACCACCGTCGACAGTTTTCACATGATCCAACATTCATACATTGCACCACCCAACATATGTAGGTGTTACCTAACCCAATGTTTGCTGATATGATAAAATACTCATGGGTTGTAAGAGATCCAACACCCATATGTTTTATGTACTTCAATATCTGTAGGTGCTATGCAATACAGGTACAGCTTAAGTCAGTTTTATGAGATTCAATATCCATATCTGTAAGTTTGGTTAGCTTAAGTTAGGTTGCTTACCTTCTGGCCGAACCAGCACTGGGATTTGATAAATCCTACACTCGCACATAACATCTGAATGAAGAAATATAAACTCAAAATTTGACAACGGTACCTCAAAGATTTTTTTGCATTTTTAAGCTTGATCCAAGCTTAAAGTGAAATAGCATGGCATTCTAGGATAATGTTATGCTATCACACTGAAGCCTTCCATGGGTGTACAAAATATCTGTGTTTCTTTTGCTCACTGCTGCTTGGCTTCATAATTACGTTGTGCTGCAACTCCCACTTCCATTCCTCTGTACATGACCCATCGATTTCAAAATGGTAGTATTGTGTGGTGTAGTATTAAAATAATGGTTTTCCCTTAGGTGTGAGGTGTCAAATTGAGTACAGTAGAATGTCGAAGTTCGCACTGAAAATGTTATTTTAAAACAACCTCTATGTCCTTGACACTCAATTTTGAGCCAAAAGCGTACCTATAAGGGTATATATTTTCCTTTGTTCCACACCTGCCTAATGTATGGTTAGGTATCTATGTTAATGGCAACAATCAAAATACAAGCATTACAAACTGGTATTGAACTACAGACCAAATTACTGGTAATTGATTCCCTTCGAATTGTGTTGCAAGATGCTCGTGTTTCACAATCTGTCTTGGTGAGCACAATCATGATTCTTGTAAATGAGCTACTGTTAGAAATGAGGCATGCAAATTTCCTAAATGCATATGAAGGAGCATGATGCTGATACTTCTTTAGAAAGGATGCTAGTTAAGTGTCCAAAAAAATGGTACATTCCACCATGTTTCACGGATCCTCTATCACTTTTGTGGTGGCACGGTACCTTCTCATTATACATTTGTGTTTGCTATGAGTGTTGTGGTGCTCAATGATTTGTAGCATCACATGCTTTATAAAGTGTAGGATTCCCATCTAGCGCTCTCTAGCATATCTTATTTACGTTCTGGTTCTGTATGTTTTCTTTAATCTGACAAAATGGACTGCTTAAGGTTGTTAGGTCACTAACGATTTGGGCTTAGAGTGCATCAACTGCTGAGGTCACTTTGTGCCCATAGTGACCAGTCATTCAATTTATACATAGCATGTACACAAGATGAATCAGCATGTATAAATTGCACAAAAGCCCAGGTCTTGGAGGAAAGCAAAACCCACAGATAGCACGACTGTTTAAGATTGATGGTTGGCTGGTTATTTGGGCCTTGAGTCAGCACTGGATTCATCACAGCCCTTGCTGACCTTTAGGGCCTCTCTTTATACCTCAGGGGAATCCTGCTCTTCTCATCGGGACCCCTTTGAAGCCTCTTTAGCATCCCAATTCAGTCCAGTCCTCTCTTTCACTCAGTGGCCCTCTTTGGCTGTTAACCCGCGCCGTCTCGGGGGGTTGATATGTCCCCCCTCCCCTCCCTAAGGTTTTCCGAGGATAGTGAAAGAACGGCGCGCTGCCGCGCGCCGAAACTTGGCATACCTTTCCCCACATCAATTTGGCATGTTGTGTGAAAATGTTGAGGTCAGGTTATCTAGGGACGAGTTAGTCAAGGTCAAGTGAGGTCACCTCGAGAAACGTTCAACCAGTTGTCATGCTTTAATGGATAAAGATATTTTAATGAAACTTTCAGTGTTTGCTTATGTTTAGGGACGAAACAAAACGCATCAGAATAATTTTGGATTTTTCCCGTTTTTGATTACCTACCTATTACATATTTGCCCATTAGGGCTAAAATCGAAGATTCTGGCTAAAGTAAGCATTTTTGTATCAGAGCAAGTTGACTTCCAACAACGTTTTTTTCGGTTCGCTCACCCATTAGAAAAAAAAATTAAAGAAAATTGAAAACTCAAATATTTGAAATTTCACAAAAATTAAATTCTGATTTTTGGGTGAGCAAAAAATTTAAGGCCATGGTCGATTTCACCTTCCTTTTCTGATTACAATTAATTTTTGTTTTTGAAATCTACCCAGAGCCAAAAACAAGATGTAAGTTGTCAAAACCTAGGCCCCCTAGTGACGTCACTTTTTTGGTGGGGGGAATATTTGGGGGTGGATTCTGGCCCTACTCGTCGAGCGCTTTCCGATGACACCTCTTTTGTTATCATGCGATGCTTAGTTTGGAGATTAGAGGGGGCGGGGTTTGTATCAACCCCCCCCCGCAGATGGGGTGTGAGGATATGACCGGAAAGATGGGGAGGATTAACACGCGCCCTGGAGGGCCTCTGAAAATTACGCGCACTGGAGGGGGGGGAATTCCGCCGGGAGCACCGGAAATCCTCCGCTTCGCCTGGGCCGTCTCCGTGGCTCGGGCCTCTTTATCGACCTGAGGCTCGCTATTAGCTCTCGGTCCCTCTTCATGAACATGAGTCAAAGCGACCCAGTGGCCCTGTGCGTCCGGCCTGTGGCCCCCATCCAACATCTCAGGGTCTTTCACGACTCAGGAGACTCCATCCTGCCAGAAGCCTCTCTTTCAACAGCTTGGGCCTCCACTATCATGCAAGGGGTATATTTGCTGCCTCAGCCCCCCATGTCAGCCCAGGGGACCTTTATACTATGGGCCCTCTCTGGCGGTCCTGGGTCCTCCTGCGGCGATGTGTCCTCTCCGCAGGTCCAGTGGCCCTCCTTAGCAATCCAGGGCCTCCTCTGTTATGCCAGAGGCCCTATTTCAGCAGCTTTGGGCACCTCCACCAAGCCAGGGGCCCTTGTACAGCTTGGCTATATGGCTTTTAAGTCTGCAAAGGGAAGCTACTATATACTGGACAAAGAGATACTCTACATATTAACTAATACTATATCATGAATTATAAAGAAGATATCTTCCAACATGTTACCCACCTACTCACCTACTAGCATAAAACCACCAATCCATGTCTAATTAAACCTAAAAAATAACCTAAAAAACCTTGTCCACCTTATTTTTAAATCCATTCAATGCAGGATTCCCCACAACATCAGCAGGCAGCCAACTCCATTCATCAACCACCCTTTGACTGAAAGCCTGCCATCACCTAATTGCCCTATACCTTGACTTGTCGACAAGGTATAAATCGACTAAATTGATGACCCCTATGTGATATTATAAATAGAAGAGCATCATTTAGATTGACCTTATCTAACCCTTTTGTGATTGTATACCTTTAAATTATATCACTTCTTAATCTCCTATACTTGAGTGAGTACATATCTAATGCAGTAAGCATTTCTCCATATCTCTTTCTAAAGGCTCCATGCCTGTACAAAATATTCCAAGTGTGGCCACACAGACAAAGTACAGTTTCTTCATGTCTGCCTTGCTTGTATACTTCACACTGCCATTAACAGTTCCCAGCATTCTGCTCGCCCTGTTACTATATGAGGTGCATTGTTCTTTCTACTCTAAGGCCATTTGAAACAAACACACCGAAGTATCTTTCCTCTTCAATAACATCCAGTTCCCCACTTTTCATTGCATATCTGATTGACTCACCTTCAAACCCCAGATGCAAATCTTACACTTTTCATAGCTGAAGGACATGTGCCATTGATCAGCCCACTTTCTAGGTCCCACAAGCATAGTTGAATATTACTCAATTGATCACTAATGTTAGCCACTCCTACCAGCTTGATGTCATCAGCAAATTTGAACACCTTATTCCTCACCACTACACTAATTTTATTCACAAAGATGATAGAGAAGTGGACCTAGAGCAGAGCCCTGTGGCACTCTACTCAGGACATCCTTCCATTGAGATTTACATCCATTTAACACTACCCTTTGTTTCCATCCCCTTAGCCATGTTCCAATCCAACGTGGAACTTTTACATCAATCTAATACTGCTCTGGTTGATGAATTAAATGCCTGTGTGGAACTTCATCAAATGTTTTACTGAAGTATAAGTATGCATCTATCCTGCTCTGATTGTCTGCCTATCTAGTTACATACTCCATGAACTCCAGTAGGTTAGCTAAACAAGAGCTCCCATATCAAAATCCATATTCGGTATCCCTTAAAAGGTTGTGCCTACCTAGATGAGTCTGACAATTATGTTTGACCAGTTTTTCTAGTACCTTGCAAACTATTCAGGTAAAACTGACTGGCCTGTAGCTTCTTACACACTTCATACTTCTACCCCCCCCAGGTTTGCAGAAGGTAGTGCAAAAGCAGGGTGCAAGCCTAAATTTGTCATACCCCTTCCTGCACCAATTTGACATGTTGTGTGGAAAATTTTAGGTCAGGTCACTTGCAATCACTGAGTGATTCAAGGGTAAGTGAGATCACCTAAAAAAAAGTTCAACCAATCAGGTAAAGATACTCTTTGTTTAATACAATGAAGAATGGCTCTTAGATGCTCTTGGGTTTTAGACATTGGTTGCGACATTGCAGCATTTCTTTACGTGCAAAGATACTCTTTAGCAATTGAACTATTTAACAGGTAAAGATAGTTGAATGCAACTTTCAGTGTTTGCTTATATTTAGGGATGCAACAAAATGCACCATTGAATTTTTTTTTTTAATTCAGTTTTGATAACTTATTTGTTTTGCAGGTTTGCCCATTGTGGCTGAAATACAAGATTCTGACTAAGGTATTCACTTCTATGAGTGAAAGTTAACATAAAACAATGTTGCCTAATGTGCTCTACCCATTAGAAAAAGAACAACTGAAGACAATTGAACTCAAAATTTTGAAGTTCCAAAAATTACAATGTTGATTTCTGGGTTGGCCAATATTTTGGGGCCATGATCAATTTTGCCATCCCGTTCTGATTCCAAATAGTTTTTGATTTTATATATCCTAAAATGAACTTTCCAGAGCCTAAAACATGACAAGTCATTTTTTATTTAATCAATTTAATCCGAGTTCTTGCTGGGGTGACTTTATGATTGATTGATTGGGCTTACAGGTGCATCAACTGCTACTGGTTATGTAGCACCCATGGGGTGGCTTTATGAACCAGGGTTCTATTGCTAAGCAGAGGTTGTTGAGTGGGTAAATTTCCAGAAACTGGTAAAATGCGATTTTGTTGATTTTTTTAAATACATGGTATTTTAGCGTAAAAATTACTATGCGACCACTCATTTTCTCCGCAAATGATTACTTTTGAGTTGGCAAACAAATACACTATCATAATATTCAGTGCAAATATAGCACATCGCGTATAATTATCCGTACCTGGTGTGTCACAGACGTGATAAAGAAGATATTCAACACTTCATGCACTCAATCTAATACTCTTTGACATCAAAAACATGTTTCTGCCTTAATTCCACATTATCTCCGAGAATTAATACTCTCAACACCCCACGCCAGGAACCGTCGATAAGGGCCGGAAATTTCTTGTGATGCCGTATTAAAAAAATATATTTTTGATGACGTCATGCCCAAAAAATTTGTTTCCGACAATTCTAGTTTTCCGGTTAGGTTAGGTTAAGTTAGATTATATTATGATGTAATATTTTTTTATATATTATGCTATGTTATCTTAGTCTAGGTTAGGTTAGGTTATCTTATTTTTTCCTAATAAATTTGTATTTTCAAATAAAAATAAAATAACCTAACCTAACCTAGACTAAGATAACGTAGCATAATATATAAAATATATTACATCATAATATAATCTAACCTAACCTAACCGGAAAACCAGAATCTACGCAAACAAATTTTTTGCCATATCATCAAATATATTTCAAATAAAATAATACGGCACAACGAATTTCCGGCCCTTATCGACGGTTCCTGGCGCGGCATGCTGCGAGTATTAATTCCCGGAGATAATGTGGAATTAAGGCAGAAACATAATGTTTTCTATGTCAGAGTATTAAATCGAGTGCATGAAGTGTTGAATATCTTCCTTATCACGTCCGTGACACACCAGGTACAGATAATTATAAGCGATGGGCTATATTTGCACAGTGAAGATTATGATCGTGTATTTGTTTGCCAACTGAAAAGTAATCATTTGCAGAGAAAATGAGTGGTCGCATCGTCATTTTTACGTTAAAATAACGTGTATTTTAAAAAAAATCCACAAAAATAGCATTTTACCGGGTTCTGGAAATTTACCGTTCAGTGAACCTTGGCCTCACCACCCAAACCATGAATTCCAGTTCAACTGCAGGATTTTGACCTAAAGTTTAATGTGCAGTCAATGCACCAACATGGCCATCCTGTAGCTCGTCCCTGGCCGTATCGGGCCAGGTGCCAACTGACCCTCATAGCTGGGGGCTAAAGGCAAGCGTGTTAAGTGATTCAAACCGTTTTGCCAGGACAGGGGAGACCAGTGCAGGCCAATGCTCTTACCAACTAAGACACAGGGGCAGCAATCTTGATCACATAGACCCCCTAGTGACATCACTTTTTGAGGGGATACAATTTTGGAGATGGTTTCAAGTCCTGCTCATCAAGAGCTTTCAGATGTCACCCCTTCTGTTCCCATGCAATGCTTAGTTTGCAGGTTAGAGGGGGCTAATAATGACCCTAAAGTCAGGGTGTGAGGATCTAACTGGGAAGATGGACAGGCTAAGGCACACATTTGTCTTTTTAAGTTTGTAGGACTAAACAGTTGATATTTATGAGTGATGTAATGTTTACCCAATGAATACCAGTTTTGTCTACCTGTGGTGTACCTCAATACATCTATATTTGCATTGCAATCACTTAACCTCTGGAATCTTTCCCATGCTACTTGTAATTATTTATAATAAAACCACATGTGGGACAAATGGAACATCAGTGTTTAAATTTCACTTGATGCAAATATATAGAAACAACACATTCTGCTGGTGAACAATCATTAGGGTTGAAAAAACAGGCTGGGTCTGGATTTTTGTCATTCAAAACATCATTTGCTCCAGAAAATTACCTGCTCCATTTTCAGAGGTTTGTTGACTGGCAATGCAAACTTAGTACTGATGGCATTTTGCAGTGCTTAAAGCTCACTGGAAAGTATAAAAGGGAGCTTCTGATGTACCAAACAAATCAGGATCATGTTCCCCAAATTGTATATACCAGACATTCTCTTTAGAGCACTCAGAATCCTCAAATATAAATTAATCACATTATGTGCCTGTTCAAAGGAAAATTGGTGTTTGATGTTCGGATTCAAATCTGTTCAGCCAGCTGACCACGACGAGGCTATGGGATAAAGAAGATTGATAAAATAGCATAGAGAAAAAGGCGACCAGGACTGGATATGTGGCGGGGCAGGACAAGTGGATGGAGCTTTTAAGGACATGAAGATGGCAGCGGGTATAAAGTCCTGCAAGCGCACTGAATTAGGTTCGCTTCATATCTAGAAGAAACAACTAAAAAACATACGCATAGCACTTTCGACAGACCTGTTTCTATGTTGAAGCTTGGTTATAGCACGAAACCAATCAAGTACCTACACCACAACGCAACACACGAAACCTCACTTCCAAAACATCCACTTTGGTTAGCGCCCAGCAAAGTTTCGTTCCTGGTTATGCCTGGAAAGATGTTCATACGCCTGGCACTATTTCACAAAGACATAGTAGCAACAGACGTTCAGAATTCAGCTTATATCTGGTGCTGGAACGAACCAAAACCATCTAGTTCGTAAAGGCTTGACAAAATAATATAAAGACGAGCAAATCATTGTGTTCATCTTCAATTCATTTATCGACAACTCTAGAGAAATTATCAAAACACCTACATTTTGAGATTTTGCATGTGGAAGCTAAAACTAAATGGTAAAGCGACGCACATGCGACACCAACGGCCGCTTCGGCAGTCAACGCTGCTTCGCGACAGCGAGTTCATTGTTCACATCTGAGCTGATATGATGCTACCATATATCGCAGGCAACATTACTGAATACTCTTTCAGATTCAGTTTTTTTTTACAGTGATCTAAACCTGGATACTGAGATATCCTTACCCAAACAGCCTAAGCTTGATCGGTTGAAACAAATCAACGCTTAACCAAAGGATTAAAGTCATTAAAGTATGCGTCAAGGAACTGGGCAGCTGATTGGGCACCGGCCCTTAACTTTGGACGAGATTAACCCTGGGGGGTTATACGATAGCAGAAAAACGATGCCACGTAGCACCGCACATTTTCAGAGCCCTTTCCTTGACCATTTTTGCGGCCGACGTGAAAATTTTAACCTCAGGTCATGTAAGGTCATTGGCCCAGCTCAGGTAAAAAAGGGCCACCTCAAAAAGATGTTTGAGGATAGATAACTCATACACATTAAGAGATATTGGATTCAAACTTGCTACCTGAGTGCAATTGGGCAGTGGGTCCAGAACATTTTTTAGGTTGTGGTCAGGTTAGCGACCTGAGGTCATGGCCAATTTTGGCCCATTTTGGACTAATTTCCTATTGTAAAATGCATCAATGTTCTTCGAACATCATTTTTACTTTAGTATGCATTCAAAAGCAGCAGAAGTTCCTTATCCCATTTGTTTGACCTCCGTCCAGTTTTATGACCCCCCTCCAGGGTTTTAAGGCCCCCTCGGAGACGGGGTGTGTGGATCTGACCGGAAAGACGGAGCGGGTTGAGTGGAATATTCGCCTATGCCGACATGCACCCAACATGTAGCCGACGTGGGGCCGACGTCGGGCTGATGTTGAGCCGCTTTCGGGACGCTAGCGGCCCGCGTTTCGATTGGCTTCTCATCAGCTTCGTTCAAGTTTCGACATTGCCTCGTGTGTGGTTGAAGGCCTCGGTCTGCTGGAATTACTCGCAGTCGACGTCACTAGAGCACATGTTGAATGCTCTCTCGCTTGATGTTACGGTTGGCACCTAACTTTGTGTGTTCTTAGAATATTAACGTCCCGTCTGCATGAATGCAACCTCATCCAGTTGCCTGTCCCTTTGCTTCATCACATATTCCTTGTTCTTAGTTTCCCGTAACCCTCACGCATATCCCCTAATATCAGTGTGCCATGAATCTCATCCCCAAGAAATATAATTTCGCTCCGGTCTTTGCCACTGCCACGTAATTAATTGTCGATCGCATTTGGAATATTCCATTTTTCAAAAGGAGTCCATTTCGCCGTCACCTTTATGCATTCGCGTACTTTTCGTTCGAATTAGTAGCAGATTAATGATAATGGGCGCACACCCCTGAGCACATTCATATATACACACACACACACATATATATATATATATATATATATATATATATATATATATATATATATGTGTGTGTGTGTGTGTGTGTGTGTATGTGCGTGCGTGTGTGCGTGTGCGTGTGTGTGTGCGTGTGTGTGTGTGTGTGTGTGTGTGGATCCCATGGCTCCCTATATACAGGGGAGTGATTTTGAGGCTTGCCGGACCATAAAGGTCATTTGCGCCGCCCCTGTATCCGCCACTGGGCGACATGGCTACACATTTACATGAGTTACCTATTTAGACATTTGGGATTCAGTTGGGCACATTATCACCAGTAGCCATCAATAAACATCACTAGAACATAGCTTTGCCTAGTTTCTCGCGCTTCACACTATCCGTTCCACTTTTGTGTCTACCCACTGGCGGATACAGGGAGGAGCCATTCCAGCCAGCCCCCCCCCCCCGAAGCGCTTGAAATGGGGGGCATGGTGTATCTTGGCCCCCCGAAACCAACAGAAGTCAACTAAATTAAAGTGCAGTAACTTTTGCCGAGGTTAAAATATAGCGCCTGGATGAAAGAATGTTCAATTTTAAAGGAATTTTGTATAATTGTTTGGAAGCCAGTATGGTAGCATAGTAGATTCTGACACACATCTAGGGTTCCATGCTGCTCAAGTTCTGCTTACAGCAAGAGTTGACAAAATCGGATCCGCCAGTGTGTACACGTGCACGAACGTTGACGTGGTACAAGACGTTGAACGTGAACGTGAATGTTTTGGTAAACTATAACAAAAATCCGGTAACATAGAAGCGGTGGAGTTAGGCGGGGCCCCTACACAGGAAATTATGTTGTCATTAATTATTATTTTTTTTAATGGGCCCCTTTGCCAAATAGTGGTCGAAATCCGGTGCTTTTAACCAAAAAATAGTGGGAGAATGGGCACTCTCCAAATCCGTTCAACCCCACCCTTGATGCAATTCCTAGGTACGCCACTTGGGGGGAGGGGAGGGGTGCTGACGCCGAAAACCGAAAGTTGGACCCCCCAAACCGGTGGGCTAGATCCGCCAGTGTGTCTACCCCTCCGCCAACGCAACCGATCAACATCTTTCATTGCCACCTAGCGTCCATAATACAAACCACTGGTTGGTCAGCCGTCCGCCGTTCGAATAGCTGGCGGTAGCGTGAACAGCCGGCGAGAGCGTGGGCAGCCGGTGCTGCTGCCAGGGCTTCGCCAGGGCGCTGCGGCTTCGGTGAGGGACGCCAGTATTGACCTGTTGCTGGGCGGTGGCTGCCAGCTAGGCGGGTCTCCTTACTGTGCCACCGGATAGCAAACAAGCAAGGTCGGACATGTCTGAGAACAACAAATGTCCCGTGAAGAAAGTGCCTCTGCATCTGCAGGTGAGTTACACGTTCCACCCGTCTGCCAGGAGTTGAACGTCCTAGATGGACTCAAGCGATGGGGAAAGCACGTTGCCTTGGGGTAATGTCGGCAGCAATTATTAATTGAGCACAAACTACGATCATCGGTGAAGTCTTCTAGTAGTTTGGAGAAGCTTGAGTTCCTCCCAAAATTATAAATTTCATGATCGGATTCTATGCGCCAGCCTTTCCAGTGTGGAATGGCAGGCAGATCAAAATTAGCGTGGGATGGCATTGAACTGCATTATATTGTTTAACCTTAAGATGAGAACATTATTGCAATGCCCGACGTTTCGATATCATACCTTCTTCAAGGGCAACAAAACGCGAAACGTCGGACATTGTAATTATGTTCGCATCTTAAGGTTAAATAACTAATACAGTGAAGGGCCATCCTACGCTCTTTCCAATGTATTTTCAATTAATCAGCTTCATCAATGCTAAGCCCTCCATATGATTTCGTGAAAGCTCCCACCCTGAGTATCAGGCTAAATTTGGCACCTCTCCGGCGACCGGCAGTGATCGCGTTCCGGCCTTTGGAAATGTGTTTGAAGCCTTGCCAAACTAAATAGAGGAAAATATTGATAAATATTCCGGAACATCATTAAAAAATAATCATGCAACCTTCCTGGCCTGCCTCTCGGAAAAAGTGATCAACCGAACAATGGATTATATCCTCGAGATCAACATATTTCATGTCCTAGGAAACAGGTATACTTGGCACTGCTGCTGCGATGAGAAACTTTCTCTTTTACAGCGAGCTTACCGTGCCGCCAGTGTTCCCACACAGCGGTCCAGCTGGGGACTGCCCGTCTTACCGTGCCGCCAGTGTTCCCACACAGCGGTCCAGCTAGGGACTACCCGTCTTACCGTGCCGCCAGTGTTCCCACACAGTGGTCCAGCTGGGGACTGCCCGTCTTACCGTGCCGCCAGTGTTCCCACACAGTGGTCCAGCTGGGGACTGCCCGTCTTACCGTGCCGCCAGTGTTCCCACACAGTGGTCCAGCTGGGGACTGCCCGTCTTACCGTGCCGCCAGTGTTCCCACACAGCGGTCCAGCTGGGGACTGCCCGTCTTACCGCGCCGCCAGTGTTCCCACACAGTGGTCCAGCTGGGGACTACCCGTCTTACCGTGCCGCCAGTGTTCCCAAACAGTGGTCCAGCTGGGGACTGCCCGTCTTACCGTGCCGCCAGTGTTCCCACACAGTGGTCCAGCTGGGGACTATCCGTCTTACCGTGCCGCCAGTGTTCCCACACAGCGGTCCAGCTGGGGACTACCACCCTTATTGGGTTGGCTGCCAGGTGAACACCGCAGCCGGGGACTAAATGCGACCATCCGCATGGCATGTCAAGCCCTGTATTATCGGGACGGCTGAGACCAAACCTGTTCATCGCTCTACCAACTGAGCTATTGGTTCACCAAGTGTGCGAATGTTTGGATCTCAAGCTTTAGGTAGGTAAAGTTGCCAGGTACTGACATCTGCTATGCGTCTTAATAATTGCTAAGCAAAGTTGCATCGGCGGAGAAAGATATGCTTTGTCGTTTCAAACGAAGAAATCACAATACTTGGTGCAGAAGCCAGTGAGTGAGGATGCGGCCCCTTCCCCCCCTCCATACTCATACATCGGATGAGTCAGTGGCACGTCTCCACCGGGGAAAAAAAGTTTGGGTGAAGCCCCAGAATGCAACAGAACTCATCATATGATGATAATCACATTATTCTACCATATGTGCTCACATATGTGAACATAGTGTGAAACGGAGCTGGCGGTTCCTGACTACACAGGATTTCTACATGTTTTTTTCTACATGGTTTTCAACGCACCATCTAGAGTCGGCAGGGCTATTTAGCCTTTCACGAGAGACAGAGTGAGTCATCTCTAACCCCAACCGTTCCAGATCATCTCCAGAGCCAGTTGCCCGATGCCGAATACCCGAATTGGAATTGATACATTGTTGCATCATTGTTCTACATTGTTCAATCTGGACAGTTTTTCGCGTTCTATTCAAAATCAAGTTTTCTGTAACGTATGCTCCTCATGCACTCGTTTTTAGATGTATGGCGGGATCAGGATTGTCGTACGGCATGGCATCACGCACATTCGGCCCCGTAACATGTAGTTCGTAATGTCGACACATTCGGCCCCGTGACATGTAGTTTGTAATGTCGACACATTCGGCCCCGTGACATGTAGTTCGTAATGTCGACACATTCGGCCCCGTGACATGTAGTTCGTAATGTCGACACATTCGGCCCCGTAACATGTAGTTCGTAATGTCGACACATTCGGCCCCGTGACATGTAGTTCGTAATGTCGACACATTCGGCTCCGTGACATGTAGTTCGTAATGTCGACACATTCGGCCCCGTAACATGTAGTTCGTAATGTCGACACATTCGGCCCCGTTACATGTAGTTGGCAATGTCGACATTCGGCCCCGTGACATGTAGTTCGCAATGTCGACACATTCGGCTCCGTGACATGTTCGTAATGTCGACACATACGGCTCCGTGACATGTGGTTCGTAATGTCGACACATTCGGCCCCGTGACATGTTCGTAATGTCGACACATACGGCTCCGTGACATGTGGTTCGTAATGTCGACACATTCGGCCCCGTGACATGTAGTTCGTCACGTCGACTGACTCGTTTGCATTTTATTGTTTGACTGACGAGGTTTGAGCGCTGTATGACCGATGTAGTCGATGCGCCCTGAACTCCATTAACCAACCAATATAATTGGTATTCCTAGGATGAGCCAACCTTGAAGTCCGAATTATGTGACCCTCGACGTGATGCGAAGCATTACGGGTTAAGATAGGGTGTCCAGCGGTCAACGAATAATTCCGTCTGAGTGATGATTGATGAACGTTGGCAATGGACTGGTTGTGTCAGTTCGTGGTCAAGGCAGATTAGCTAAATTATTTCTGAACATGCTTTAAAACACACTAACTTTCCAAGTGTGCACGCACCTACCGGTTGAAATGCAGTTTAGAAACCTTTTTCAGTATCGTTTATGCGGCGGAAATACCTACTCCCATTTATAAATACTTAGATATAGAATTACTTACTCATATCAACACATATTCTTAAATTAAAGAGAGAATGATTGACACTTTCAGCTTGAGATGAAATTGTGTGATGTCACGGATAATTCAGATAAACCTATCGAAATCTTGTGCAAAATATGTACACCATGAATATGATGCTTACTGTCTGCAGGGGAACGGAAGGCTTACAGTCGCTAGAGGTGGTGGTTTACACTTCTGCTGCTTTCTTTGTCGCATTCCGTCCACAGATTCCGCGAACTGTGACATCATATGTTGTTCTTTGTTCATTCCTCACAAAATCTGCGCCTAGGTTTCGTAGATTCCGCGAGGAGCGCGCTGGCTGCAATAAGCTGTCCATACCCTGGTGTGGTTTCGTGAAAGATGGCGACGCTCATGAGGCATGGTGACCAGATCATGATTGATATGAAAAGTTCGTAGGTAATTTTGTGAAGACAATGCGATTGAGCTAAGTTGTGCATCCATGAGTAAGCACTTATGCCATCAACGAGGAGGCTTTTCAAAGCTTAGTTTGGAAGCTTACAAATAGCAACACAAATAGCTCACGTAGTTTACGTACGGCGCAGGACTTGCCAGAACGCTGCGCGGCTATGGTCTACGGAGCATGCAACGTCATACACAGCGGAGCGAGTTTTGTCCACAGTTTTACCACCTTGCTGGAACAGCGAAATCCGCGGAATAATTGCGACAAAGAACGCACCCTTAATCTCGCAAAGCCAAGGCTGAGCGACAGGGATGCGTATCGAGATGTGGAGCCTTTAGTCGGTCGCGAGGTGTCCGTGGTCGATCGTGGGATCCACCGGAACCGACGGGGCGTTACTGGGACCTGTGCGAGGACATCAAGTGGATTTCACATCCTCCAATAATATTATCGCTGAAAAGTCTGTGGCCAAAAAGCACTCTGTCCACGATGCAGATAAATGTTGCCACAGATTTCACAGTTTCGAGTGTGTAAGATTGATAATTTGGGCTTAAGCGCGCGTCAACTGCGAATGGCTATGTAGCGCCATGAACTTCGAATGGTTATCTGGCGCCATCGGGTGCGTCACAATGTCCGGATTGGTTTGCCGGATGTTATGCATCACCCGTCCTGTATTGGAATTGCTTGTTGGTTCTGACCAGCAGCCTTTAAAACGCGAGCCGAAAAGACGTCCTAAAACGGTGTGAATGGTGTCCTAAAACGGTGTGTGAATGGAGGTGTGTGTGGGTGCAGGGTTAAAATAAATAATTATCCCTGTTACCTCATTGCAAATGACGAGACACTTTGTTAGCAACTGGATAATAATACGGTTCTAAATAGAACGATGGAACAAGAGGTTAGGAATGGTTTTTGAAGCCATTGTTTGGGATTAGAAAAACCTCGAAAACGAGTTACTTCCTCTCAACGGCATAGAGCACAAGTTTCTACTTTCGAAAATGTTTGTGGAAATGTTCGTGATAAATACGATAGTGACTGACTTTGCTAGCGTCACTTGGCTGACACAGTGTATCACTGTGCAGCCTCCGGTGGTATGTACATGCTGCAGGTCACGTGTTGAGTTACGCTGAAGCCTCGGTGAAGTGCCGTACTTACTAGTCATATGAAATTATTTTATCTCGAAATAGCTTGGGAGATTTCCCACCAAGGAACGAATTTGCGTTACATACGAGAAAGATCGTCGCATATTTCAAATTCGCATATGGAAGCAAATCATCGCACATTTGAAGTTTAAAAGTATCACATTTCCCGAACCTACGGATTAAATAGCAACGCCTTTGTCGGTGTCGCCTTCGTGTTCCATGACCCGGGAGAGGTGATATGCAAAATACATATTTGTATGCTAGGTACCCACCAATATTCGGCACGTTTCACCATGGTTGGCCGAATGTCAGCCGACGTAAGGTTCGGAGAGCCCAGTCAGCCTCTACCCCTTATACTTGGCGTGCTTACGTCCATCCCAATAAGCTACAGCATTGTGGTTCAGCACCACAATGGGATGGTGGTGTGCCGTGGGCACCACTGTTGAATAACGATGCACCGCGGACACCGCCGTGGGACTGTAGTGTGCCGTGGGCACCACCGTGGGACTGTGGTGTGCCGTGGGCACCACCGTGGGACTGTAGTGTGCCGTGGGCACCACCGTGGGACTGTGGTGTGCCGTGGGCGCCGGACCAGGAATGGTTTGGGGGCGATGCGCAATTAATAGACATTTGAAAGATTGTCGGCTGGTCCCATTGCTTGCAGCAATGATCACATATTGGCTTTCTCGGTCACCATTTAGTTGATTACAGTTGCCTTGTGGTCGAGTGGCGGGCGAACATTTCCTGACTGACCCGGAGCGCTGAAGGCCGGTGCAGCCCGCATGCTAGCTCAGCTCAACGTCACATCACGTCGTGTCCCGTGACGTCACGTCGCACAGTGCTGCGTCACGCTATGCAATGCAACGCCACGTCACGTAGTGTTGCGTCACGTGATGGTCACGCTGCGTCAAGTAACGTGACGTCGCGCCACGTAGGGTCGCATCACGCAATGTACTTTAGCGCCATGCGACGGATTGTCACGCCACGCGACGCTGCGGTGTTAGCACGTCAGGTTACCAGATGCCACGTCACGTCACGTCACGTCGCGTCACGCCACGGCTCGGCCGCTGCGGGCGTGTTTCGGACCCGGCTGGAGGAGCGCCGCAGTGGCGGATGGGTGGCGGACGGGATGGGCCGGCTATTTCTGTCGGCGCCGCGCCAGGTGCGAGCACACTGCCTCACAGCCAACTTGTCAACAGCTGACTGGCGCTGCTCGGGGCGTTATGGCCGTGACCTCGGCCGCAGCCGCCGGCGCCTGAGCTGGCGTCGCCACGTGGCAGGCCAGGCAGCCGCCGCCGGGGTCCAGACACGATCGATGGGGGGCGTCGGCGACGGCGCCGGGTTCGGCTCATCGCCGGACGCCGGGTTTTGAGGTTGCCATGGAACGTCATGTCGATAATTTAGCACCGTGGTCTGTGTGGTGCGAGTGTGCAGCTGGGAACTGGCAGCTCTGTTGTGTTATAGAACGCTTCCACGTGCTATGAGTGCACTAGTGGTTCTATGGGGGGGGCGTGGCACAGGGACCATGTCCCCACTACAAGAGGCCGATTTTTGCCAAGATGGTGCATTACAATTACGTTATATCGAAATATAAAAGCATTTTGTAAGATAAATATTCTCATAAGCAGATCAAGGGAATTTTAGCTGTTCAAATTTGACGACTGTTTTCGAAATCGGAGCATAAGTTATCCAAATCTTGGGCAGCCGTTCATGATTTGAATGATAATGGCGAACGAAAAAAGTTGGCGAGGGATGGAATGTGTGAAGATGGGCATATGGCAATATCTTACATTCCATAAGTTTGTAGTGATTTATTTCCTCCAGCAGGGAGGCAGACAGTATTTTCTTAAGGGGGCCGACCCAAAAATGTCATGAAATTGGGACCGCTTTCAGCGCGAAGCGGGCCAAACATTTCTGGTTTCGTGTGGTGAAAATGTGAAAATTTCGTGTGTGATTTGGTGTATTTTTGATTGCTAAGGGAGGGGTCCCGGGCCTCCGTGCCCCCTTGGCTACGCTTTTGCTCTTGAGACAAAAGGCGACATTACACGTAGAGCAAAAGCATCTGAAATATAAGACACACGAATTAAATTGAGGTCGGTTTCACGTACGAAGTATCCTCTACCTCTGACGTAGGTAGGCAGCCAGGTGAGTGTGCTTGAGGGGAGCATGTAGTTTTACCAGTGTAGTTATAAGCATATGTGCGTGAACTGCGGGGGGGGCGGTTCTCACGTGTACGCGTTCGCAACAATTCACCCTCTGGCGTGTTCACAATCGTCAGGAGGCGAACCGCCCCCACGTCGGCCTAACAGACGGCTTCGTCCCTCCGACAGAGCGCGCAAAACCGTCTGATCATCAAGGGCGGGAAAATTGTCAACGCCGACCAGATCTTTAACGCTGACGTATACATCGAAGATGGCATCATCAAGTAAGTCGGAAACTGGCTCCACGTGCTTATTTCCGTGGAGAAGCTAATGAGTTCTGTCGATAGCGTGAGAGTTCTAATGATGTGACGCAGGATGAATACTCGCCACTGGCCCCTCCACCGTGGCAGACGAGGAGGACAGGTGCCCTATGGTGTGCAAGGTTCTCTGTCATTTGGCATGTGCAGGCTGATGGAAAGACATGACTCAAGAATCTTCAGCATGGTACGAACTTCGACTACAGAGGACCAATACTCACCAAAACTCGAAGTTGCTCGCACCACAAAAGCAATCGTTAATCTAATGCAGCATAGCTCGTATTCACGGGAACTAAGCCGAACCAGATTTCCTCGGCACTGAAAACTGTGCTAAAGATGCCATTAGAGTGCGTTCCACTTCAAATGTTGCCAGCGGTGAAACTTTGTGCATTGTTCGTGTTGCCAGTGCAACACCAATAATTTATATATTTGGCATCAGGCCTCATGCATTTATGCATTCATGCATTCGGCTATGCACGAAAAGAACGGACCCAAATCTCCATCTATGGATATTGCCCGTGATTAATGTTCAGCGAATACCGTTTATTTGCGCGTTATCCACTACTAGGTTGTACATGTATATTAATAGGATTATATTATGTACTCCTCATCGCATTATTCCTCGATGTGTTACTGCACGTCCAAAGGTTCACCTACTAGTGTCATTTTCTACACTTCGGTGTGTCATTTCCTCGTCGATGAATGAGTTCTCCCCACCACCGATTCTCCACCCCAGTAACGTAGCTGGGATTGTTGTACCAGGGGCGGCGCGGGAGGGGTGTCTCCTCACCCGGGATGCCGACTTTCCTCCGACGAGGTGCCCCAAACCTATGGATATTTGTGTTGAGCGGGAGGGGAGGTGCGAGCCGCAGCTTCCATACATATTTCATGGTACACGAGCAACGCTTGTGGAGGAACAAGTTTGGTTCATGGGTACATGTGACGCACAAAGAAGCATAAAGTCACACACCTGGTGCCTATGGCAATTTTTTAAGGGCAATTTACTCCCATCTGTGCCTTTTATTTACTCGGTATTTAGCCACCCTCGTTTCGGTGTCAATTAGATACCATTGGATGCAATAGATATAATTACCATTTATCACACAATATCAGCAATATCTATTCATCAGACATGACAGCCTAAAAAGTTGTCCTTGCATAACACCTTGAATTTCAGTCAATTCGTCTTAAACTCCTAGACATGTTCTTTATCTTCAGTCACGGTTCGTTGGAACAGCTTGGCATGCTAAACAAACAGACGCGTACCAATCGAAACCTGAGTATGGGTGATTTTTCAAAATGTAATTATCACAATCTACGATGTTTGTTTGTTTGTTGTGTCGCTCGCGAGTCGTCATCTCACCGTCGACACCGTGCGGCTGGGGGTTCGGCAGGTCAGCGTGATATCGGCTGGGGGTTCGGCAGGTCAGCGTGACGGCTGCGGGTTCGGCAGGTCAGCGTGGTGTCGGCTGGGGGTTCGGCAGGTCAGCGTGGTGTCAGCGGGAGGTTCGGCAGGTCAGCGTGACGACGGCTGGGAGTTCGGCAGGTCAGCGTGACGGCTGGGGGTTCGGCAGGTCAGCGTGACGGCTGGGGGTTCGGCAGGTCAGCGTGGCGACGGCTGGGGGTTCGGCAGGTCAGCGTGGCGACGGCTGGGGGTTCGGCAGGTCAGCGTGGTGTCGGCTGCGGGTTCGGCAGGTCAGCGTGGCGACGGCTGGGGTTCGGCAGGTCAGCGTGGCGACGGCTGGGGGTTCGGCAGGTCAGCGTGGCGACGGCTGGGGGTTCGGCAGGTCAGCGTGGTGTCGGCGGCGGGTTCGGCAGGTCAGCGTGGCGACGGCTGGGGGTTCGGCAGGTCAGCGTGGCGACGGCTGGGGGTTCGGCAGGTCAGCGTGGTGTCGGCTGCGGGTTCGGCAGGTCAGCGTGACGGCTGGGGGTTCGGCAGGTCAGCGTGACGTCAGCGGGAGGTTAGGCAGGTCAGCGTGGCGACGGCTGGTGGTTCGGCAGGTCAGCGTGGTGTCAGCTGCGGGTTCGGCAGGTCAGCGTGGTGTCGGCTGCGGGTTCGGCAGGTCAGCGTGACGGCCGCGGGTTCGGCAGGTCAGCGTGACGGCTGCGGGTTCGGCAGGTCAGCGTGACGGCTGGGGGTTCGGCAGGTCAGCGTGACGTCAGCGGGAGGTTCGGCAGGTCAGCGTGACGTCAGCGGGAGGTTCGGCGGGTCAGCGTGGCGACGGCTGGGGGTTCGGCAGGTCAGCGTGGTGTCGGCTGGTGGTTCGGCAGGTCAGCGTGACGGCTGGGGGTTCAGCAGGTCAGCGTGACGTCAGCTGGAGGTTCGGCAGGTCAGCGTGACGTCAGCGGGAGGTTCGGCGGGTCAGCGTGACGTCAGCGGGAGGTTCGGCAGGTCAGCGTGGCGACGGCTGGGGGTTCGGCAGGTCAGCGTGGTGTCGGCTGGTGGTTCGGCAGGTCAGCGTGGTGTCAGCTGCGGGTTCGGCAGGTCAGCGTGACGGCTGGGGGTTCGGCAGGTCAGCGTGACGTCAGCTGGAGGTTCGGCAGGTCAGCGTGGCGTGACGCCAGCTGCTCGTCACGTTCCCCGTGTGTGACGTTTGCGGGACCAGTAACGACATGCGGCGGCCACCCAGAGAGCCGGTGCTGGCCGCACCACCCGACTACGGTATTGATTGCAGCCCCACATTGCATGTGGCGGGAGGGGAGCGGGGCTGCACAGAGCAGCATCAGCGGTCGGACACGCTAAGCCCACGCTGGTCACTGCATACCGGTAAAACGTGTCAACAGGAACTCCGGTTCCTGCCGCAACCCTATAGAGCTGAACCCAGTACCTAACAGGAAGGTTTTAGAAGCCGCACCTAGTTCTTTCCACATACAATTCGTCGTTTCAGGAGTATATATTTGCATAACATATTTTAAAAATCATGAGGTCCCGAATTACAATTATTTGCACACAAACTTGCAAGATAATGTTTACTTTCATTGGACTTCCGAACACTTCTCCCTTTATCGGACACATGCTTTCTAGCAATGGACCGCCAAACTCTCACTATAGTGATGATTTGGAATGGAAGTCATTGTTTGCTGTGTCAGAGGTTGCCTGTCGCCTCTCGCAACGATGACATCTAGCGATGTAAATAATCATCAATGTTGGCTGTTCCAGACAGGTGGGACAGAATCTGATAACGCCAGGCGGAGCTCGCGTTATCGAGGCTCAGGGAAAATATGTAATGCCAGGTAAGTTTTCTGTCGTACACTGTCTCACTTGGGATATTGCATTTTACCATACGCGCCAGTAGTAGGCACCTATATTCTTCAAGACCGAGATCAGCCAGGAATATTCCGTGCGAGCATTATAAAGTGGCAGGGCAGAAATTCTGCACTCACTGGTGTCTTCGAAAATATTTAACGACTGGGTGGTAATTGAGAAGTATATAGTTTCAAAGTATATTATTTGCCTACAGCAGGGGCGGATCCAGGAATTATCACGCGGAGGGCACATTTCCTCGTAAGAGCGCCTTCGGCCGAAGGGTTCGTTGATCTGGTGGGAGGGGGGGGTGAGTGTGCATTCGAGCATATTAAATGTGCGTATCTTCGTCTCAAAGGATGCCTATTCCTCTAAAAGGGCAAGACCGAGGAATCGAATCGAGAAAATTCGGCTGAGGGATCCATTAGGCGAAGGGGGGGGGGGGGATAGGTGCACTCGAACCCTCCTGAATAGGCGCCTTCGAAGGTTGAAGGGGCACCATATTTCTATGGTGAGGGGAGGGGAAGGCACATCGGCACAGAGCTCTGTGGCTAGAGCTCTGTTGACCGGACGTACCGGACGGAGATGTACGGACGGTGATGTGACGGACGGTGATGTACGGACGGACGTACCAGACGGTGATGTACGGGACGGACGTACCGGACGGAGATGTGACGGACGGTGATATACGGGACGGACGTGCCGGACGGAGATGTACGGACGGTGATGTGGTGGACGGACGTACCGGACGGTGATGTGGTGGACGGTGATGTACGGGACGGACGTACCGGACGGAGATGTGACGGACGGTGATGTACGGGACGGACGTACCGGACGGAGATGTGACGGACGGTGATATACGGGACGGACGTGCCGGACGGAGATGTACGGACGGTGATGTGGTGGACGGACGTACCGGACGGTGATGTGGTGGACGGTGATGTACGGGACGGACGTACCGGACGGAGATGTGACGGACGGTGATATACGGGACGGACGTGCCGGACGGAGATGTACGGACGGTGATGTGGTGTACGGACGTACCGGACGGTGATGTGGTGGACGGTGATGTACGGGACGGACGTACCGGACGGTGATGTGGTGGACGGTGATGTACGGGACGGACGTACCGGACGGAGATGTGACGGACGGTGATGTACGGGACGGACGTACCGGACGGAGATGTGACGGACGGTGATGTACGGGACGGACGTACCGGACGGAGATGTGACGGACGGTGATGTGGTGGACGGACGTACCGGACGGAGATGCATTGTTAGAGCCGAGACGGATACCAGGCCAAATCGGGCTGGAGCCGAGATCAATGCATTTCCCAGTTCGGCGTAGGCGTTGTGTACCGATCCGGCCATGGGACGGACAGGAGCCTATAGATCGTGTCGCCACACGCCTGGCGTCACGTTCGGTCAGATCCGGCCATGGGACGGACAGGAGTCTATAGATCGTGTCGCCACACGCCTGGCGTCACGTTCGGTCAGATCCGGCCATGGGACGGACAGGAGTCTATAGATCGTGTCGCCACACGCCTGGCGTCACGTTCGGTCAGATCCGGCCATGGGACGGACAGGAGTCTATAGATCGTGTCGCCACACGCCTGGCGTCACGTTCGGTCAGATCCGGCCATGGGACGGACAGGAGTCTATAGATCGTGTAGCCACACGCCTGGCGTCACGTTCGGTCAGATCCGGCCATGGGACGGACAGGAGTCTACAGATCGTGTCGCCACACGCCTGGCGTCACGTTCGGTCAGATCCGGCCATGGGACGGACAGGAGTCTACAGATCGTGTCGCCACACGCCTGGCGTCACGTTCGGTCAGATCCGGCCATGGGACGGACAGGAGTCTATAGATCGTGTAGCCACACGCCTGGTGTCACGTTCGGCTGGCAGTAATTAGGTCACCTGGCGTCCGCCAGGAGGTGGAACATCGCGCCGTCGTGAATCCACTGAAGAACGGATGCTGACACCTGACGTGCTTTAGCCGTACCTTGCTGCAACTTGCAAGGCATGGGAACCACGTAAAACTGGGCTGCGCAAGCTATGTACGATCCGTGGTGCTGCCAATGGTCAATCTGGCCAGTACACTCCATGGACAGCGTACCACCTGCACCATTCCAGTACAGCACGCACCGTGCGCGCATTGGTGCCAGAAGTGGCGCGGTGGTGATGCCGTGCACCTGCAGCCTCGTTATCATCCCATTGGCGGGCTGTTTGGTTCGACGGTGGAACCCGAGCCACCTTCCATCCGCCCGTACAACGGCATGTTTATAAACACGGCTGCGGGAGACACGCGTGGGGGGCGCCGGGGGGGGCTGACCGACGAGACGAGCCCGACGCCTACCGACGTAACTTGACGAGCGTGACAGTCTGCCGACAGGCACACCGGGCCGGGGGTTACCATGCAGCACGCCGGTGGATTACTTTGTGATGAACACCGTGCGTTATACATGTGATGAATCCAATGGTTTACTGGTGTTACTAATCACAGGTTACCTCACGGACTACCAGCATGCGTGCCAAACCGGCGGGTTACCTCGCAACGACACCGATAGGCGCCACTGCAGTGAACCCGATAGTCTGCCAACGTAGCGAACCCGATAGTCTGCCAACGTAGCGAACCCGATTGTCTGCCAACGTAACGAACCCGATAGTCTGCCAACGTAGCGAACCCGATAGTCTGCCAACGTAGCTAACCCGATAGGTTGCCAATGTAGCGAACCCGATAGTCTGCCAACGTAGCTAACCCGATAGGTTGCCAACGTAGCGAACCCGATAGTCTGCCAACGTAGCGAACCCGATAGTCTGCCAACGTAGCGAACCCGATAGGTTGCCGGTGTGGCGAACCGGTGGGTTGCCGGTGTAGCGAACTGATGGGTCTCCGGTGTAGCGAACCGATGGGTCTCCGGTGTAGCGAACCGGTGGGCTACCGTGCCACGAACCCGCGGATAGGCGCCAACACCATTAATCCGACTCGCCACCAACAGGTTTAATAAACCAGATGGACCGCCCATAAGCGGAGTGATTCGATGGGTCGCCAGCAAGCGTAGCCGTGAACGGCGATACCTTCGTGTGAGGAGGTTACGGGTGCAAGTCGTTGAATACGATGGCAACGAACTAGCGCAGAGCACATGGCCCATGGACGGCGGCCTGAGTGACTGACCCGAGAACGGCTGAACGAGGAGATCATAGCCGGTGCTGGAAAGTTTGGAAAATGGTGACGGAGGCTTTAATTGCACGACCTGCTCTGGTTTCCCTAGGATATATTTCGTGTTCAGGTGGATCACATAGGTGTAGGTTAGGTTAGGCTAGGCTAAGCTAGGTTAGCCTAGCCTTAGGTTACTTGTTCAGTCAGATCGCATTGGTGTAGGTTTCTGAAAACTATTGGGAGGGCACAATACTTGAATGTAATGAGCGAGCCAAAATGGATTCGGGGAAATTTCACATAGGGTCTCATGTTAAAAGTTGAAATTATTGCAGGGGAGCAAAGCCAACATTGGGGAGGGGGCAGGTGCTCTCCAAAAAAAACATACATAGCTACACCCCCGTCAGCCCACAGTGCCACACCTCATCCATTGGTGCCCTGAGGTTTGATGCTAATCAGCAGAACCACATATTCAATGATAGTAACGAATCCACTTCAAGATGGAGGATACGCTGAATACTCTACTCTAGTGAATATGAAGACCAGAGTAGCAGGTCACAGCCAGGCTACCAAATTAAATGCATCATCTTAGAATGGCAAGAGCAAGAATCAAAAGTTCAAAGCCAAGTACAATGTATGCTCTGGTCACGCCGACCCTTCCCTGCTGGCAGTGACGGTCGTCGCGTGCCTAATTCGCTTACATCTCAGCCGATATGTAAAGAACGTAGTCTAACCAACCAGATCCAGATCAAGGCATTCTCTCGGCTCAACCAACATGTCAATCTTCAGAAATTCGCACCCGCTGTCGCACCCCGAGCATGCACGCTGTACAGCAGCGCAGCAGCAGAGGCTACAACAAGCTGAAGAAAGTGAAGACATCCCCGGAGCAGTGTGCATGAATGTCGCATGCGTTCGGCAGGTGGCATCGACACGCAGACGCACCTTCAGCTGACGGTGGGCGACTGCGAGTCGGCGGACGACTTCTACTGGGGCTCGCGCGCGGCTCTGGCCGGCGGCACCACCACCCTGCTGGACGTGGTGGTGGCCGACGAGGGCGAGCCGCTGCTGGCCGCCTACGCCAGGTGGCGCGAGCGTGCCGACGGCCAGGCGTGCTGCGACTACGGCCTGCACGTGGCCGTCAGCTGGTGGGCGGAGAAGGTGAGGCGCGACACACTGCTGCCGGCGATGATGACGATGGTTATGCAGTCGCCACACTGGTCACCACCAGTGTCGCGACTGCATGTATGCCATGTAGGTGACTGCGGTGGAGACGATTGAATGTGATTATGGTTTATGGTTTACATGTCGGCATGATGGTTTGTGATAGTGACAATGGGTATGTGATGGCGATGGTGGCAGATAAGTGATAATGGTGGTGATGCTGGTAATAGTGGTGATCGTAGCGATGCGGTGGTGATGGTGATGGTGGTAATGATGGTGGTGGTAGTGATGATTATGATGATGGTGGTTGTGGAAATGATGGTAACGATAATTGTAGTAACTGTGATTGCGATTATGTTAATGGTGATGTTAGTGATGACGTAACGTTCCAGGAATATTTCGTTGCTTGGGTACTGCCGATAATCTCCTTCAACAACACCTTTACTTGGGCACCTCTACTTTTCCATGGTATCGACGGACAGTGCAATATTCGAGTGTGTATGTGCTTGCACGTGTTGTGGTGTTTACGGATATCCTTCTACTACAATCAGATACAGGAAGAGATGGCCAAGCTTGCTGCTGAACATGGGGTCAACTCCTTCAAGATGTCTATGGCCGATGAACATCACCTACACGACGGGGAGCTACTGAAGGCGTTCACTCAGTGCAAGAAGATAGGTGCTATCGCTCAGGTTCATGCAGAAAATGGTGATGTCATCAGGGAGGTAAGATGGTACGGTCGCTATTGTGACGTCCATAAAATTATTCAGGGGACAGCCACCTATTTCGCGGCTTAGTGTGCTTGTGAATGAGGGACGACCCTTTGTGGGCTTGATTTGAGTAAGGGACTCGGCTACATATCGATTGAGGTTCGTCGAGCTATTAAAAAAAAAACGTGCTCGTTTTCTCTGCCGAGTGTTGTTCGCTATGTAGGCTGTGCCGGTGGTGGAGAGTTGTGCGCATGTAGAGCCTATTTCAACAGAAAAGTGCATTGCAAGAGACGATAAATGCAGTTTCTTCGCGAACATGGGGCATGTATGCCATACGTGAACTGCATCCTGACGTGTGACCACCAAATTGTGGCATTCCATACACCATGCTGGTTATTTGGGCTTACGGGCGCATCGACTGCGTTGATCATACAGCACCATACACCATGCAAATGTCGTCAGGAACATATTGTGACCCATGGTATTTCACCGTGGTTATGTCAAACCTTTTTGCACCTGGTTTCACGCCTTTTAAACTTCGAGAATCGACATCATTGTGACAACGATAGCTTGATGCGGACGGAAGAGTATGCACGAAAATATCGCACACAGCATTTTGCGATGTCTTCGGATGAATCGAAGGAAGGAAGGAACGGATGAATCGAAGGAAGGAAGGAAGCCGTTGTTCACAAGCACCGGTCGCGCCGACCTGGTCTGGTCAGGGCGACGCCGCCGGCACAGCTGGTTGGCTCCAGTTGGCTCTGCTCATGGGAGCCGTGCAGGCGACAGCGACACGGATCCGTGCGGCAATGCTGATCGATGACCTCACCCCGCCAGTGGGCGGCTCAGTTTCGGTGTCGAGTCACAACCTCTAGCCCCCCCCCCCTCCGTCTACCCCTATCCATCCTGCTTCACTGACCAACTCCCGGCTCCCGGCTCCGCATGTCACTGCTCTGCAGGTTTCACTATTACAAGTACCGCTTACCTATGGTAACTTCACAGGCATTCAGTAGCGAGATGCTGTGTTATTGACTGCCCAAACGAGTTCATGGGCGTATATGTATATAGTGTATATATATATGTATATGTATATATATATATATATATATATATATATATATATATATATATATATATATATATATATATATATATATATATATATATATATATATATATATATATATATATATATATATATATATATATATATATATATATATATATATATATATATATATATATATATATATATATACCTTGCTCCTCTAGAACCTTCTGATCTAACAAATGTCAGCATTCGATAACCAGCTAGATTATGCTCCTCGGGTGATGATGCAAGCTGTCTCGTCACCGAAAATATCACCAGTTAGCTGCGTTCAGTGCAAAATGCAATACACACGTAAAACAAAATTCGGTATGACAAGTCAAGTTCGTTCAAGAAAAAAAACCAGCCTGAATCAGGGTGTTTTTGGAAGATTTTGCTTCAGGTCGTAAAATAAATATATTGACAGGAGGGTATGGGAGGGCCGGCAGTGGGTGAGCTCTGAATTCGCTACTCAGCTTTCTTTTAGAGAGCAAAGGTTTTGTCAGCTTGGTCTGAAAATATTGGTGTGCGCGCCACACCAACATATTTATTTGATGTGACGTCTACTATGCCTGCCCTGCGAAAGTCTACACCCCTGGCCGTACCCGCCCTGCAGATGTATATCAGCTTGCCTGTCCTTGAGCAGATCGTCCATCAACAACAGTGTATCCATCAAATTTAAATAAAATGACCATCTTCCGTCGACATATATTGTTTACCAGTCGTCCTTGCTTGTCTAAATGTTCAGTTGGTCTTCCCTCGGCCTATATCTGTCACAAGATGTGTTGTTCACGGCAGATGAGTCAGCGGATGCTGTCTTCCATCTGCATGCATCTGCAACAAGATGTGTTGTTCACGGCAGATGAGTGAGCGGATGCTGTCTGCCGGCGTGACCGGACCAGAGGGCCACGAGCTGTGCCGGCCTGAGGAGGTGGAGGCCGAGGCCACAAACCGTGCCTGCGTGCTGGCCAACCAGGTAGGGTGTCCGCTGTACGTGGTGCACGTGATGTCCAAGTCGGCCGCCGACGTGGTGTCGGCCAAACGGCGCCAGGGCCACATCGTCTACGGAGAGCCGATCGCCGCGGCGCTGGGCACCGACGGCACGCACTACTGGAACCGGTGCTGGCGGCACGCGGCCGCCCACGTCATGGGTCCGCCGCTGCGGCCCGACCCCAGCACGCCCGGCTACCTCATGGACATGCTCGTCAAGTAAGCCGACATCACACTTCCTGCGCATAGCCGAAGCTTCCTAACGCTAGTCACTATGATGACGCTTCCTCTTTGTGTTACCAAATGGAAGCGTCGTGGACTATTCAGCACGAGGCGCAATCATGTCATATCACGTCACATACGATCATGATATCTTTTCATGTCATATCATGTCATTTACTATCCGCTGCTTCCTGAACCATGACTTTAGGAGGTTTTTGTTCGTTGAATGCATCAGTCATTTTTCGACAGAAGTGGGTTCTGTCGTTAAGACCCGTATGCAAATATCAGAATGCATGTTATTTGTAGGACGTGATGTCCTGCCGAAGGGTACAAAACCGTTGAGAATTACCGACGTCTCTTCTGCACATTGAAAAATAATGGCAACCCTCATTCTTTCGTAGGCCCTGTTTTGTACTGATCCTGCCAACGCTTTACCTAATTGGTCAGCGAAACAACAATTATCTCTCGAATACCGCAGGCCAGACATCAGACATTAAACATATTGCACATCAATATGATACCTTGTGAATGGGTTTGCACAGTATTCTTCGTTGCGTTCAACGTCGCGTCCAAATAACTGGATATTTGTATACAAGAACAACTAACGCTCCTTAGCATATTTTCGCAGCAACGACCTCCAGTGCACCGGCAGCAACAACTGTACGTTCACTAGCGAACAGAAGGCCATGGGCAAGGGAAACTTCACCAAGATCCCGAACGGCGTCAACGGTGTAGAGGACCGCATGTCTGTCATCTGGGAGAAGGGCGTCGCCTCGGGGAAGATGGACCCCAAACGCTTCGTGGCTGTGACCAGCACCAACGCTGCCAAAATCTTCAATATCTATCCGAAAAAGGTGCGCAACCACATGCATGCTTGATACTGTTTATGTTTGTAGGCATACTGAGTCCCATATTTCCGAAGAACATGAAATGTTGTCTTTTCGTTACATCATATATGTACCTGTAGAGTTAGCATTTAAGTTCGTGAATAATTTCCAAGGCTCTTACATCATAGTTCCCCTTTGGAATCGTTTCATCTTCATTTTCATACTCCATCACAAAACATGAGAAAGGTATTGCGAATTTTAGACCATTCCTTACGCCATCCCTACAATAGCTCATATGTATATATATATATATATATATATATATATATATATATATATATATATATATATATATATATATATATATATATATATATATATATATATATATATATATATATATATATATATATATATATATATATATATATATATATATATATATATATATATATATATATATATATATATATATATATATATATATATATATATATATATATATATATATATATATATATATATATATATATATATGTATATGTATGTATATATGTATATATATATTATACATATATACATATATATATATATATATATATATATATATATGTATGTATATATATATATATATATATATATATATATATATATATATATATATATATATATATATATATATATGTCTAAACAATATATGACCAACCTATGGGATATACACCCACGTCATCCTCGCCTCGTATGATCGAAGTCATTCCAACACTTCACATACAAGCTTTTCAACACTGATTTGAGTAATATCACGATGGAAGTTAAACTTACGTATAAGTACGTGCACATAGCGGAGTCTACTTTTGTTTGCTCCCGAAAGGGTTCTCACATCTCAAAGCTACTGAACTTTTCAGTTTCGGTGTCCTCCAATAGCAACGCTAGAACGGCACGTCCGTATCTAATAGACTGGCCCCACCCGTTCCCCGATTCCTATCTTTGCACTTCCCCAGGGCGTGATCGCGGTCGGCTCCGACGCCGACATCGTCGTGTGGGACGGAGAGGCCAGGCGGACAATCTCCGCCGAGACGCACCACCAGAAGTGCGACTTCAACGTGTTCGAGGGCATGGTGTGCCGCGGCGTGGCCGAGTACGTGGTGTCGCGCGGCCGCGTCTGTGTGGAGGAGCGCGAGGTGTGCGCCGTGCAGGCGGCCGGCCGCTTCGTGGCCACGCCCGCCTTCTCTCCGGAGGTGTACCTGCGCGTGCGGCAGCGGGACAAGACGCGCCTGCCCAGGCCCGTCGACCGGTCGGCGGCGCCGGAGACGGGGGCCGAGGCGAGCGGCGAGTCGCCCGACGCCGTCCGCGTCGACAGCGCGCCCCGCGCCGTGGTCGACGCGGGCTGCGCGCGCGATGAGGAGGCGCCGCCGCCCTCTGGCGAATTCCAGAGGCGGCCCGAGCCGGCAGATGGCGTCAAGAACCAACAGGACTCGAGCTTCGCCGTCACAGGTGGGACGGGCACGCCGACGCCGCACGTCGGCTCGGTTGGCTGGGGCATGGCTCACTCGACTCTGGATGAAGGATGTTCCGTGCGTTGTTGGGTGGCCATCTCGCTCAGCTGAGCGCCCCTCGCCCGGCTCGAGGGGTAGGGTGGAGGAGGGGGAGGGGGCGACCTGCTGTCTACCCCAACACCTGCGACGTGGAAGGTCTAGCTCAACTGAACTGAACTCTGTCGCTCAGTCTACCTGCCAAACCACAGCTGTTACAACACCACGCTTGTCTCAAGCACATACTGCAGGCGAGGAACATCTGTGGTGCTCTGCAGTATATGCACAATGCGATGTTATGACCCTGCATATTAAGGACCTACCCGAAACCAAGTTAATATCAAAGCGTGATATCACGATTTGAGCAAATTAATGCCACCGGAAGGATGGCCAGCCTAGCTGGCCATCCTTATTGGCCAGCTAGGCTGGCCAATAAGGCTGGCCTGGCTGGCCTAGCCAGCCAGTCATATTTTGGCAGATGTCATGATTGCATCTCATCGAGCCTAGCTGCCACGATTGCCACATAGTGAGCGTTCCGAGCCAGCTGAGTCGCGCACAGTTTACGTCACGGGCCATACGCCATTCGGGCCTTCAGCTGCCAACTTCGCAGTGTCAGCACTGCCTGGCGAGCCATTGCCCACTAACGTTCTTGGGCACGAACCTGACGTCGGCAGACCGTCGTCTTCCTGGCATAATTTCATGCACAATGTGAGTAGGACGCGCTCCCTGCACTCACAACACATCTGAACTTTTTGCACATGCCTTGTACGATCTAAGCTGTGCTCATCTTGCCATGTGCGTAGAAACTGGGGGAGGGGTAGAGGGGATAGCCCTACACTCCTAACTTTGGACTAGTTTAGCATTGACCCAGGGCGTTGCATGGAAATAATCCACTCCAAGATAGCTCTTGCCCCCCCCCTTCGCATTCGAGACAGCTCCCGTGTCACTGAACCTAACCAGTATGGTTGCTACAATCACCCGAATGTCTACAGCGTCGTATGGATTGAGAGGTTACTATCTTCGATTCTACAAGCACCTACCTATACTATGATTGAGAACCGGGTAACTTTATGACTTGTATGACTTTATGTCAACTTATCAGTGAATCCCTTGGCATAACAGCGGTCACACAGCATTACTCATCTGCATGCTTCGACAACCGATGGGCAGACGGTTCAGTGTTCGATACCACGGTCACATCGTGTCAAGAAGTGCACTCCAACTGTGATCACCAACTGATGACAGTGAGACAACAGATATCACTCTGCAGAGCTGCAGAGCTACAGCTCTGTAGGTGATGACAGTGATACACCAGATATCAATCTGCAGCTGGAACTGATGGCAGTGATACAACAGATATCACTCTGCAGCTGTATTCGAGATGCTGCTCTCTTGTGTATCCCCCGTTACAAACTGCTTGTTATACGACAGATACCGTGTTAATATGGACATTGCAAATAAGCGTACAATGCCGCGCCTACATTTGTATGAAGGGTAGAGAAATGTACATCAGCAGATAGGAAATAAATAAGCTGCCTGTCATGGGTTAGTCTAGTTGCGCCTGTTTATCGTGATTACTGTGACAAAAAACTAGTCAGTTTGTGCGTAAAATGTCCGAAAATGTAAACTCAAAGTGCCACCTCAAAATGCCTCCCATGTTAATTTGAAGTAGTAAAGGTCTTCAACTTCAGCAATTAATTGCCGCGCCAGGAATTTCGGAAATCGCTATGAAACCAACCTGATTTAAGATGCAGTGGGATTTGCTATTCTATTACTGGATGTTTTTTTTCTCAAAACAAGCTTAAGATTTCATGCTTTTCCCAGGTAATACAGCATGTCTAGTTCTCCCAGCCGGCCGCACCGCGGCGCTAGTAGCCAAATGTCCGCGCCAGTCGTACGACGTGTTGACTTTGTCTGTTCCTCGGCGACTGATGCCCGGATCAATCGGTCAGGTGCTCAGATCGATGACGAGAACCCCAAGAAGACGACTGTGCGCGTGCACGCGCCGCCGGGCGGAAAGTCAGCCGGCGGCTTCTGGTAACCGTGGCGACAGTTTCCGAGATCTTCAGACTGCTGGTCGCCACCGCCTGTAATATTGCGGCCTTCCCGGGAATCCCCGCCGTCGTCTGCGCCTGCGCCTGCGCCCACGGACGCAGGCGAACACTGCCCGACTGCCTCATGTGCCGGCTCGGCTCGCCACGCCTGTCTGCTTTGAGCGACTGTGTAATCTCATGAGTGTTGTGGACCCGCTGTGCATAGAGAGCCAGGCGTCTATTTCATACCCGTCTATTTGCTTCCTCCTGTCTTGTCTACGCGGAACGTGCTAACAAACAGGGGCGGTACCAAGGGGGACGCGGGACGCATCCTCTTCCTCAAATATTGTGACGTTTAACATCACGCCTATGGGCGTTGCATGGGAAGAATGGACACACTGATCTTGTCCCCGCCATCCAGCATCTGTGGAGCCGCCGATGCCAATAGAGTACTGTGCATCCCTGCTGAGGCTGTCAATGGCTGGGTAGGGAGTGTTTGGATCGCCGATGACGCAACGGGTACAATGGGCCGCCACAAAGAGACGTGGTACGTGAATGGAGCGTAGATGGATTGAGCTGTGGGAGATTGCCATTCGCGAAGGTTCCGAGATAGCTTACACTGCTAGACTTACCTTCCGACGCGAATTTCTGAAACGCGACAATTGCACATGTTCTGCACTGCAGACATGCGCAGTGCAAAGTGAAATTGTGGCCCATAGTTAACTTCCGTAGCGTTCCACGCCGCAGTGCTCACGAGACCCCGGGGCGAGACGGGGTGTGTTACCCACAGTGGAAACGGATTGTTCAAGAGCTATGCATCGAAGGGCTTCTTCTATGTACCCGGAACTTGAAGGCTGTCGTGCTACTCTTTCTGCGTTATATTGCTGTTTGCATATTTATTGAAATAAACGTCGACTTGTCTGCTGCGATTAGTCTGCATTGTCTGATGTGCTAATGCCTGCACTGTCACCAGACAGTGAGCTGCTTGTTTGTGAGGTATGATTTAACATTGTATTAGATGATCCGCTGCATAGCTAAAAGGAGTACTAACGCCGCTCTCAGAGGGAACACCACCCCAAAAAGCTGGGCATGACTCTCCCAGGATGTGAAGCCATAGAGTAGCTGCCTCTCTGCCCCCCCTCTCTCCTGCCCACACTCTTTCTCAGTTCTTAATTCTGCACCCTAAGCAAGGTATCGGATTTCTCGTAATCTACCGTTATATATGTGATGGAATGCACACGATCCGTATTTATTGGAGTGGCAAGATCTGTCCAATAAAAAAAGGGTAGTTGCTTACATACTTTAGTATTATGGCCGAGACTAATGCCCAAAGAACATTAGAGCTCAGATTCTGTACACGGAAGTTTTGGTTCTAAAAATGCAGTAAAGATGTGTTTGTAATTCGTTGCATTTTCAACTTACAGCACTGTTATTAGTATCAGTATAGTGTATTTTCCACAGTTTGCTGGTCTGATATATCCGCAAAAGTTACAAAAACAAAAACCAAGGTGTACATAATCTGAAAGTTTGTTCGGCGGTAACTCAATTTTTTTGTAATGGTAGATAACTAATATTGCAACAATCTAGCAATTAATATATCCGATAAAATGCGATATACACCACAAATTGGTGGGATCATAGCTACATCGAATATTTCTTCAAACATCGGACTTGAAAACCCATATATTGCATTTACCAATACGTGCATATACAAATGCATTACATATACCCATATATGTAAGCCACATTGTAAGCCCTTTGCAAGTCTTGCGATCTGCACCCGAATCATATCGGCCACAGCTTCGACATTAATAGCTCAACCCAGACCAACCCAGACCCCATACATTGCCACAGCGGCCAACCCAAAACTGAGCAACACAAAAGTGTCATTCAAGCATCAGGCTCTCGGACCGAGGGCTCCTTCTCTCGCGCGCGACCGCGCAAGTCCGGTTACCAAGCATGGCTACTCCGGCCGAGGAGCCCCTACGCTTGCACGCGAACGCAGAAGCCCGATTACCAAGCATGGCTACCAGAAGCCATCCGACTTTCCTCCGGGTGGTGCCTGGACCCGCACTCCAGTCCTGTGTCCCTGATTGGAGGCCACTGGCCGGCCACCTGCAAGACCACAGAAATAGCTTACTGGCGACATCCCTGCCTCGTCAGGAGGGTCAACGCCACCTGCAAGACCACGGAAATAGCTTACTGGCGACATCCCTGCCTCGTCAGGAGGGTCAACGCCACCTGCAAGGCCACATAAATAGCTTACTGGCGACATCCCTGCCTCGTCAGCAATGACTCCGCCCAAGTAGTGGGTATAACAGGGTTAGTTCGTTCATGTCAGCAATGCGATTCCCGTGAATGTCTGCTAACATTAACGAATCTTCAAGATCCAACTGCCCCTTCTCACCACACAAATGTCATACGTGTGGGGTGGCGGCATCAATGTTTACCAGCCACTTTTTAATCTCGAACACCAGGCACCCTGAAATCATATCCACCCGTAGGAAGTTAGTTGGGCTCCATGTTATTAAATTTTCTGGCATTTCAGCTCATGTAAACCGAGTACCGAATAAATGCTCACCGTTTGCTCGCTCGGACGATTCCTGGGGTTCCGGTGGCTCCTGCAGCTTTATCTCCTGAGGTTCTTTGTCAGCATCGTGGTGTTCGTGCCTCGGAGCCACCGGCTGTGACTCGCGATCGACGGGCCTGGGCAGGCGCGTCTTGTCCCGCTGCCGCACGCGCAGGTACACCTCCGGAGAGAAGGCGGGCGTGGCCACGAAGCGGCCGGCCGCCTGCACGGCGCACACCTGGCGCTCCTCCACACAGACGCGGCCGCGCGACACCACGTACTCGGCCACGCCGCGGCACACCATGCCCTCGAACACGTTGAAGTCGCACTTCTGGTGGTGCGTCTCGGCGGAGATTGTCCGCCTGGCCTCTCCGTCCCACACGACGATGTCGGCGTCGGAGCCGACCGCGATCACGCCCTGGGGAAATGCAAAGGTTAATACACCATGAAATAGCGTTTGATGCGCCATAATCTATATTTCGAACAGTGCAGCCGTGCTCCAAAACATTAGGAAGATCAGAAATACATTACACGATGGTAAGGTCAGGCACCGAAGCAGCAGAAACTGGTTCATTTGCTATATTGATATGAAGCAAAGGTGCATGACCATCTATTCTTAATATTCCAATCAGGTTTAGGTTCAATTTTGGTTTTGAAGGTCTATCTATTCAATTCAATTTAGGTTTTCCAATTTTTTGTAACATGCATGCAGTCGGAGACAGGAGGTATTAAGAGGTAGCGCCTGTTGTCGGGTTCTGGTTGAACTTTCGCACGGCGTTTCCATGGAGCACGACATGGAGTGAATGCTCGAAGCTGTTTCTGGACGTATTCGCCGAATCAACATCTCAATCCTGAAGTGCAGCTGGTGTTATTCCATAACCTACCAGCCATCCGAGTCTGTTTTATCTAACGCGCATGTTTGCTGGGACAGCTTTACCGAACAGTACCCTGCGCCAAGCAGATTCTGTTGCATGGCCCCGCACCTGACCGCCAAATCCCGGAATTTCGCAGCAGCAGCGGCAGAGTTTGCGCTGACAGTGCAGCCGATGGTGCCCAATCGCCCCGACGTTCCGACACGGCCGTCCCGCCGCCGCGTCCTCAACCCTATCCTGTCAGCTGACAGCTCAGTCGCTGAACTGTCAGCAGGACGTGTGGCGGCTCGACTCGTGTCTTACCAGGACAGGAGAGACCAATGCAGACCGCAGCTCGACCTACCCAGCTATCGGGTGGAGAATACAGGTCATGTATGCATTGGATTGACAACATGGCCAACTTACTGAAAATTGGTCTGTCTCCTCAAGCTACTGACCTTCCTGGGATAGATATTGAAGATTTTGGCAGCGTTGGTGCTGGTCACAGCCACGAAGCGTTTGGGGTCCATCTTCCCCGAGGCGACGCCCTTCTCCCAGATGACGGACATGCGGTCCTCCACACCGTTGACGCCGTTCGGAATCTTGGTGAAGTTTCCCTTGCCCATGGCCTTCTGTTCGCTAGTGAACGTACAGTTGTCTGTGCCGGTGCACTGGAGGTCGTTGCTGAAACATCGAGAAGCCAGTCATTTCGTGAGCTGCCTGAAACAAACGGTGAGGTGGTGGCGGTGGATTGGTGCTTGAGGGCGCGTTGACTACGTCGGCCATCGATCGGTCGATTGCGTCGGCCATCGATCGGTCGACTGCATCGGTCGACTACGTCAGTTATCAATCGATCGACCACGTCGGTCATCGATCGTTCGACTACGTCGGTCATCGATCGGTCGACTACGTCGGTCATCGATCGGTCGACTTCGTCGGCCATCGATCGGTCGACTACGTCGGTCATCGATCAGTCGACTACGCCGGTCATCGATCAGTCGACTACGTCGGTCATCGATCGGTCGACTACGTCGGTCATCGATCAGTCGACTACGCCGGTCATCGATCAGTCGACTACGTCGGTCATCGATCGGTCGACTACGTCGGTCATCGATCGGTCGACTACGTCAGTTATCAATCGATCGACCACGTCGGTCATCGATCGGTCGACTACGTCGGTCATTGATCGGTGGACTAAGTCGCTTTAGCCCATAATAAGCGGTAAGTATGAAGAGACACGAATATTTCGCCATCGCTTGTGGATCGTTGGACTAAGTCGATTTAGCCCATAACAAGCGGTAAGTATGAAGAGACACGAACACTTCACCATCACTTGACCGCAATGGACAAAGCCTCGCGCGATGCATGGAAGGAACATACGCTCCTCAGCTACGAGGTTCCAACTATATTAACATAAATTCCACTTGTGAGGGGTGAAATACGTGTCCCAAACTAGCCGTACTGAAGCTGAAACTGCTCCCAATTCCCACCGGTACTATTCCCCCAGTTCCCACCAGACACCACCTACTTGACGAGCATGTCCATGAGGTAGCCGGGCGTGCTGGGGTCGGGCCGCAGCGGCGGACCCATGACGTGGGCGGCCGCGTGCCGCCAGCACCGGTTCCAGTAGTGCGTGCCGTCGGTGCCCAGCGCCGCGGCGATCGGCTCTCCGTAGACGATGTGGCCCTGGCGCCGTTTGGCCGACACCACGTCGGCGGCCGACTTGGACATCACGTGCACCACGTACAGCGGACACCCCACCTGGTTGGCCAGCACGCAGGCACGGTTTGTGGCCTCGGCCTCCACCTCCTCGGGCCGGCACAGCTCGTGGCCCTCTGGTCCGGTCACGCCGGCAGACAGCATCCGCTCACTCATCTGCCGTGAACAACACATCTTGTTGCAGATGCATGCAGATGGAAGACAGCATCCGCTCACTCATCTGCCGTGAACAACACATCTTGTTGCAGTTGCATGCAGATGGAAGACAGCATCCGCTGACTCATCTGCCGTGAACAACACCTATTGATACAAATATATAGGCAGATGGAAGACAACATCCGCTGACTCACCTGCAGTGAACAACACATATTGTTACACATCTTGTTGCATATGCAGATGGAAGACCGACTGGACATATACACAAGAAATTACGGCTGATGCACGATATATAAGTGGACACGGCGTTTCGATGCGATACATTCTGAACCATAAAGGTTACCTAGAGATATCTGCAGGGGCAAAAATCGCCAATGTCTGCAAAAACAGGCCAACTGTAGCCTGCGCACGCTGTCTACAACAGCTTTCATGCCGACGATTTTTTTCGGTCAGGGAATCTGCAGATGTACCTACAGTCAGTGATATCTGCAGAGACAAGACACACAAAAACAAAATATAAGGAGGGGTGGGCGTGGAATCCAGTCGCATAAGATAATTCGAATAATTCACTACCGCTACGAAAAATAATTAACCACACCAATACCCAGGTATTCCTGGCTGAACTTAAATGTGCATGTGCAGTGCAACAAAAAACAACACACATCGAATGGAACACAATCGTTCACGAGCATGGTTCATTTTTGTCACCATTAACACACAAAAACTTGCAATTGCCGATGAAAATAAGGGAAACAGCATCACTGGCTTGGTGTTGGCTAGAGTTAACTCGTCGAAGTAGTATTTATCAAGATATTTCTAAGTTTACTGAAACTAGTTGCACTAACTTTTCGAAGACCCACCACTCAGGTTCACATTTTCCGTCACAGATACATATTTTCCGTAGATACCTCTTTGATGACGTCACCATTCTCTGCGTGGACTTGAGCGATGGCACCGATTGCCTTGCACTGAGAGAAGGCCTTCAGAAGGTCCTCATCGAGTAGCTGCCAGGTGTCTTTGTATGCCATGAACATCTTGAAGGAATTGACACCGCATTCATTGACAAGTTGCGCCATCTCGTTCTTTACCTGTAGAGTGAAAGCGATATCAATTAAATGACAGAAAATGCTACAAGTGCACATAATACTAACAAGTCGGGATGAGAAGCCGGTTCTTTTCGGCGTCAACAGAATACGTTTCTAACCAGCTCAAAGGACCTCCGACTTCGGGCGATGTTTTCCGTGTGGAGACCTGATATACTTCCGCATGGCGAAGGAGCATAGCCTAATTCCTCTGGCTCTGCGGTTGTTGACCATTTTCGGGTCTCGGGCTGCTCCCCTTTTGCTTGCGATTGATAGCTTCATTCTCCTCCCCTCCTCTCTTTCCTAAAAAAGTGCATGAAGTAGGCATTATACTCAGCTACGGCATACACATTGCGTGCCTTTCTTCGCCGTTCAGAACCTGCCCGCTGGCTGATCCTCTTGTTGTTTCATCAGCCATCGTATTGTTTGGCAGGATTTCTCTCGTTCTCGGGATGCTGATTGTCTCAGTTACCTCTTAAATTGACAGATACTTTTAAGATCTAAAAGTCTGGCACAGTTATTTCAAAGTAGACACCCAGACGCTATATTGATGAATGAGACATCACGTGACATCCTGGGAGCGAATGAAACAACTCTGGTCGAAGCGCACTGAAGCCCAAAAACTATCTAACCACGTAACACCCTACTTCCGTTCTCGCTCTCCCCGCCCGGCGCCGTCTCGTACCTGCTCCGACCACCAAGTGACGCCCATGTGGAAGCCGTAGTCGCAGCAGACCTTGGCGTCGGCCCACTCGCGCCACTTGACGTAGCCGCTGAGCAGCGACTCGCCGCGCTGCGGAAGCACGAAGTCCAGGATCATGGTGGTGCCTCCGGCCAACGCGGCTCGGGTCCCCCAGTAGAAGTCGTCCACGGCGGCAGTGCCCATGAACGGCAGCTGCATGTGCGTGTGCGTGTCAATACCGCCTGCCGGGGAGAGGTCTGGTCAGCGAGACAGGCGTGTTGACTCGGGGCACATGTTCATCAGAATCGGACGGCATGCATCGCCACCGAGATGGCGGGTGCAGCAGAACACGCTCGGGACTTGACTGTCTGCGCCCCCGAATGGGCCATAGCTCATTTGTGTATTCACCGGGAGCACTGTGTAGCCATAACAGCTTCATTTATCAAGTTTACTACTACACATGTCGGTGGTCAATTTGACCCTTGCACCATGTTTCTCTGAGGTAGCTCTTAAACCGTACACGACATCGCTTTGAAAGATAGACACCTTCCGACATTTAATAAAGACATTTCTATTAAAAATTAGTTCTAGTCTGTGAAAGTCCCGGAGCTAAAACAAGCTTAATTCAGGTATCAAGGCGGTTATTAGATATACCTTGAATAGTTTTTTTTCACCCAGCTAAAGCCACTCACCAATGCCAGCAGGTCTCCTGACTAGGAGTCTCATGCCGAATGATGCAACTTTTCGTAAGCTATAAAGGGTACCTCACGTCAATGCTAACGGACCGGGGATCTCCGAAGAATATGATGAGTCTCCTTTTATGCTAAGGATCTACTGAAATGTCAGCGAGAGGAGGCGAGAAGACATGCTTGCCCTCTGTTCCTCGACAGGGTGAGGGGCTACACCTGGCCATTCCCCGTGACGCCAACCCACACAGGCAGTGTGCACGGAGGTTCGAAAGGTTCAAATGACGCTCTGTAGCAGTGCATACAACATGCAAGTTGTAAAATGATGCCTGCATATTTGCTTCAGAGGATTCCACGCCTGGGCATCCGAGTACGACAAAACGCTCCCGAGCACACCGGTTTGTTTATGCGAGTCACACAAGGCAATACATTAAAGTAAACAAAGAGTTCTCACCACTCAAACGTTGCTGACATCACAAGAGCCGATTCTGGTGGACTGCCGGGAACTGGATCGCGGGACTGCGACCTTCCAGTCCGCCGTTCGAGATCTTCACGAGGCTTAATTAATAATCCAGTTGGCTTTTTCCCTTTCCATCTTCCTATCTTCCTTCACCTAGCCCTCCCCGTCCCCCTCCCCCTCCTCGGGAGGTGGAGTAATGGCTATTTCGCAGTTTACGGTCGATGTCTATCGCATTTCTCGCTCGTGGAAGGCCGACTTGCAAACAGTGTCCTCGCTCAAATATGCATCAGTCGTTCGGTGTTGTCGGTAATAGTAACCTAGTCCGTCCTGTCCCGTTCTGCCGGCTTGATATTAAGCTAATGCAACGGCACAACGCCGGACGTTATTTCACTACATAACACCACTCGCAGTTGTCAATTTTACAATTTCTCAGTCAGTAAACTGGCAGCCCCGCAGCGGTACATACCAACTTGTGCGTATGAATTTCCGAATTCGCCACCCGTCACTCAGTATCCCAGTGTACCCCAGTAGCTCTTGCAGCTGTCTTTGCTGACAGCCGGCGTGTCACAATCCTCCGCGCGCGCTCTCCCCTTCACATATTCCACCGGACGGCAGCTCTCTAAAGTCATGTCTCATCAGCAACATGTCACGTGGCAGGGGAGGCCACCCGGCTTCGACGGCGAGCCGGCTTCGACGGCGGGCCAGCCACCGACAACGGCGGGCGTCCAGCCGAGGGGGGGGGGGGGGGGGGGGGGTTGCACGCGTCCGGTCACTGATTCAGGTCATGGTGAATTGGAGTGGATGGGTCACTGATCCGGCCCACTGAGCAGCGTTGGTCATCGGCTGGTGCTTAGCCGAAGGTGAGAGGAGGGAGGAGGGTGCACCGCGCATCTCGCTATATGGAACATAGCCACCCCAGATATGGGATAATGGAAGCCATTCCAGTGATGGAGAGTGGGGAGGAGGGGTATTCCTAACTTGACAGCTCACTGACCGCGCCCGCTGATCAGCGTGTGGCCTCGCAACATGTTTGCCCAACGGGAGGAGGGGGGTAGTGAGGTCGAGCGAGAAAATGAAGAGGGCAGGGGCGTTGGAGGCTCCAATTACACATTTTACGGCGCATCATCCGGATCTCTTTCATCACACACGTCATCCTCACGGCCTGGCGAATCCGGGGGATTTTAGCGGGAAATGAAAGGGAGGGACAAATTTGGCGTTTTGTTCCTACTTGTGACAGACTTCACTCATTGTATGGTGTCGATATGCGATGTCACGCGGTCCTGCATACCAACGTTCTTTCCCTCCCCTTCCGAACCAATTTTATCTCTCAGTGGAAAGGGGGAGTCCAGGGAAAGATACGTGGCAATGCAAATTACCTGTTATTTGGCGTTGTTCCGACATCAAGTGGTTCCCCATCGTCCAAATTCTCGTCTTGAGCCTGTAGCTGCATGTTTGGTTTTAAACATGCACTTCATTTCACCCCTACTAATTCGGAGACTGGGTCCCATCGAGGCATTTCACCCAGACTGCTCTGGCACCGGCTTGGTGACCGCTGTCGACCCGGCTGATGAGCCAGTCCCGCAGTCCAGCTGGGCGGCTCAGGACAAATGCGAACCCTCTTACAACACCCACGTGTGACAGAGGGTATTATAAGAAATGGACACATCAGACATATTGGCCACTCTTAGAATATAGGAGAAATTGTTTCACGCTATGTCATTTCAAAAGGTAAGAATTGTATATAATCTTCTAAATCATTCTAAGTATTATTCTTCTGGGTACTCCTGGTCTGGTTATTGCCTCCAGGGATAAATGCTGGTGATAGACCCACGAACGAAAAGACACTGCACGCCCACTGCCACGATCGAAGTTTCTTACATGGATTTGCACTCGTTGGTCGCTCCCGTCCAGAATCTCACCTGGCATCACGTAGTTGCCGTTCGCCTCGATAATGCGGGTTCCCTGAGGCGCAGTGAGGCTCGGTCCGACGTCTCTGAAAACGGATAGCTCGTTACGACGCCGTAATATTCTTCACATCTGTCGTTGCACTACGCCCACAATGTGTCAAAAGGGTATTTCCTTACGACACGTCTTGATATGGTACCGAAGTTCCGATAACAGCAATGTTGAAATCATGTTAAGGTCCATTAGCTCAGCAGTACAAGCTTCCGCCCCAAAAAGTAAACGCCGTCGGAAATGGACCCTTGGTGGAACACAAACTGGCGAAGGGCAGCACCACCCGCCGTCGCATCCATAAACAGTACCAAAGGTGCGTGTGAGAGAGGCACCTTTCGGAGTAGACGATCCCCAAAACACTGCGGGTACACAATTCGAACGGCAGGACAAAACTCCTGGCGAAGCTTCGCGTCACAATATAATAGGCCATGCCCAGCAAGCAGTATGTGGAACTTGGTGAAGCGTTTCAACCTGAAGCGTCCACCATCAGGTTGATTTCTCCCAGCTGGCGGTGAACGGACAACACGTTATTGACCCACAAGTTGTAGACCATTTTAAGGTGCACTACACCAGCGCCGCAGAAAACAACACCTACGATGCCGACATGCCACTCCCTAGACGCTTTTCATTCTCAAGTGTAGGATATTAAATCATGATATCATTGAAATGCTTCAGATTGTAAGTTATCGAAATTGTAGAATGCCAATCGAATGATGCTCGTCTATTTAGCGTCCGTGTTGTGCACGACTGTTATAATGACTACATTACGCGTGTATGTTATGGATGACATCTGGTTAAATCCTGGCCGTCGTCGTACAGGTCAGTACTGGTCGACAGCCGGCCGTCAGCAATGGTACCACACGCGAGGGTGTTGGGTGATGCTCACTTGATGATACCGTCCTCGACGTAAACGTCAGCGTCGAACATCCGGTCATCGTTCACGACCACTCCGCCTCGGATGAGAAGCCGGCCCTGAAGACAGAACGGCCCGACAGCGCGTGTCAGTTGTACCACATCCTCCGGGCATAGTATCATAACAACTGTCACAGGGTATGGCGTCGCAGGGTACAGTGCTAGGAGCACACATAATTGTCGTGAGATGTGCGAGCAGGGGCGCGCACAAGCGCACACACGGTGTGGGAGAGGCATGGGACACGCTCACTTCCCTTACGAAACCGATAGTCATGCAGTATGGGACAAAATGAAAGCCTCCACGTACAAATGGAAGCATGTGCCACTCTAGGCACATGGTTTTAAAATGTCATGTGTGTTCCCACTTTAATACACAGCTTACGTGACCGGATGAGATGTAAGCACGAGCGGAATTTCGAACAAATTACTGAGATAGACAGGCAATGTTGCAGGCAACTAACTGAAAACGTACGGGATGGACTCGATTATGAGACACCATGTCAAAATGTACCTTTCTAGAGTGGCTCAACCAAACGTAGAGGACCTCGAACTCCTCTACGTTTGGAGGAGCCACTCTAGTATATACAAGAGTATATACCTATGTATATACAAGAATATCCATGGAGACGGTCCACAAGGCCCTGCCATTGTTAAATTGCACGAATTGTATGCATTGCATGTACCATTTACACTGTACATGCACATACGTACATGCATTCCATTGCATTGTTGGTGGTGATTACAGGATTCCACAGAGAGAATCATAGGAGGTCCGGTCATGCTTAGGCAGTCCAATTGCAGAGGCATTGAGATTCAGAGAGAACGAGGCTCCCAGAAGCGGCCAGGGTCCTCACTGAAGAAGGCGTCAGCTCCTAGGAATGACTAGGGAACTCCGGAGACAGTCAGAGTGACGGCCACTATTGCAGCAGTGCAGCATACGTCAGAGACATCAGAAACTGTGACGGTCGTCAGGTGCCTGGTCAGCGACGGTCAGTGAAAAGTGAAGACCGGCGATCAAGTTCAATTGTTTTGTTGAATACGTGAGTTGTAGCTTGTTATTTAATTATCCCAGCTAGACCGTAAGCTAGCGTGAGTTTTTCTCTAACAGACGGCTTCTGTTTGGAATTTTAACTACTCAATCCATCCATAGCGCTCTTCATCTAGTGGCGTAGCCAGGAATTCGTCCATGGGGACGAAAATTTGAAGAGGGTCCCCTTACCTACTTTGGGCCCATACTTTTCCGAAACTCCTCGGATTTCTGGCTATATATATATAGATATATATATATATATATATAAATAGGTCAATGTGGATGAATACGTGGGGAAATAAGGAACCCCACGCTGGAGTGACTAATGAGAGACCTTCAATCAATGTCCACCAGTCCGGTAATAACCTGAAAAACAACCCGTTTAGCTGCCGATAAAGCCAACACAAGAAGCCCTATTACGGAAGAGAAAGAGACATTGCACACTATCTAATACATGCATATCAGATGATACCTTTTTTCAGAAGAAAAAAACGACGCCCCACGACAGGCTTAGGGTTGCTTGAGTGCACCCCTAAACCTGCTCAACAATTTTTTTCCCGCCGAAGGCGCACCTTCGAGGAAATGTTTGCCCCTCCCCTCCCTCGCTCATTCTTGGATCCACCCGTGATGAAAGTTGCAGGAAGTTGCAGCCCCTGATGCATCGGTTGGCGGACCGACCTTATGAAGTAGCCTTGAGACCATGCCTGCCAGGCACGTAGCAAGTGACAGTTGCCAACACTGAGAGGTCCTTCCAGAGCTGCTGGAGCGATTTGGTGTGGGTCGGGCCACTGATTTGCATCACAAATAAGCGCGCGCTGGGAATACGAAAGTAGCGTCGTCACCTTGTAGTGTCGCATAACAGATCAACATCCGAATGTCAACATCCGAACGTGGCGGCCATCATAGCCAGGGATGGTGCCGGGTACGGTACGTGAGAATGGGCATACCTCAACAATTGCCAGCTTTACCCTCAACAATGGGTCTATTGGAAATATGCTAGATTCAGTAGAATGTACGATTTCGCACCGTATATTAACCCTCGTCTTTCTGGTCAGATCCTCGCAAACCGTCTCTGGGGGGGGCATTTTATACCCTTCTAAATTCCAAACTAAGCCTTGCACGAAAATGATAGTGGTGTCATCGGAAAACGCTCGACGAGTAGGGCCCGAAAACACCTCCAAAATTTCATACTCCCCAAAAAGTGGCGTTACTGGGGTGTCTATGTGATGACGACTAACATGGTGTTTTTGGCTCTGGGGAGTTCATTTCGGAGAAAATTTTAAGACCACAAATTACTTGGAGTCGGAAAAGAAGCCAAATTCTTTTGTTATGCTGTTCAAATGTTATGAGGCGCAGCTAGATTTTGCGGAGCTCCGGGTCATTGTTGTGCACTCCTGCCGCGATTCTTTAGGGCCCATTATATTGGTGGATCAAATAGTGCCAGGATGAAGAGAAAAAAAAGTTAACTAAAATGCATAACCTTGGGGTATATCTGAAGTTCTCTTCATTCCAATAATATCTGTTGAACACGACACTGCTACCACGCATGGGATGGGACGCTGTTTACCTTGCCGAGCCTTGCAAACTGTCACTGATAGCAGTACCTCACACTTTGATGGGTTCGATAGCGGATCTGCTAAACCGTTACGGCCTGCCCGTCCGCAGTGGGTGGGAAAGGCGCCTGTCGGCAGCACTGGCGGATCTAGCCCACCGGTTTGGGGGGGCCAACTTTCGGTTTTCGGCGTCAGCCCCCCCCTCCCCTCCCCCAGTGGCGTACTTAGGAATTGCATCAGAGGACGGGTCGAAGGGATTTGGAGGGTGCCCATTCTCCCACTATTTTTCGTTAAAAGCATCGGATTTCTACCACTATTTGTCAAATGGACCCATTTTTTTACAATAATAATTAATGACAACATAATTTCCTGTGTAGGGGCCCCAGCCTACCTCCACCGCTTCTAAGCTACGGGATTTTTGTTCTTGTTTACCAAAACGTTCATGTTCACGTTCAACGTCTTGTACCACGTCAACGTTCGTGCACGTGTACACACTGGCAGATCCGATTTTGTCAACTCTTGCTGTAAGCAGAACTTGAGCAGCATAGAACCCTCGATGCGTGTCAGAATGTACTATGCTACCATATTGGCTTCCAAACAATTATAAAAAATACCTTTAAAATTGGAGAATCTTTCATCCATACGATATTTTTTAACCTCGGCAAAGGTTACTGCATTTTCATTCAGTTTACTTCTGTTGGTTTCGGGGGGCCAAAAGACACTATGCCCCCCCCCCTTTTAAGCGCTTCGGGGGAGCCATGGCTGGAATGGCCCCTCCCTGGATCCGCTAGTGAATGTAGCCTGTCTCTTCATCTTAGCAACCCCAACACCAACATACATGCTGCTCATGCTGCTCATGCTGCTGAAACATGCTGCTCAACTGGGCTCAACTGGGCTCAACTGGTCACTCGCACAAAACATCCTGTTCAAATTCCGCTTTCGAAATCTGGCTCACTGGGTCCGCTTGCCCGTTACCGGCTAAACAAACGTCATGAACCTATCTGACGAAGGTGGTGGTGGTTATTGGTTTTACGACACGTCGACCGTTGAGTCATATAGCGTCGCCAATCTCTCACGCCGATTGGTCGCGGGCGAAGAGTAGCGACAGGTGAGATTCAAACCCACAATTTTTCGATTGTGAGACGAGCATCTTACCCCTAGACCACTCGTCCCCTATCTGACGAAGGAATAATGAAACTGCTGATTTCGTCATCTCTTGCTGTAAGCAGAACTTCAACAGCATAGAACCCTCGACGTGTCAGAATCTACTATGCTACCATATTGGGCTTCCAAACAATCATAACAAAATACCTTTAAAATTGGAGATTATTTCACCCGGAAAGCTATTTTTAACCTCAGCAAAGACTACTGCATTTTAATTTAGTTTACTTTTATTGGTTTGGGGGGGGCAAAAGACACTATGCCCCCCTTTGAAGCGCTTGGGGGGGCATGGCCGGAATGCCCCCCCTGGATCCGCCAGTGGTCGGCAGAATGTTGCGGATGACTAATGTAGCAACTTCATATGTCCAAGTACTATTGTGGCACGCAACACATCAGATATCGCGGTCATATACCAGTGACACACCGGCGACAAGGTCACAGCCGCCGGCCGCCCTCACAGCTAGAATTCCTCACGAGGGTTCGTCAAAGGTGGTATCTAGTCATGTGGCATGCCGAATCCAGGTGTCTGCATCCAGCAACAGGTAGCTTCTGTTATCAGACATCTGCGTAGAGTATTAGTGTTAATTGATAATATCTGCAGCACCTGACCACCATGTCTCTTTCGGTTCGCAATGCTCGACTGCCCATTGGCTCCTAATACAGCACCGCATCAGTAGGGAAAAGAGAAGGGCATGGAAGTCATTATGCCCTCCCCTCCCCTTCCCCTCCACCGCCTAGCCTTTGAGGAACTTTAACCGCCAAGCCTATGAGCGTTGAACGCAAAGGAAAAAGCGGCTCCCCTCCCCTCACATCACGTACTATTCTATCGTTGCCACACCACTGCCGTTTATTTGCCGTCAAGTTTGTTGGGCTAGAGATCACCGGAGGTCACGAGGTCACGAAATCATGAGGTCAAATGTTAGAAATGTTACTTTTCATTTCGGGCATGTTTTCCTTAGTCGTTTTTCTTTCCAAAGATGCATAATATGCCACACCTACTTCCCGTCGACGAGATATCCATCATCAAATATACACATGCTGATTCACCTTAAAAAAAAGAACACTGAAGGAAGCTATAACAAAAAAAAACATTCATCGGATTGAGCTGAAATTTGCACAGGCGTGTTCAGCCTAAAAGTATCCTGTAGGCAAATGTTGTTCGAAATCAATTACTTGAAGATGAAGTGTATTTGTCGTGCAGCGCCCCAGATGCGGTCGACAGTAGTCGGTTTTACAGCGGAACTTTGCTCCCAGGTCACGTGGTCTCAGGAACAAGATAGAGGGAGAAGACCCGGCATAGTGATCTGCATAAATTAAAAGCGACCACCAAATATAATTATCACATCAGTTTTAATAACAAAATAGGTGTTACTATTGACGCTGCCGAAATAAGTAGAATTAAACTTACGAATATCAGCAAATTGCAATACGCTTTCTAATTTACGTCGAGACTGCACTCAGCTCTACGATATCTGGCAGCCGACGGATGACTGCCAGATGACAAATTGGCGCTGTGGTTAAATTAGCGAAGGATGCGGTTATAAGCCAATTTCCTGAGCAACGGTACAGAAAACGATAACAAAAGTACACTTAATCGATGTCAACCAAGTTATATATCCATACCTGATACTGCCGACATGCTCACGCCGCACAACTAATAAATATTAACAACACACCCCACGAGTAGGACGCTCGTGCACCGACTGATTTGTTGCCTGCCGCGTACCGGGATATAGGTTTCGGAATATAAAAGGGTTTAAGGAAAATTATATAAAACAATCAGTCTAAAATCGTTTTATTCTCACCACCAAGAAACAAGTTTTGTCAATTAAAAAGCTGAGAAAATTGAGTGAAATCAATTCTTGTTAATAATAAATGTTCTTCGATGTACTTTATTAGTTCATGTCTGGAATGTTTAGGAGAAGCAAGGAATGACTTGGAAGGATGAAAAGCGACTAGACGGGAGAGCAAATTGCCGCTGTAAAACCGACTAGTGGTCATTCTTTGCTTCACCTAAACATTCCAGACATGAACTAAAAAAGTACATCGAAGAACATTTATCATTAACAAGAATTGATTTCACTCAATTTTCTCAGCTTTTTCATTGACAAAACTTGTTTCTTGGTGGTGAGAATAAAACGATTTTAGACCGATTGTTTTAGTATAATTTTCCTTAAACCATTTTATATTCCGAAACCTATATCCCAGTACGCGTCAGGCAACAAATAGTCGGTGCACGAGCGTCCTACTCGTGGGGTGTGTTGTTAATATTTATTAGTTGTGCGGCGTGGGCATGTCGGCATTATCAGGTATGGATTTATAACTTGGTTGACATCGATTAAGTGTACTTTTGTTATCATTTTCTGTACCGTTGCTCAGGAAATTGGCTTATAACCGCATCCTTCGCTAATTTAACCACAGCGCCAATTTGTCATCTGGCAGGCATCCGTCGGCTGCCAGATACCGTAGAGCTGAGTGCAGTCTCAACGTAAATTAGAAAGCGTATTGCAATTTGCTGATATTCGTAAGTGTAATTCTACTTATTTCAGCAGCGTCAATAGTAAAACATATTTTGTTATTAAAACTGATGCGAGAATTATATTTGGTGGTCGCTTTTAATTTATGCAGATCACTATGCCGGGTCTTCTCCCTCTATCTTGTTCCTGAGACCACGTGACCTGGGAGCAAAGTTCCGCTGTAAAACCGACTACTGCCGTTCGAGAAAATGTAACGCCGACTACCAACTTTGCGAGCAACGACATCGTTTTTAATGATTCGGACCCGAAGGTACATGTGGCAATACACGCGCAAGGGTTCTTAGAAAACGCGCGCCGAGGACATAAACATGGAACATGTTGCTAAATATTCATATGGTTATATATCAGGCGCAATATTTGATTGCAGTACAACTATAGTGGTCAAAATATAATATAAAATAAAAACATAACATGATATAAAATATAAACGATATTACGGTATCAAATAACCAGTACAAAGCATAAGCACCCGTTCTTTATTTCGCATTTCCCAGCATGCCTATATTCTGCGCGTGTGATAAGCTGAGCTTGTTGGATGAATTCCGACTAAACCATCTTATCCATAAACTGAACGGTGACGCCACTGTGGAGGACGTGATGGACCGACCCCACACTATCATGTTCCTGTCGGGATCGTCCCACACAATCAGGGAAGACGGCCTCTCCCAGACTCTAGATGGTTCCTTTCAAACCTCTGACAGTTCCTCCGATTTCAAACGGACTCTCCCCGTCCATAGAATTGTTAGTACGTTTCTTACTCTCGCCCTCTCTCTGGCACTGGCCATTCTCCCGGTGCACAAAGGAGATCCATACATTTTCATGGGGTGGGGCAATCGCCTGGACGGGGCGACTTTCTCGGATGGGCGCCACTGCGAAGGTCGCTGCGGATCTTTGTCTTTGTCTTGGTGTCTTCCGCTGACAAAAAAAGGTCGTTGAGCGGGGTGGGGTGCACTCGAGCATGCTTGAGGGGTGCCTTTTCCTCTCAAGAGGGCGTGCTCCTCCGAGATAGAACTTCACTGGAAAATCTGTTGGGCGGAGGTGGGGGTTAAACCTCCTCGGAGGGGCACTATTTCCCGGCCAAAGCGGCGCCACCTTTCCATGGGAGGTGGGGAGGGGGCACATGCTCCCAGAGTCTTCCCGTCCCTTATCCGCCCCTGTGGATGCTCCACTACTTCTGATCTTTCAGCGCCGTGGCACACCAGGTTGGGCAGACTGACACCGACACATGTGCTAACTGAAACATGTCGCCAACACTGCAAAATCAAGCACTCCGTATCCGAGGAACGTACCTGTTCCGCCATTGCGACCTCTTCAGTTCGCTCACAGTCCCACAGCACCGGCACCGACGCCGGCAACCACCAGTAGGCCGGCTGGCGTGCGGCTCCACGACTACCTCCCGCCCGCGCGCCCTGGGCGGCTACACCTTTTGCCGGCCCGGCGCGGTCACCACGCCGGGCGGTGAGGCGCGGAGCGGCGCGAGCAGCGTCAGTGGGCGTGACCGTACCACGTCAGGAGTCGGTGGTGGGCGTGACCGTGCCACGTCAGGAGTCGGTGGTGGACGTGACCGGTCCACGTCAGGAGTCGGTGGTGAACGTGACCGTGCCACGTCAGGAGTCTGTGGTGGACGTGACCGGTCCACGTCAGGAGTCGGTGGTGGGCGTGACCGTACACGTCAGGAGTCGGTGGTGGGCGTGACCGTGCCACGTCAGGAGTCGGTGGTGGACGTGACCGGTCCACGTCAGGAGTCGGTGGTGAACGTGACCGTGCCACGTCAGGAGTCTGTGGTGGACGTGACCGGTCCACGTCAGGAGTCGGTGGTGGGCGTGACCGTGCCACATCAGGAGTCGGTGGTGGGCGTGACCGTGCCACGTCAGGAGTCGGTGGTGGACGTGACCGGTCCACGTCAGGAGTCGATGGTGGACGTGACCGTGCCACGTCAGGAGTCTGTGGTGGACGTGACCGGTCCACGTCAGGAGTCGGTGGTGGGCGTGACCGTGCCACATCAGGAGTCGGTGGTGGGCGTGACCGTGCCACGTCAGGAGTTGGTGGTGGGCGTGACCGGTCCACGTCAGGAGTCGGTGGTGGGCGTGACCGTGCCACGTCAGGAGTCGGTGGTGGACGTGACCGTGCCACGTCAGGAGTTGGTGGTGGGCGTGATCGTGCCACGTCAGGAGTCGGTGGTGGGCGTGACCGTGCCACGTCAGGAGTTGGTGGTGGGCGTGATCGTGCCACGTCAGGAGTCGGTGGTGGACGTGACCGGTCCACGTCAGGAGTCGGTGGTGGGCGTGACCGTGCCACGTCAGGAGTCGGTGGTGGGCGTGACCGTGTCACATCAGGAGTCGGTGGTGGGCGTGATCGTGCCACATCAGGAGTCGGTGGTGGGCGTGACCGTGCCACGTCAGGAGTTGGTGGTGGGCGTGACCGGTCCACGTCAGGAGTCGGTGGTGGGCGTGATCGTGCCACGTCAGGAGTCGGTGGTGGGCGTGACCGTGCAACGTCAGGAGTTGGTGGTGGGCGTGATCGTGCCACGTCAGGAGTCGGTGGTGGACGTGACCGTGCCACGTCAGGAGTCGGTGGTGGGCGTGATCGTGCCACGTCAGGAGTTGGTGGTGGGCGTGATCGTGCCACGTCAGGAGTCGGTGGTGGGCGTGACCGTGCCACATCAGGAGTTGGTGGTGGGCGTGACCGTGCCACGTCAGGAGTTGGTGGTGGACGTGACCGTGCCACGTCAGGAGTCGGTGGTGGACGTGACCGTGCCACGTCAGGAGTCGGTGGTGGGCGTGACCGTGCCACGTCAGGAGTTGGTGGTGGACGTGACCGTGCCACGTCAGGAGTCGGTGGTGGGCGTGATCGTGCCACGTCAGGAGTTGGTGGTGGACGTGACCGTGCCACGTCAGGAGTCGGTGGTGGACGTGACCGTGCCACGTCAGGAGTCGGTGGTGGGCGTGACCGTGCCACGTCAGGAGTCGGTGGTGGGCGTGACCGTGCCACATCAGGAGTCGGTGGTGGGCGTGACCGTGCCACGTCAGGAGTCGGTGGTGGACGTGATCGTGCCACGTCAGGAGTCGGTGGTGGGCGTGACCGGTCCACGTCAGGAGTCGGTGGTGGGCGTGATCGTGCCACGTCAGGAGTCGGTGGTGGGCGTGACCGGTCCACGTCAGGAGTCGGTGGTGGGCGTGACCGGTCCACGTCAGGAGTCGGTGGTGGACGTGACCGTGCCACGTCAGGAGTCGGTGGTGGACGTGACCGTGCCACGTCAGGAGTCGGTGGTGGATGTGATCGTGCCACGTCAGGAGTCGGTGGTGGGCGTGACCGGTCCACGTCAGGAGTCGGTGGTGGGCGTGATCGTGCCACGTCAGGAGTCGGTGGTGGGCGTGACCGGTCCACGTCAGGAGTCGGTGGTGGGCGTGACCATGCCACGTCAGGAGTCGGTGGTGGACGTGACCGTGCCACGTCAGGAGTTGGTGGTGGGCGTGACCGTGCCACGTCAGGAGTCGGTGGTGGGCGTGACCGTGCCACGTCAGGAGTTGGTGGTGGGCGTGACCGTGCCACGTCAGGAGTCGGTGGTGGGCGTGACCATGCCACGTCAGGAGTCGGTGGTGGACGTGACCGTGCCACGTCAGGAGTTGGTGGTGGGCGTGACCGTGCCACGTCAGGAGTCGGTGGTGGGCGTGACCGTGCCACGTCAGGAGTCGGTGGTGGGCGTGACCATGCCACGTCAGGAGTCGGTGGTGGGCGTGACCGGTCCACGTCAGGAGTCGGTGGTGGACGTGACCGGTCCACGTCAGGAGTCGGTGGTGGACGTGACCGTGCCACGTCAGGAGTCGGTGGTGGGTGTAACCCTGCCGTTGCACTGGACTAACAGCCGGAACACGTGGGACTGCGGGTAGCCGCTCCGCACGCCTGTGATTTCGCCAGCTGTGTCGCATCCCCGTCACCGATCATGCCATCACATGCTGTTCGGTGACCGATCATGCCACCACATGTTGTCCGATGACCGAGCATGCCATCACATGCTGTCCGGTGACCGATCATGCCAGCACATGCTGCCCAGTGACCGAGCATGCCATCACACGCTGCCCGTGACCGATCATGCCATCAGACGCTGCCCGATGACCGATCATGCCAGCACACGCTGTCCGATGACCGATCATGCCATCACATGCTGTCCGGTGACCGATCATGCCAGCACACGCTGTCCGATGACCGATCATGCCATCAGAGCTGCCCGGTGACCGATCATGCCATCACATGCTGTTCGGTGACCGATCATGCCAGCACATACTGCCCGGTGACCGAGCATGCCATCACACGCTGCCCGGTGACCGAGCATGCCATCACACGCTTCCCGGTGACCGATCATACCATCACATGCTGTCCGGTGACCGATCATGCCAGCACACGCTGTCCGATGACCGATCATGCCATAAGACGCTGCCCGGTGACCGATCATGCCATCACATGCTGTTCGGTGACCGATCATGCCAGCACATACTGCCCGGTGACCGATCATGCCAGCACACGCTGTCCTGTGACCGATCATGCCATCACATGCTGTCCGGTGACCGATCATGCCAGCACACGCTGCCCGGTGACAGATCATGCCATCACATTCTGTTCGGTGACCGATCATGCCATCACACGCTGTCCGGTGACCGATCATGCCATCACACGCTGCTCACACCGCGCCGCCGCTGATCCTCCGGGGGCCGGAAATCAATCTGCACCACCGCACCGGTGCCGCGATGTGTTCTGAGCTGGTCGGGTTCAACACGTTTTGTGATGGTGCCCTTACCTGCAATGGCACATGGCTAGTGGCAGGTTTTCCCGGGCATGGGTAACTCCCCCGCACTCAAACTATTACGATAGCCATATCGCCGGTCAATGTAGCCGTGCTACACAATTACTTTGACTACCGTCGACTGTCGTTGATCTCCTACTGCGGAGACCAGTCGACTGCATAATATCGAATACGTAACTCTTCTGAATCTGTGATAGAATGCTCAAAAGTGTCGTTCATAATGGGATCAATACAAACATACGCTTGCTCCGAAGTGTGCCACATAGTTGTAAAACTAACGCCCCATGCTATTGAGTACCAATTACGTGAGAAGGAGGTTGTTGTGTATGGTTAGTTTTGTCCACGAGAAGTGCTACTCACTAGAAAGGGGAATCTCCAGGGAGCACGAATAATGTGATGTTGGTGACCACGAATAATGTGCTCAAACATTGTTGAGCTAAGAAATTGGGTCGTACAAATTCTCCACAGTGCTAAGATGATCTAGATCGGGTGAAAATGACGCTTAATCTCGCAAGTTTCGCCAAATCAGCTATTTGCGTTACATTTTAGTGTACATCGGAATTCTAACGAGCACCTGCGTTGCGACTAGAATGGACGTAATAAAAGACTTGCCTGCGCACAGCTTTTGCATGACATAGCAACTATGCATTTTTGTTTTGCTTGCCGTCGGATTTGTAGTCAGGTTCAGTGTGATGCAGTAGAAGGAAAACGGCAATTACTGTTCTTGTTACTTCTTTGCATTACCTTGATTATTGCTATTTTGTACCGCGTACACGTCGGTAATACAGCGTGCAGCTCTGCTCAGCTACCGGAACGAATATGTCGGACGTTGAAAATCTACGCGTGACTGAATTTGTCGCGCTAGTTTCGTTTGACCCGACCTGTGTCAGTTGCCGGACATGATCTGGGATAGACCAATTTTCAGAGAAGATTCTACATGACGACGGAAAGGACACACTAACGTTCGGTCCACTGCGTCGCCCCTTCAAAATCCATCCTTCAAAAGCCGATCAGGCCAGACCCCACGCGAGGTAAATCCCAGAATGGGTAAGCACCACCACGCTTCGAACGCACCACGCTTCGGACTTGATGCCAAAGGTGTAAGCCATATACACAGATGGCGTGTTGTCAAAGGGAACCACCCACTGACGCACACGGAAGATTGCATACTCAGTTAGAAACATGCTAATGAACTACTTCGTGTAATGGGAATTCTGATGGCTTCCAACGGAAACATCCTGAATTGTGCACGTCGTCTCTGGGTATCTAGGCGTCGATATTGGGACGCGGAGTGGGTGCAGTAGCTGGGAAAAACATACTCCTCTACTTGTCACTCTTCTCGCAGCGGCTCAGACTAGAAATGACAATCAGGACAAAGACGCCTGCCCACAGAACAGGTTCGGACGATGTGATTCAGACGGATTCTACATGTGCGTTGCCACCTGGCAAGACGCACGGACAGAACATACCCCACAGGACATTTTCCACGCACTACTACCTGTAATGTGTACCTGGTGGCTGTAATGTTCGAGAGCTCCTCTCATGGGTTCACGTCAGTCGCACGTTGACACCACTGGACCATTCGGCGTTACACAGCTGCCGAGCTCGGAACTGTTACACCATTTGACAGCACCAACCAGCCGGTTTTCGGCGACATGGTCGCGCTTCCATGAGGTGAAGCACCTCACCGGATGCTTGATTTGTCCAGATGGATGAATCGCGGTCGACAGAGAAAAATGCATCGGTTCAAAGGAAATAATGTAGGCTGCAGCTTTGGTTGCATTAACTGTGTGAAAGCCACCGAAGTCGGACACGAATGTTACAATTCTGAAGGATGTTGTTTCCAGAACATCCTTTCGTGCCAAAATTGAAGGCCTATTTTCCGTAACATTTCCATAATGAATAATTCCCTGGAATGTGGTGCACGTGTTCAAAAGTTGAATACAGTGTGCCCAATTGTCTACATAAGTTATACTTGTATTTGACACTCCTGTACCACGATCAAGATTTCACGCCATAACATGTATTTCTCTACCGGCTTCTCAGAGAACACAGATGCAATCGGTTCGCCAGTGTCCTGCTACATCTGTAGGATTCCCGTGGTTGTACATGCAGCATGGGAGCCCATGAACCTGTCTCTTGCCATCGCTTGTCGACCATTCCCAGTGACGCATTAAGCTGGTTTATTAGCCCTTAGCTACTGTCTATTAATGGACGTGAAAATATAAGGCAATTTTAACTCTAATTGTGGCCTTTAAATTGAGTATAAACTGTATAGATTCAGTATTATTCAGGAAAGAGAATTATTACGAAACTTAAGAATTTCACCATTATTGCCAATATCACTTTTCCAACGGGGCTTGCCACGGCCTCACCACCTGAATTCTAGTGGCTGCGCCTGGCATGGTCATGCTGACACAGGGCTGGCTCGGGTAGATTAAGTTCGGTAGTATAAATTATCAATGCCTATCATTCCTTCATTTGCATGTCTCTTCATTTTCCTCAATGATCTAAATTCATCAAGAGGAATTTCCACACGCCACCTGCTGTTACGAACGCCTACCCCACACCGTGATGAAGCTGGCCCAGACCACAGTTGGAATCTGTCCGGACAGACCCTACAGGCCTACAGCCAGTTCTGGGTGCAGGTACGAACTATTTATTTCTTTGTAGGGGAAAGGATATGTTCTGCTTCAGCAGTGTTGAAGCAGAGCTTTCAGATACAATCTTAGCCCTTTTCGGCCCGATCCTCACACCCCGTCTCGAAGGTTCAACAAACCCCACCCCCAATAATCTCCAAACTAAGCGTCACACGAAAACGAGAGAAGTGTCATCGGAAAGCGCTCGACGAGTAGTGCCAGAAGCCACCCCGAAAATTGTATCGCCCTAAAAGTGACGTCACTAGGCGGTATACGTTTTCACAACTTACTTCATGTTTTTGGCTTTGGGGAGTTCATTTTGGGGGAGATTTGAAAAAAATGGAATCAGAAAAGGAAAGCGAAATCGACCATGGCCCTATAGTTTTTGCCCATCAAAAACCTTTTTTACTTTCAAAGTTTTAAGTTTTAAATTTTCTTTATTTTTTCCTTTTTCCAACGGGTAGAGCGGACCGCAAAAAGTTGTTTGAAGTCAACTTGCTCTCATAAAAATGCTTACTTTAGCCAGAATCTTCGATTTTAGCTGTAATGGTCAAATAGGCAAAACTAATGTCATAAAAAACGGAAACAAAATTTCCAAAATTCCTCTGGTGCGTTTTGTTTCCCCCTACAGATGAGCAAACGCTGAAAGATTCATTAAAATATCTTTCTCCGTTAAAGCGTGACGACTGGTTGAACTTTTCTGGAGGTGACCTCACTTGACCTTGAATGACTCGTTGACCCTAGATGACCTGACCGCGCGCTACCCCGCGTATTTCGGCGCGCTACCCCCCGCTGTTCTTTCACTATCTGCGGAAAACCTTAGAGGGGAGCATATCAACCCCTCCCGAGACGGTTTAATTAAATAATTGTGTATTTCCAATTCAAAACACCCAAATATGGCAGCCAAATAAATCAGCTGGTGACCGACTCTCATAATCATAATTTTTTGGTGCCAATATTCATTGTTTGAGCGGTGTGAGCATGCTGGCGGTATCTGATATAGATATAAAAAGGTTAGCTATGTTAACATAAGTTTACTATGTTTCCGTAGTAGCTTGATTTCCTGTGTTATGCTTGGAGTATTTCCTCTGCCTTAATATGCACGGTGGCTGCCAATTCGGTGGCAGCCAGGCCAAGGCCGGCGAGGCAGGTAGTCAATAAACGGCAGTCGTGGGGCGTTTGTGTGCCGGGCGAGTTGGGCTGGTCACACCGGAACGGAAGATGCCGTTATCCGGGGAAGGTTTTAACAGCACAATGGCAGGACAATTGCTAGATTGTCCTCGCCAATTAAACTACGGCGCCAATTTGTGATCCGGCAGTCACACCTCGAGCTGGCAGATGTGAGTGGAGTCTCTTCACGGAGACCGGCAAAACGATCGACAGGTGATGGTGTGTGTACGCTTAATTCTTCTGCTTTCACCGGCTTCGTTGAGAAGGAATATTTTGTTACTCGGACTATTTTGTTTTGTGTGTGTCGACAGAATTGCAATTACTTGTCGCAGCTGATTTATACTTATGCCAGATCTGCTCGTTCCATCTTGCGGCTGGGCCTGTGAGACCCTGGAGCAAAAATGCGGCATAAACGTGGCTAAGCTAGTGTTCGGATGATGTTCATTCAAATTTGTGCCACATCCCGGGTTCCGTCCTTAATCACCCTCAGGCCATGATCACCTCCAATAGGGCCTCCGCCTACCCCACCTCTCCGCTACCATTCTGCATGATGGTGATTAAAAATAACTTCCAGTTTGGCAGGCTGCGCTTTGGGCCTGGGCTTCCTGCGAAAAAAAGAGATTTAAAATCATACCCACCTCCACCCCTTTCTGAAACTCGTTCGCGCCTTGGACTAACTCCTGATAGATGGATGTGATGTGTTGTATGGTGCATGTTGGAAGGAACGATTTGAGGTGCTAGATGAGAGGGCTGGGGGTTGATCCGCACTTTAAAAAATGTAATATTTCACGTACACTGTAAAAAAAATGATTAGCACTTTTGCTGCTAATTGCATGCTAAGTGGCTGCTTCAAACAACGCTGTTCCCTAAGTATGCTAGTAACAAGCATAAGGATGCTAGTAACAAGCACCATATGTGCTATTCGGCTGGAAGGGGCTAATTCTAGCCTGCAGGTGCTTAGACTGCAAGAATGAGGACGCTTGATCCTAGCAGTCATGAGTGTTGTGCCAAGCAGTCCAGAATAATACAACTGCTTATATCTAGCACTGTTACAGTCCGTATTTTTGGCGGGAGTTTGAACGCTCTATGGCTGCTTACAGTTTGCAATTGGGTAGTTAAAATAAGCAGCGTGGAAAAATGGCGGGAACATTAGCACTTTAACGCTACTTAACGAAACAACTGCACGAACATTCGGCCATTTTGGTTTGGGATTCGATGGCGTGCGGATCGGTGCAGTCGGGCGGCAAGATTGAAGTGAAGAAGAGAAGTCTCTCTGGGATCAAGAGAACCTCTGGATCCAGAATCGCAAGCCTGTTATAGTCTGTACAAGGTGGGTGTATCTTCACAGCAAATATTTTTCCACATCCCTGATATAAATTTGATTATGTCAGCATCTTGCCAACCTTGCTGCATACACCCCTGAAATTACGAGCGCTGAATGACTTACGCAGTTGATGCAACCTCAAGCTACAATAACCAACATATTGTAGACAACATGTTGGTTGACAACACATAATACCTGGCATGCTTAGCAAGGCATATGTGGTATTTCTCTGGGACAAACAAGCTAAATGTTATTTTATGGGATCATTATTCATCTATGGACACTGAAAAGCTGAGCGGGCTATGCCAGTTGCAGCTTATTCTGTGGGCTAAACAAAAATTATTTCCTATACAATTGTTTTTGGGTGGTCTATTGTGCTGCTCAAGATTATTAGCTGAAAAAAAATATATAGAGCCTAGATTATCACCACTAATTGTTGCTACCAGATAATTTTATAGGTTTAACCTAGATGGGCCACTGTGGCTCTTTTTAAGTTTTAACACGTTATGACTGTATGACATTATTATGGATTTCATTGGTTTATTCATAATTTTGTGGCCATGGAGCCTTTGGATCTGCTCTCTACATCACCATTTGTTCATGACTGGCACTGTGCCATGGAAGACTGAACTGTAATAAATGTGGAGCTTGCATAACGAATGAAAGACATTGTCTCGGTTAGGTTTGGCTGGGTTATTTGGTATTATTGTCATTTAAGGTTTCCATGATAAAAGTCTTACACACGTTTTCCTTCATGAAGCAAACAACTGGGTATATATATATATATATATATATATATATATATATATATATATATATATATATATGCGTGGTTAGGTTTTTTAGTTGCAAAATTTGAGATTGAAATAAAAACCCTCTAGTATTTTTTTACTGTTACTGTACGTTACTGTAATAATTACTGAATTTGCTTAGATATATATATATATATATATATATATATATATATATATATATATATATATATATATATATATATATATATATATATATATGCCTATTCTTTGCTATTTGCAAAGTAGGAAATACGTATTCCTTTGCATTGCTATTTGCATACGGATGCATTACAAGGGTACATCGCCGGTATGGATTCTGTTCGCTGTAATATTTAAGATCGGTATCGGAAGCTAACAGGTAGCAAAATAAGTCATCCGTCCGCATAAATACAGTAAGTCACCAGCACCGGTACGTTACTATCAAGGAGACCAATTTCGGTTTAAGCACCCAATGGGTGCTAAATATGCCAGCACCATAGGCGAACCGTACCCAGGTGGTGCTGGTTTTTGGCATGAGCAAAAACTAGCACCCTGGGGGTGCTAAAGCGCACGCTCCCCATGGGTGCTCATTTCAAGCACCCTGCTACTAAATATAGCCCAATGAAGAGGTGCTAGTTATAAGCACCATACTTATATTTAGCACTTGAAATTTTGCGATGCGATGCCAACTCCAGAAAGGTGCTTAATTCAAGCAGCCCTGTGGTGCTGGAATTTGACATTTGAAATAGCACCAAAGGGGTGCTAATCTTTTTTACAGTGTAGAAGATGGTAGGCACCACTGAACTCGCGCATAGACGAGCATGCAGTGAGCTCTTCTTTGGTGCACCACTACGGCCAAAATGACACCGACCGCCACAAACCAGCAGCTGCCGGTAGGCTGCGTTAGCTGATGGGGCCAGCTCTGACGCCCCGGTCCGAGGCGACCTCACGACGCAGCATCCACTGGACGGTCTTCATGGTGGGATGTGACGTCACATCATTCGGCAGCAGACCCAGCGGAGAACTGGTCAATTGTGCACTCAGGCCTTCGTGAGTTTGAGAGCGGTGGGACAATGCCAAGGACTAGCCAGGAAACAAAATTTCTTGCGAGAATTGTGTTGGTAAATGGAAAAGATGTTCAATGATGGAGTGAGGCGAGTTACATTTTCATACAGGCTCATTGAAAACTGGCAAATCGCGAACATTGCTGGTAAACACGCAATATAATTTATGTTTCGGGTGGCAACATGAGCCAAACATGGGACCATGGCCCTTTCTCTTGAGCTTGGAAGGGAATACATTGAGCCTCTGAAATATCTGGCCATACAACATTTAATTAGGTTCCATAAGAATACCAGCGATAGCACTCTATGAACATATCCCAAAGATGCGGTGTACCCGACACTGTCATACCTATGCTAGCCTTTTTAAGCACATGGACACACTCCCCAGAAAATAAAAGCCTTCACATTTTAGTCAGCTGCATCGTAACCGGCAGAAGAGGTGATGGTCGGCAAGCTAGCCCCGAGGAAGGCAGATCACGTGACATGACGTAATTGTGCAACTGATGAATGGGCCTTAGTCGGTGCTGGCTCGGTCGTATATATATATATATCCATATACACATATATACGTATATATACAAATAATTTCCAAAGAGGAGTTTTCGGCGGTATATTTTCACGTTCACATGTTTTGCTAAAGAGCATATAGGGTATCTACCTTTCATCGCCTTTTCGCAGTTGTTTCCAGCTCCCGGGTTGGTTGTCTTCGTTCTTCGCTTGGGTCGTAAAGTTTGTCTTCGATACCATTCATTTATTATTGGCATGTCGGTGTACAATTACCATCTTCAGAAGATTATTTCGATATTCGCCTAGCTATCACTATGCACACCAGTGCATACTAGGGTAATATGTAATGTGGTCAATAACAATGCATGTATTACATTAAAAAACAATACTGCTATCATTAGCACTTTTGAAAGGAAACGCTGACCTAAGCATGCATTTGGAAAGCGTTCCCTACATAATTCAAGCCATGCTATTCAGCTGATGGCATTATTGAACAACTCAAGTGCAATGCCGTGCCGTGTTTGTACATTCAGCGCAACTTGTTCTCGGATTAGAACTGCCTCGAACTCCTTAAGGCGTCGTTTGTCCTTTGTTGATCGCTACATAACTGTATTGTTTATCAGTTCTGTTCGTGTTGGTCGTTGTTCGTGTCCTTGGAGAATGTGCTATGCTGGAGCTCCTTCCTGTAGGTGCGTGATAAGACGGCGATATGGTGCAGTTGCTGTCACACAAATGTAATATACACGGCGAAGCCTACCATCTTCGTGATCGGCACTGTGCACACTACATTAGTGCGTTGGAGCTAATTGTTGCTGCGGGCTGTTTTTCCCCACACGACTGCCGATGTTTTCGCTTGCACAGTAGATGTAGAATTGTAGTCTGTGGGACTCGTCAGTTGACGTGACATTTTGTTTTACCAGTGTGCACGGAGGCGTCAATAGAAATGCTGGACGAGCGAAGGCAAGAGGCAGGCTATGATTCTCACATGCTCAAGGCACAGGATCGGGCACCATACCGCGATAGGTGACTTGTGGACCAACAGAAACTACGCACTTTTGGCATTCTGTAAAGACATGCATCTTGTAGTGTTCGAATTTTGTTCGATGTGAACGAATTTCTGAAGTAAGGTAATTCGACATAGTCCATTCAAATTTGGGTTGCGTGTTCCATTTTAGGCAGAGGAGCCAAGTTGTGGCAACGGTACTGCAATTTCGGCATGCGGGAATTGGAAAGCAATCTGACTCAGTCTGTGCCCTGGAATTCATTTTTTTTTCGTAGGGTGGTGGGTAGCAGACGAGGAAGTCAAAACCCCTGATGACGTCGAAACAATGTGACAATATGATAGGAAAAATGCGGGCAAAAGTCGATATTGGCAGAGGAACAGCCTCATTCCCGCCAAGATTGCGATGGCACAGATGTCCGGGATCGACTGCGGTGAAAAGGTAACACCTACTACAGTTGCATGTGGTGACGCTTCATAGAAATCAAATCATGAAATCAAAACTCCCCCCCCACACAGGAGGTTAAAGCAAGTTTCTGATAAATGTAATTTTCCACGCATATTTCGGAATTCCAGGACATTGAATTCAGTCGAAATTGGCTGCCTACGGGCCGAAAACAGACAGAAGTTTACGCCGCATACAACCGTTCGCGCTACGTTTTCCATCGGCCTGACTGGCCCAGAAATCGTCCGGCCCCGAGATGAGCAGTCACATGACATGACGTCATAGCACATAGCCAGCGCCTGGCTGACCGCCCCTTCGCCAGAGCCGGCTGAATAGCTATCGGCTTAGATCTACCACAAATCCTTTTCTTTGGACAAAAATATGTGCGCACTTTCAAGAAAATATCGCAGTGCAAGCCGCTAATGATCAAAATTAAAAGTCACCCTCTAATTCTGAGTCCAGGAATCAGGACATCAAGCGCTGTAGCAAGACGTTGACTAAGGTTCAAAAGCGTGACGGTTGGACCCTGCCGAGTCCGGTCACTCGGATGGACTTTCGTCCGAAATGGACGGGGCAAATCGCTCGAGATTCGCCCTCTCTCGTAGCTATATGTCGGGTTCACGCTGGGTGATAGATGCTTGGTTTGTTTATTTGGACGCTAACCATGTTGTCAATTATTGAGTTGCTGAAACCGTTATTGGCCAGTGTTTGTTCTGATCTCAACAATTCGGTGTGGGTAGTCCGTCAGGCGGCAAAGTGATGGAGAGCCCGCCCGTGTCACGAATGCCCTGACGACACTTCAAATGCAGCATTGAGGCCCTGGTCTTCATCGGCTTTCTTTCGATGCGCTACTGTCTTGAGCGCACCGTCTGTACAGTTGATATTGATGTCCAGAAAGCGAATTAGACTGGAGTTGCTGACTTCGGTGGTGAAATGTACCAGATAATCTATTTTCACTGTGCTTAGGATTTGATGAAGATGTTGCTCATTACTCACGTCGACGAGCCTTGTTGCAAGCATTTGTCTGCGGCAAATAAATAAATAAATGAATAAATAAACATATATGTATATGTTATCATTCACACGCAAACACACACACACACACACACACACATATATATATATATATATATATATATATATATATATATATATATATATATATATATATATATATATATATAACAGACAATGATATGTATTTTTTGGCATTGACATGCGTTGCTAAACATCACAGCGTACTTTGCTATGATCAAAGGTAAGATAAGATACGAAAAAAGAATTGCGGCGGATAATGGTTTTGTCGACATGGCAATTGAAGAGCACCTTCATCAAATCCAAGACACACGAATGTGCTTGCTATATTTTAGCATTAAATGTACACTGAATGCATTTTAACACTGTCTCTCAAAGAGAGACACAGAGAGAGAGAGAGAGAGAGAGAGAGAGAGAGAGAGAGAGAGAGAGAGAGAGAGAGAGAGAGAGAGAGAGAGAGAGAGAGAGAGAGAGAGAGAGGGAGGGAGGGAGGGAGGGAGGGAGGGAGGAGAGAGAGAGAGAGAGAGAGAGAGAGAGAGAGAGAGAGAGGGAGGGAGGGGGGAGGGAGGGAGGGAGGGAGAGAGAGAGAGAGAGAGAGAGAGAGAGAGAGAGAGAGAGAGAGAGAGAGAGAGAGAGAGAGAGAGAGAGAGAGAGAGAGAGAGAGAGAGAGAGAGAGAGAGAGAGAGAGAGAGAGATAGAGATAGAGATAGAGATAGAGATAGAGATAGAGATAGAGATAGAGATAGAGATAGAGATAGAGATAGAGATAGAGATAGAGATAGAGATAGAGATTGAGATTGAGATTGAGATTGAGATTGAGATTGAGATTGAGATAGAGATAGAGATAGAGATAGAGATAGAGATAGAGATAGAGATAGAGATAGAGATAGAGATAGAGATAGAGATAGAGATAGAGATAGAGATAGAGATAGAGATAGAGATAGAGATAGAGATAGAGATAGAGATAGAGATAGAGATAGAGATAGAGATAGAGATAGAGATAGAGATAGAGATAGAGATAGAGATAGAGATAGAGATAGAGATAGAGATAGAGATAGAGATAGAGATAGAGATAGAGATAGAGATAGAGATAGAGATAGAGATAGAGATAGAGATAGAGATAGAGATAGAGATATAGATATAGATATAGATATAGATATAGATATAGATATAGATATAGATAGAGAGAGAGAGAGAGAGAGAGAGAGAGAGAGAGAGAGAGAGAGAGAGAGAGAGAGAGAGAGAGAGAGAGAGTGAATATGCTCCTTTGCTCACTCGGTTCTGACATCGGTCAGAGGACAAGGTGCAGCGCAATTCTCTCCGCCAGACAGCACAGAACACAGCAAGCGTCGCTGCCAGTCGACGTCGGCGCGACGGCGACAATTATAAGTGAATAACGACGTCATGCACGTGATGCAGGCAAGGGCGCCGCGGCCACGGCGCGACCGGCGGCCGGCCCATGTGGCGTCACAGCTGGGGATTCTCACAGTGAACCACAACATTCGCGGTCGGTTAAGGTGACGTCACAGCTGGAGATTCTCGCAGCTCGACCACAACATTCTCGGCCGGCCCGTGTGGCGTCACAGCTGGAGATTCTCACGGGTTGACCACAACATTCGCGGCCGGTTTATGTGACGTCACACTCGGCAGCTGGTTATTCTCACGGTTCAGCCCCAACACTTGCGGCTGGTTCGGCTGTTTCCTCGGCCTCAGAAGCGTAAAGCAACCAGTGGTGTGGCCAATGGTGCGGCCAATGCAATGGTGCGATTGAAGATGGTCCTCAGTGTTCAACCCCCCCCACCCCTATAAATGTGCATGATATACGCTAACAGCCGTATTAGTATCCGCTGTTGTCGACAGGTTCCTCGGTCGTCACACTCCGAGGTGAAGTTCCTTAGCTTTATGGATGTCCGGGATTTCCCAGTTATGATTGGCACAAACAATCATAGCACAAGCACCCACAAGCATTGCGAGTTGAACCGTTGGAGCATGAACTTACAGCTTGAACATAACATTGACTAGATTATCGGTACGGATTTCGGATTTCGTTGAATTTGGACCGCATTACATATAATTTTGACAAAACTTTCGGATTTCGATTGGATTTAAAGTTGATCCCGCCTTTGCTGTGCTTACTGCATCAAATCAAGTATTCCAAGCAGATTGCATTTTGATTACGTTCTTGGTTATGAATGACCTGGATTGCGTATAAATTGACCTTCACAGATCCGGATTAAATTGGATCAATACGGATCCAAGCCTGGATACGACCCTGCAGGCACCGCCAGTCGGTGCCAAATATTGTGGCGATAGGAGATCGTCCAGACTGGCTGATCACCGGCAACGGAGACGGAAGAAACGGTCCTCTTGTCTTGACCTCGGCTACTTGGGCACGACCTATGTTGTGCATATGGATGAGCTTATCAAGCTGTGAAAATCAGAAGGACAGCGTATTCAATTTCGCATGCTCATACTCCAACGATTCACCTTCCAATGTCTGTGGGTGCCAATCGTAACTGCGAAATCCACGCCATCCACAAAGATAGGGAACTACACATCGGAGTGTGACGACCGCGGAACCAGCCGACTACAGCGGAGCCGACTACAGCCACTGTAGCATAACAGCGCGCACTGGCCGACGTGCCGACCTCACTGGAGCCCTTCATCGATGGGGGAGCGCGGCGGAAGGGGCAGGTGCAGGCTCGGATGACACACGGGATGAGGGCCGGATCAGAGCGCGCCGGCAGCTGTGTGATGGATGCTGATGGCAGGGGAGAGGAGCCCTCTTACTAAAGCGCCAGGTGTCAGCACACCTGGCGCCGAGACCGGCAGCGGTGGGCGGTGGCAGCCGGAGGCCGGCACAGACCAGGAGACGACTTGGCAGCCGCACGTGCCCGGTGAGGAGAAAGTTTCTTCACTTCAATTCACTTCACTTTACCTTACTTTACTTTACTTCATCTGATCGACACGTTCATCGACCCCTTCATCTGATCGACACGTGATGTGTCCGGAGGAGTTACGAGTTGCATGTGTCCAGAGGAGTTACGAGTTATAAGCGTTTGAAGGAGCTACGAGCTGCACGTGTCTGGAGGAGTAACGAGTTACACGTGTCTGGAGGAATTACGAGTTACACGTGTCTGGAGGAATTACGAGTTACACGTGTCTGGAGGAATTACGAGTTGCACGTGTCTGGAGGAGCGACTGAATCTGTGGGGACGAATCCGAAGTACTCAGTATTCGGCGCCTTGTCGAAGAAGGGCGCCGCATGCGGCAGTGCAGGGTGCAGGTGGCCCAGTTCAGCTCTGATTACATTCCGCTTCCTCCTTAGTAGTGTGCAGTTGTCGGTCGTGTGTGCTGTGCGGGGAGGAGAGGTCTGGGTCTCTGTTTTGTCCCTATGATCACACCACCGACAACCAGACTGCATCATATCTATTGAGGTCTGGTTGTACACAAGTGCACGTGCTTTAGGGTAGTACACCAATTCAACTCGGATTTGTGGCAAACAGCCCAATTATGTCCTTTAAAAAATGCATGCTTGGAACAGAGGAAACACACGTAGATTCAGCAACATTGCTTCCCACAGATAGGTCGATGCTGAATATATATATATATATATATATATATATATATATATATATATATATATATATATATATATATACATATATATGTACATATGACAGTAGTGTATTAAGAAATCGACTCGGGGAGCTAGCCAAGTTTTCTAAGTGAGGGCTGCTTTAATACAGCATAAGAGTACAGCGCATGATGCATTTCCTCTGCATTCTTAGCAAGATGCAGAGCACAATTTGCGATATCATTGTGAAAGAGTCTGGGATGACAGGAAGATGAGTCCGTGTTAATATCGACATTTGCCTGAATATGGTTAATATTTAGACATTCAGTTGCATTTTCAGGCATTCATCCTTCATCCTCAGGGACACCCATCAAAATCTTTGGAACAAACCTTGTAGGCCAACAGGGCGCCGAAGGCGTCCTATTGGCCAGTAACTGGCCTTTTCAGCAGGGTACCTTCGGCGCCCAAGGAGGGGGGGGGGGGGGCACGGCCATCCTAAATATGTCACCGATACATGATTTTTTCATCGAATGTGTAGCAAATACACAATCAGCGTCAGCCTCATAGATGCACATGGAGGATTGTGCCACTGAAGACAAAAGCATATATTTATTACACGGTGTTTCACATAATTTTATCCACGGAAATGCCATGGAAGTTGGTATCATGGGTCAAAGCAATCATTAGATGTAACATTGCTTTTCTCCACTCCACTGACTATAACATGCATGTACCATGGATATTTTGACCACGTCTCCCTTCAAGGGAGTTTTTCCCTTTATAGAAGTTATCAGTTTTGTATTGGCTACTCTAGCTGAGCAAATTTTTAGAATCCTAATTCTATCTATTAGAAAAACGACTAACCATATGCCCAGGGAAGGTGAAAGGTGCATTTTTATGCACTTGGTGCCGCCTTTGAGCAGTGTTGTCTTTTACCCACACTATTCCCCATGTAGATTAATTAACTCTGCGCAGTTGTCACATGACTTCCAATGAGAGGAAGTCATGTCAAATACATTACAAGTAAATGTTCTATTTTCGGCTACCATCGCGTAAATAACTAACGTTGAACCGAGGCCTCCGGATTGTGCTTCTTTTTGTTTGGTTTTGTGAAATTTACCCTATTCTCATGCGATGATTTATGCATGGTCTTCATGCGGGCGGGGATGATTGATCTCCCTTCCCTTTCAGATCTGAAAGCTACTAAACCGAGTTTGGTCGGACAAAATGTATTCGATTTCTCATGACGCGAGCTACATTTTTAGAGAGAAATGTTGAACAGTTTTGAAAAGAGGTTATGGACGACGAAAATTGTTTTGCGTTAAGAAATGTATCGCTACACTGTGGTGACAACAATTTTCAACCGATTTTCGTGTGAGTGGTTTCATTCGAAGACCCATGAATGAGGTCTTTCCTTTCAAGATATGATATTTGATTATCAGAATCAAAGGCGTGTTCGGATGCGAAAAATAGAAGTGGGAATGCGACTTGTAGGATGGATAGTTATAATTGGCCGCAACAACATCATTATTTTAGGATTATGGGTGTTGTTCGGTAGCAAAATAAAGAAAACGTAGATTTCAATGTCATCACAGGCGTTCTCAGTGATATGTCGATGGGGAGAGGCTCGAATCTAGGGCATTAAATTGTCCATCAAAAGTCAATCAACATGAAAGGAAAATCTCATTGGTGTCCCACAATTTCAATCCCATAAATGAAGCTTCCTCTTTAACATAGTGCAATATTTAGTGTTGCTGTACCTTGTCACGGGCTGTTGCTTGCATAAAGATGCAGAAATGGGCGGCTATAGAGAAGCAGAAATGGACGACTATAGAGGAGCAGAAATGGGCGCCTACAGAGATGCAGAAATGGCGGCTATATAGATGTCGAAATGGGCGTCTTTTGGTACGTGTGCATGTATGTACCACGTCTACGACATTAACTTGTGCGTCTACCCGAACAGTAAGATTCTTTAAACGTTTGCTAAAGCTCTTTTGCAACACTGACTTCGCTTTTGACAACCCCAACGTTGCAAGTGTCCGGAGCAACCTTGCTCGTGATTTTGTACCTGCTATGCGAGAGGAATATTTTGAAAAGAAAATTCAAAAGTCTTCCGGGGATGATCGTTTACCATTCGCATGCGTGACGGGCGAAATCCCACGCCAGGCCATCAAACCTCCATGGAGAGGTGATGGGTGTTGCGTATGAGGACACTCCCCCACCCCCATCCACCCCATGCAGCAGCGCATTCAATGGCGCCGGCGAGGCACCGTCAACGCCGCACGAAGGTCGCGCCGGGGGCCGCCTCGCACTGCACGATGCGAGGCGAGGAGGCGGGCGCACGCGCGAGCTGGCTCCTGCCAACTACGCGGCCGGCCGGGACCGGCGACCGGAATAGTGCTGCGTTGGCGCCGTCTCGTGCGACACGTTGGGGACGGCGCGACGCCGGCGGCCGTCTGGACGGGGTCGGTGTCGGATGGTGAGGCACGATATCGCCGCGCCGGCTGGGGCGTGACAGCGCCGGCCTGCAACACTCTGTGTCGGCGGAAGGCCAGACGCTAGGGGTGAAGCGTGATCCTATGTCAGGTGAGATTTGATGCTGAAGGGGTGTCTGGTGTCAGTTGCGTTGGCAGGTATTTTTGGATTGAAGATGGGTTATATATATATATATATATATATATATATATATATATATATATATATATATATATATATATATATTTATACATATATATATATATATATATATATATATATATATATATATATATATATATATATATATATATATATATATATATATATATATATATATACTCAGACCACCAAAAATGTGTGGTTGCTAATGGATAGCGTGAGGGTTTTCTGGAGAGATTGGGTCTCCTGTATGTCAACCTTCTTTAGTTTGCTGTCGGTTGCTGACAGTAGCACAGAAACTGTCTCAACATTTGGAGGGAGAGGTCAAGAGCCAATCTGAAACTGATTCTTTCCATACATAACCATAGAGTCAACGGTAAACTCCTTAAACATTTGGGACACTACGCCCTCTGCCCTCTCCTACCCCACCCCTCTCTCCCGCGGATTTTCCGCACCCTTGGTTGACCTTCATTGATTTTTCGAGCCCCGGTGTGATGCTTTTTGGACCACAACGCCAGCTTCCTGGGCTCGACGCGATGTTTCGGAATTTTTCTGCATTTTCTTGGAACCCGGGTCGATTTTTCGAGTCCCAGCATTATTTTTCGGGTGCTTACCCACCTTTTGGTACTTTGGGTGCAGGCCCCTCGATGATAATCCGCAGCTTTTTTGCCATCACTCACAAAACGTTTGTGCTCTGGCACAAACGTTAAACGTAACACAGAAAAAAACAAGCGGAATACTGCAGCATCGGGGCGAGAAGCCGACCTTACAACATTCCTCATTTGTAGTGTTCATTTTTCCTTCATCGTGTCAGGTGTGGGTCCAGTGCTGTACTCGCAAACAGTGGGCATGTGTGCCCTGCACGGACCTTGATCAAGGTCAACTGCAGTACCAATACAATATCTACCGCTAGGTGGATGTCGCCACAATCACGTCCTGTTCGCATCGTAATTTCAACTAGATATGTGCTTTTTTACCTGATTTATTTGGTATCCATTATTTATAAATAGCCTCAATGACGCTCCTGAGAGTGAAAGGAATCGTTGAAGTCACTCGCAGTCGGCATTCAAGGACTGAGTTTTCTTCGCCCACTGAAGGATCCTTGACATGCGAGGGAGCACTGGGTCCTGTTTCCCACTTGTGTGCACCTGTGCAAGCATATCTACCAGAGTGGAGTCATGAAATCAAGGAGGGACTTCCAGATATTGGGAGACTCCCCACCTACATACAGCAAAAATTGCCCTACCGCTAAAAGCTCTCCAAATGTTGCTTATTTATTTTGCACCCGAGACTCTCTTGGATTGAGCGTTGGCTCTATTGTTCAATATGATGCACCCAAGGATAATACTTTCTGTAACATTGAGGTAACTAATATATCGCAGCAGTCGTAAAGCTGGCGTAAAATAGAACCACTTTGTAAGCTTATATCCTGGTGACAGAGAAAATGCGCCCTTGCCCTTCCCACTCTGATAGTGCTGCTGGCAATGGCTATTGCGTATATTTTGCTCATTATGCCTATTGCTCCATCCTACCCTAGGGTGGGAGTAGGATACACAGGGAGCATAGGGGGAGGACATTGGACTGCCAGTCACCGTCCCCTCAGCTAGGTCTGATATCAAAATTCAGCATAATGGGCAGTGCCAGCGTTTGGCGCGCCCTTTAATTCACCATTTTCCTTAAGAAAACAGCAGCGTAGCATCGGCATCAAGGACGCTAGACGATTGAAGGCAAGAGGCGTTGTATGGGACATCCGTGCTTCCGGCACAGAACTTGACACCAACACCATACCGCAACAGGAAACGTGCAACTGTACCACGCCGTAACTTCGTAACGGCGTTTTCCTGGTAGCCCGTGAAGACACACCTTTTTACGTTCAATTTTCGCAGAAGTGCATGATTCCCAGAAGTGAGCACGTATGGCGAAAAGTTAGCACGGTGCATTCAAACTTAAGATGCGCGCCATATATTCAGCAGAGGAGGTTAGTTCGGTAATAACGCCTCCATTTTCGGCATAGCCTCACTGAAAACCAATCCGCTCCAGCTGAAATTCGCCAGACTCTTGCCGAAATCTGGCTCATCTACTGAATATGTTGCACATCCATGTGTGGGAAGTTTTTTTTTAAAAATAATTATTTGTGTGGTCGAATGTATGGAGGCTATGAGTGGGGTCAATTTTGTAGGTGGAGTCTTCATCCCAAACCTAAGTCTGGCACTCTGACAAATTGTCCAATTGACGTAGGTGCTACGATGTCTAACGGCAATTTTGCCTTCCCACTCAGTCTATACCGCATACAATCGTTCAACGCGGCACCCTCCATTGGACTCACGCTGGCCATGCAGTCAACCGACCTCGGGGCACGCAGACGGATGCCATGACGACATAACCACGTGACCGGCGGCTGAATCCACACCGCTACCGACGCGAGCACGAGAAGCGCAGCCGCAGACATCTTTTCTTCGACAGAGATTTTGAGTACTCCAGAATAAATATTGGGATGGAAGCTGGTGAAAGTCAAAATGTCAAAAGCATATTTATTCTGAGCAAAGGAGTTAAGTCTTGACGCAACGCAACGCAATTGTTACTAAGTTCTCAGAAGCGTGGCGGTCGGCCGAACCTGGTTCGCTCAAATGATGTTTTGTCGCATATACTCGGGAGCACGACCGCCCCAGCGGCCACAGCCATACTAGCGGTGACGACCGCCCAAGCGGCCACAGCTGCCCAAGTGGCCTGACCACAGCTGCAGCTACGGTCGCTCCAGCGATGGCGAAAAAGACAGCCCAGCGACAGCTATGATGACGGCCGCTTGAGCGGTATGCCAGTTGCTTCGCCTTGGGCCAGGGTGACACCGTTTAAGCAAAATTAAAGAAAAAAACGAATTTGCCGGATGCTGTGTGTTGAGCATGGCTGGTCAAGCATGTTACTAGTCCTTACCCTGTCCCCAACTCTTGCATTTATTTTCCCCACTGATATTCATGCCCCATTTTGAGGAAGAATAATGGTGTTGAAAGGGCGCAACAATGTGGGCCCTATCCATATAAAACTATATCTGAACGTACCGGATAACAGAAAGAAGCAATTTTGTCCATGGAGGTGACCAGTCGTAATTGTACCCAAGCTAATTATATTCTTGTCTTCATGAGATATGTGATAATGTCTCTTTATTTTCCGTAATTGGCTTTCTTTTTTCGGCTGTTATCGGCAGTTAAACGGTTTGCTTATTCAGGTCTTTTCCGGACTGGTGAGCATTGATTGTAGATTTCGCATTACCGACGCCAGGGCTGAGTGCCTTATGTTCCAACGTATTTAACCATTATATATATATATATCTATATATATATATATATATATATATATATATATATATATGGACACTTTGAAGATAGAGTGACCGAAATCAGGGAAGTTTCGGAAAATTGGGGGAGGGGCTGAGTAGCTAGGGGCACTCTTCAGATATTCGCCCCCTGGACCAAATCCCGGTTACGCCACTGGCTTGCTGTACACCCTGATCCAACAAGTCGTGCTTGCCATGCACACCAATCCAACAAGCCGTGATTGCCATGCACCCTGATCCAACAAGCCGTCCTTGCCATAAACCCTGACCCAAAAAACCATGCTTGCCAACACCCTGAGCCAGCAAGCCGTCTCTGCCATACACCCCAATCCAACAAGCTGCGCTTGCTGTGCACCATGATCCGGTGAGGTCGCGCTTGCAGGAATCCAGACTGGATGCGCCAAATGTCACAACGGAGGAGGCGAGCCGGGTGCGGGGGGGGTTGCGTCAGCCGGCCGCGCCTGGTGTCCTCTTACTCGGACGGTCTCGGCTTACGGGCTGACGGCGGCACCTGAGAGCGCCGACACTGGGACAGCACAGCGGTGGCAGGCGTATCACAACCGGGTGCCGCCGGCCGGGCCGCGGGCACGCTGCTGGCAAGCGGTCCGGCCGTTGGCGTCGCCGCGAGCCGCCGCCGGCTGTCCGGGTCACGGGCTCGTGACGTCACGGCGCGAGACCAGTCGGCGCCGACTGGGGCCTGAACTGTGGCTGACGACCAGCGGGCAGCCTCTGTCTCTGTCTCCACTGGCGAGGCGTCGTGCAGCGTGCGTGCGCGGGGCAGGGCGCTGGTACTTCCCGACCAGCGTGGGTGGGGATGGGGGCGGACGGTGTAAGGGTGCGGAGGACGGGAGGAAGGCTGGGATCGTTTTGAATTCGTTTCGTTCCTTGCAATGTTATCGTTCTCCCATCACCCGCATCCACTCACACGCCCATGACAGTCCGTCGGGTGGTTACCACCCCGAGTCAGCTCAGTGTGACTTACCACCCCGAGCCAGCTAGGTGTAATTGCTACCACCCTGAACCAGCTCGGTGCAACTGTTATCACCCTGACCGAGCCTGGGATGACTTTAACACCACAATCCAGCCTGGTGTCAGCAGGAGCAGCCTGAGATCGTTCATTGGCAATGGAATCATTGGATCGAACCATCCGCAATCGGCTTCCGGATTGGATAATATTCGGGATTCCAAAAAAGCTAGCACTAGACTGTTTTTCCAACACTTGGTGTGGCTGTTGGTGTGGCTGTGTTCTGTGCTTTGTGGCGGGCGTACTGCGCTGCATCTAGACATCCGGCGGATGTCCGAACTGTGCGGGCGAGGAAGCAGATTCGATGATGTCACGACGAAATTAACGTGCATGGATAGCGTGCAACATATTTTTCTTCCAACTGAAATACTACAACTCTGAGCGCTGAAGCATGATAAAAGTAGTTCGTTAGAGAAACCATGCTTCGAAGTTCCTCTTACTTTATAATGAAATAAGGACGGACGTTGATTCCTGAAAATCATTGCGGGGGGGGGGAGTACAATACACGAAGGCAATGTGCGGGGGGTTCAAGTGGGTTGTGGGCACACTCTATGGGGTCCCGTATGCAAATTTTACATTATTGGGGTGCAAGGCTAACATTGAGGGGTACTTCCCCTCAAAGGCATGTAACACAACATCTCTGAAAACATGTGACGACGACCTTTTTGTAAACAACCTAACAAGTTTGGGCCACTTTACTGTACATTTGACATAAAGCGTATGGTACATTCCAGAACATGTCTTGTTTGTTTTATGTGTATATTCAAATTCAAGAGCATTTTCATTCCGATGAACTCCGAAGTAGTCTTTTGCAGACTGCTACTAGCCCATTGTATATGCGTGTACTGTGAATTGCAGGGGTTAGCCCAACCTGATGTTATGTTTTCGTTCGATGAACATGACGAGCCGTGACAAATAGTGCTAATGGTTTTAATTTGTGTCCATTGACATCTAGGCGGGAAGCAAAAACGAGATCACAAACACAAGTGTAGGGATTCCTACTAACAGAAATGAGTTAAGCAGCTGATGACTTCCCAACGGATATTCTCTATATACCCGGCAATACACATGAACAGTGTCCATATATCTACTGCAGTGAATTGTTGATCCTCATGAAGACGCATTTACCTAATGGGCTTAATGTTAATTGGTAAGTAATTTATGGTATGCGTTTGTGCAACATTTTTGTATCTCCGAAATGTATTTCAACGCTATTTAAAGCCTGCGGATTAATGATGCAATTAATAGCCAGGCATGAAGGAACACTATCCGAACATCACTGGCATGGCTTTTCGAAAAGCCGACATTTTGTCAGCTGGCCGGCGTCAGTAGACGCCGGAAGTAGGTACGAGTGTGGGATGACGCCGCTGATTGGATAATGTACAGGTCTGTACGACGCGCGCGTGGATCCGCTGCCGATAAGGACCGTCTCTGCAGCGTGGTGTCGGCGTGTGAAGAGGCAGGTGTGCGCGGCGTGGGTGCAGGTAGCCACCGTCGGCTCATCGACAGGCTCTTTGGCGTGTGGGTGCAGCCACGGTTTTGAAATTCGGGGGAGGGAGAAACCAGGGGCGCAAGGGCGCGGGATGTTTGGGTAGGATAGAGAGGCGATCCCGATTCCCCCGAACAAAAAAAAATCGGATTTCAGCCACCTCATTTTCAAGGTCTAGTTTCAGATTTACCGTTATTGAATCTGAAATTTTGGGGACAAAAAGTTCCGCAAATATTGTCAAGTTTCGCTGTTTATGGTTGCCTATGAGACACCTAGCTGAATGTCGTATGTGCTGGACACGATTTCACAATCACCATAGAGCAATGCTGTAATAACGTTAAATGTTACCCTCTTGTAACAGAAAAACAGAAAATAGTGGATGATGGGTTTTGTTGTAGTTAATATGGACTTACATGAACCTTTCCCATGTTTTCCTATTTGACGGGGGAATCATATTGATGACGACCAGGGACGGATACAGGGGTTGGCACTGGGGATTGTGCCCCCAACCCCCATGGAGGATGGTGTCCCTCCGACCGGAAAAAGGCACTCCTCTGAGTGGGTTCGAGTGCACCCCTCCAGGTGCCTCTGACTGACTTTCGCAGTAGCGCCCCTCCAAAAATAAACAGCGCTCTTCCATCAAGCCCCCCCTCCCCCTCAAGGACAGTTCCTGGATCCACCCCTGAATACAACATTGTTTTCTCGCGGTTATGAACTCGGGCTGGTTATAAAATCGTGTGCATCTAGCTACGTGTGGCTTCTCTTGCATATTTGACATCTTCCGTTAAGCCATTAAAAGGAAAAGACACGACTTGTACAAAACTTTCTTATATTTATATGTGCGAAACAGCAATGTGGCAGTGTAAATTAAAATCCAGAATAAAACGTCGTCCGAGCAGGTTATGCCGGATTTCTTGGGTGAGCCACAAATCAAATAAGATATGAGTGCCTGCTTATGACAATAGCTTTAAAAAAAAGATTTTCTTCTCCCATTACACTCAATCATTTCACTCAATGTTATACACTCAATACAATTATATTACACTCAATAATTGTGCACACATCGGACCTTCGAGACCTTCAAAATTATTTCGGTTTCTCAACATTCTGATACCGTACGGCAAACCACGTCGAATGACACTCACTTTCTGCAAGTTGAAGCCATGGCGACGAAACGCGATGCTTTCGAAGAACTCAATCCAACTTTTGACCTTGAGGTTTGACCTTGACATGTCCCAGTTTGAAATGTTACTTGAGGGTTCATCACGGGCTATTGCTTGATACCAGAATTGTGCAGGCTTGGGCGAAAACGGAAAAAAATGCGAGGCGACCGGAAAAATAAACTTGACATTTGACCTTAGAAATTATATCGATTTCTCAACTTTCTGACACTGGAAAAAAAATCCACGTCGAATGACTCCAATTTTATGTAACTGGAAGGTACAGTGACCAAACACGAGGCCATCGAAGAACTGAAATGAGCATTTGACCTTGAGGTTTGAACTTGACATGCTCCGGTTTTAATTATTACTCGAGGGATCGCTTGCTGCCAAATTTCGGTAGCTTCGGACGAAAGCGAAGAAATGCGAGGTGACCGAAGAAATGAGCTTGATCTTTTGACCTTTTAGGTTAGTTTGATTTCTATACAGTCTGCTAGATTATCACCACGACACGTCGAATGACACCCACTTTATGGAAATTGAAGCCATAACGACGAAGCGCGAGCACTTCGAAAAATTAAACCTAACCTTTGAACTCGAGGACTGACATTGACATATCCCGGTTTGAAATGTTACTCGAAGGTTCACCACGAGCTGTTGCTTGATGGCCAGATCTGGGTAAGCTTGGGCGGAAACGAAGCATATGCGAGCTGACAGAAGAAAAAAAGTTTGACCTTTGACTTTGAACATTAATTAAGCTTCAGTAGCACGTGAACAGTGCTGCCTTCTAGTGGTGGGCGCTGTCCCGCAGCACGTCTTCTGCGCTATAATGCTGCCGGGGCGGGCGTGGTGTCGTAAGTTGGACACGTTGAGTATGGGAACGTCACACCTGTGATGTCTGAGATGGACGGTGTCGTGGCATGCTCTGCACTTCGTTGCAGGATTTGACACTCAGTGCATCAGATAGTGTTCGTGTCAGTGTACGTGTGCGAGATCTTGGCGTGTGCTGTGTGGTGTTTGTTGTCCGGTGTACTGCGCGGTGTCCGGTATATGGTGATACGTATTGCTTGTGTGTATTATATTGCATTGTGTGCGGTCATTGCTTGTGGTATCGTCGATCGTTGCGCACAGGCCAGTCATCAGGGAGGCCGGAGGAACGGGAGGCTCGAGAGCCGCTCATCTAGCGACTCCTCTGCCCACAGCATCTAAAACAGCCCCGACTGGAAGCTGAAGCGCTTGGCCATTTCCACTAGACACCAAAATGGAGCCCAGGAGGCGGCCGCGACTGCTGCGAATGATCGAAACTATCCTGGCTGACGGGCAAGGAGTCTGATCTGCCCGGGGGCGTAGTCAGGCCTGGGAGGCGGGGCAGACATGACGTCCAAGCGGCGCTGCTTGCTGTACACTTGCGCTCTCGTCGCCGGGTTGGTCGCGCAAATGTTCCTCATTGCCAGCCTGCGTGACAGCCATCTCCTGCCGCAACATCGGAACTCGCTCGGTAAGCTGGCCGGCCTTGCTGTGCTTCAGTTCAGCGACGGATCCAGGGCAGGGGGCCGCGAATCCCGCCCGGAGATCTGGAACGGCTAAGTTCGGCTTACTAAGTCTCCGTCCCCCGAAAAAAAATGCAACGGCTCTGTATAAATTTACATGGTTCAAAAGGTAAAATGGAGATAGATTTTGGTCGAGTCTCCGATTATCTTGGGACAGTGATGGTCCGACAAAGTAGTGAACCGAGCTACCTTCTGACCTTCCCTTGACCAACTTATTGATCTGCTCCTTTGTGCGTTAATTTTTAACAGGTGGTAGAGTCACAATTTTCCTAGCAACATAGCATTAGGTACATAGAAATCAACAGCCTCATAGCGTCACTCCCTCTTGTTTATTTTATTTTCCTTCTTTGATTTGCTTGTTTTACTTTTTGTTGTAATTATCACAACTGTACATTTCAGCAACGGCAACTAATTCTTGTAATTGGTCTGCAACATGGGTGTAGCTTTATCAAGTTGTTTGAGGGAGCTAAATGACCTTTTTGTTTCCCAAAGATGCCTCGAATACCATTTGTATCTCGTGTACGCCCATAACCCAGCTTAACCGTTGGGCCCATAAGCACAATGGTTAAGCTGCGGCCTATTTGGGGGAGGCAAAGCGAGGGTGTAGGGGCCAAATCAATGATTGAGGGTGCCAGTGGCACCATCAGCAAATGCAAAGTTACACCCCTGGTCTGCAGGGATAGAGATCTGCATCTAACCCTGTGAGCATCCGGATTGAGTTTCCGGCCGACTGTTTGCAGACTCGCTGGCTGCTAATTACACGCTCAGCAGCAGCACAAGTGCACTTCCCGACAAAGAGCATCCATTGCTGATCATCATAGTATCGTCAGCCAGGAGCGGGTCGTCCCTTCTCGGTGAGTCACTCCGACTGGTACGTGTGCGTGAGCGTGTATATATATATATATATATATATATATATATATATATATATATATATATATATATATATATATATATATATATATGTGTGTGTGTGTGTGTGTATGTGTGCGTATCTATGCGTGTGTGTGTGTGTATGTGTATGTATGTTTATGTGTGTGTGTGTATGTTTATGTATGTATGTGTATGTATGTGTATGTATGTGTGTGTGTGTATGTGTGTGTGTGTGTGTGTGTGTGTGTGTGTGTGTGTGTGTGTGTGTGTGTGTGTATGTGTGCGTATCTATGCGTGTGTGTGTGTTTATGTGTGTGTTTGTTTATGTGTGTGTATGTGTATGTATGTGTATGTATGTGTGTGTGTGTATGTGTGCGTGCATGTGCGTGTGCGTGTGTGTGTGTGTGTGTGTGCGTATGTGTGTGTGTGTGTGACAATGAACAACAGCGTAGCCAGCATTTCCAGAGGAAGCAGCACAGTCAGGAACAAACCCAAGATAGCGATGGGTCGAAACACGCCACTGCACTTGGCATCCGAAAGACCAATGCCGGAAGACATGATGGTTTGTACGCAAAGAATGCGGAGTAAATTAATCCCCTTGGGCCCAATTCTCTTTGGTTACACTGCCCAGTGTGCGCTTGCGATGCGTAACGACCGATTGATAGCATGCAGTCTGTGAGGGACAAGGGTACTTATTGAATGCGATTTGGGCATACATTTAACTACAGCCACAGCCAACTCGAACAATACATGACGCGGTGAAGACGGCACAAGCACTGTGACACTGTCTTCTGTCTGGGCTGTCACTCCTGCCTCGACACCAACCGAGACTGATGATGCAGTGAAGGCGACACAAGCACTGTGACACTGTCCGTCTGGGCTGTCACTCCTGCCTCGACACCAGCCGAGACTGATGACCCGGTGAAGAATGCTGGATAGCAGTCAAACTCGGTTGCCCGGATAACGTTGTAGGTGGGGTGGATATCCGCTGCCTGCTCTTTGGCCGACAGAAGAGTGAATTGTCATGTTGCCTTTGTGTGGCGCTCGTCATTAAACACAGCCAATGCTTCCTCGTTGCTGTACATTCTAGGTAGTGAGGCTGGCCGATGCAGCAGACGGCGCACTTTGGTCGGACGTGTAGGAGTCGCCGTGGAGTCTTTCAGGACGAACGATAAATCTTTCCGTCCCTCGGATCTTGACCTTATTTGGCAGCGCGCAAAAAAAAAATTCGGCCGAGTGTTTGGCTAGATTAGCTGTCGTATATATCTTCGCGTCTGTTGAATTCAGTTCGGAGAACTCACGGACAGGACGTCCCCGCCCCGCTGAAGTGAACGGCCGAGCCATTGGCACGGTTTTGAATACGTCCATCAACGTGCCATTCGGCCAATCTTCGTGCTTGCGGACATAACGTTCCCAGCCTGGTTCCAGCCAGCTCGTGTCTTACTTAGGAATTTATACAGGCACCTCTTTTATTATCAGGCACCTCTTTATTTATCACCAGATAGCTGTGATCCTCTTTTAGAGTAAAAAAGGAATTAAGCTATCAACTATCGTCTTGTTAACGCCCACATGCTGTTCAATATACTCAAAGAGCTCCCTTCCCCATGTGGTTCCTAAAGTCTTCGCAGCCTCACGTGGTTTTTAGTCGCGCCTGAACCAACCACGATTTTAGATCAACACGATCGACACTTGTGTAGATCCGCGCGGGCAATGCTCTCTTCTCTATCCCTGGATTCAAACCGACGAAGCTTACTGGTGTGCGTCAGTGACCTGGGTACTCCACTTGCACAGGTCGGTTGACAAGGCTTTGCTACCCGAGGTCGGGTGACAAGGCTTTGTCACCCGACCTATCCGTGTCGTATTGGTCAGAACCTCGCTCTCCGCTCATTTGACACCCGCCGAATGCACCAGGGCGACAGCGGACGGTCGCCTCCAGGGCCGGCAGCTGACTGAGGTGCCGTGCGGCTCCAGCACATCCACACTAATACTGGAATTCATGGATTTGGCGCAAAAAAGCGCAACTTTGGTCTTTGGATCCACGACCTGAAGGCATTGGGTTGTCGGTGTGTGTAAAAAAATATCTGCGGAACTCGGCGGAACTCACTTTATAACTCCACAATCATCTCGGGAAGTTTTTTTATAAACCAGGGCGGCGGGTGGTTTGCGAATAGCTCGTGGGGTATCCTTTCAGCGCCTTTTATTTTTTTCCCGAGGCTATGTCTAGTCCCGGAGCTTTCACGCAATGCATCAAGCAACTTCCTGCCACGTCTAGGCAAAACCTCTGCTTTTCGCGGCTTCTGGCACTTTCTAACATCGAGGGATCAATGTTTGGTCTTTTGGACCGCTTGGAGTTTATCCTAACACGATGGCATTAACTTTTATGTTGATCTTTCTCAGGTTATCCGAGGACCTAATGACCTACGTTGACCTCGGATGACAATTTTCGGGCTTGGAACTAATATGCCGCAAATTATAGTGTTAAGTTCGAATGCAATGCCCATTTTACCGAAGAGAAGAACAAACTAGAAACTGAAGCCAAATTTCCAAAATTTTGCAAATTGGATCACGACTTTGACCTGGCCTGGTTCCTTCCTCATGTGGCAAAATGCCACAAGAGCGATTCGTCACTGAAATGACTTTGAGGAACACATTGGTAGGCATTTGGTGCGCAACTCAGTAGTAACTTGTACAAAATTTGCGAACCGAATAACTTTTCCCAAATATTTTAGATTTGACTTCACCCCAGAGGTCGGGTTAAATCTGGTGTCAATCTGGCCTGGCCATCAAACGAGATTTGGGCCACAAACTATACGCTGGTTTGCGTTTCTCTAGCATATCCGGCTTGGAATCGGCAAGGGTGGGTGCTGTGTTGTGTTGTGCCTATAAACCCCTTATGCCCATGGAAGCTAGCAAAATGACGAATGCGGTTCAGGATTAGCCCCTGTGAGGGGACTTTTTACACCCCCGAATATTTTCCCGCGATAGAGAAAGAACGGCGACGCGCTGCGGCGCAAAATTTTCAGTACCTTTCCTTTATCTTTTTGCGTCTGATGTGAAACCTTCAACCTCAGGATATGTAACGTCATTAGAGGCGTAGCAAAGGAGGGGGCCCAGCCCCCCCCCCCCCACACACAGCCCCCATTGGCACCCAAAAATACACTAGACCAAACGAGAAATTTTTAGATTTTCACCACGTAAAACCATAAATTTTCAAAGCGCTTCGCGCGCCGGAACCATTTTCTCTTTCCCCGCATTTCTTTTTTAATCGGGTCCCCCTTAGGATACCTCCTGACTGCGCCACTGAAGGTTATTCACCTAGCTCAGGTAGAAAAGGACCGCTGTATTTATTTGGTGCCCTCGACGTGAATTGGGCTCCGATATGAAGTTTTGTTAGCAATCAGTGCGAGGATCAATTGCCTATGCAATTGAGAGTGCAGTGATCAATTTCCGATGCACACATTACACATTTGTCCCTACCTTTATTAGGCACGTGTTGATAAATGTTTAGATATGTCTAAAATTGCATTCCACATGATCTGACCACCTTTCCAAACTCCGAAACCAAAACTGTAGAGGATCAAATTCAATGCCGCTCATCGTACTATTCAAGTATGTGGAGGTATGCTAAGTTCCAATTTGATATCTCGAGCGGTTCCGAAAGCAATCCAGAAAACTCTATCGTGCCCAAATTTCCTTTTCTCGGCTGAGCGGACTAACATGACCCCTTCCAGCCTTTTTAATTGATATGGTCCATATCTGACCTAAAATTTCCGCTCTGTAACCTTAAGTAGGCCAATAGGAACGTATAATTTGCTTCAAGCGACCCATTTCTGACTTCCGACGGGCCCATACAAGCCACATTCATGTTTGCACCTCTGTAATTTAATGGGGCCCCTGCTGACTTCAGAAATTCGACAACCCCTTGCTGTCCTAGCACGCCTCTTGTCCGATCTAACTACAGCTGAATTTTAGGTCCACGTTTCAAGCGATTTCTTTTCTCCGATATATTAATATTGATAGTTCTTTGATACTAGAAGATATCCATTGTTGACGCGGCTACTAAACATGGAGCATCCAGAAATATTGTCAAGGATGACCTTCAAGACGTCCGAAGAAGCAATTTTGCGCAAGCTTTCAGATAAAAATGGGGAAATAGAACATGCAATCAAACATTTTCGTTAGCAAAGAGAGCTTGGAGTCCTAGGAGACCCTTGCGTCTTCGCCACAAAAGTTACTTTTGGGTGAATAACTTCGCCCCCGTTTTATCTCCATGGCCTCTTCTCGTTACCACGGCCCTTTTTGGAAAACACGGTCCCGCACAGTCGAAAATTCATTGCACTGCCGCCATACGGCAGAAACAGGTTATACAGAATGGTGTCCTCCATACGCGGATTCCGGCATACGATAGCCGAGGTATGGCTTCCGACGTATGTAGGGCGCAGTATGGGTTCCGGCACTGCAGATGCTCCTGGCTCACACGGTCTGCGATACGGTATATTTGGTGCACACTGTCGCGGTTCGTGTTGTATTTCGGTTCTGCGCTTTGTCGCAGTGCGTTTGTCGGTCAGATTTTGCTACTCTGCTCCGTTCCAGTGCTCCGTCGTGTATCTCCAAGGACTGCACCAGTGATGCATACTGGCATACTGGTGCATACTGGTTCCCTGACATACTGATGATATTTTGTGTGGACGGATCGCAGCAGGACGAAATGACTACAGCCGTGTGACTGCTCTGTAGCATACCACATCAGTTTGGCACACCCACAGACTTTCCGGTTTATGGATTCGACACGTGCAAGCTTTGATTGTGTTGGTCTTGAAAATAGTTATCTTTTCCTTGCTTTCCAATATGTTTGTAGTCGCCGCCGATTTGCATAGTACCAGTGCTATGCGTGGCTGGGGTTGGATTTTTATTTAATCCAATACATTTTTTAACGTGAGGAGAGAGAAAATTGAAAGATACGTCTCTGAAGCTCACGAGAATAATATCAAAATTCCAAACATTCCCACAGGTTGGATCTTTTCGCTGCTACTACCAAGGCTTCCGCTGCCCCGTTCTGATATCACGAAGTTAAAATTACAGCACACCCTATAATCTGAACTTTGTAGTAGTGTTATAAATTCGGTTTTGTTTAGATATGGGCAATCACATGATGAAAATATACCGGAAGCACGAAATCCTCCTGTATTGCAATCCGCGATTCAGTTCCATTTGCGTGAGTTGAAATACAGGGTCTTCATTCTTGGATCAAACTTTATTAAATATATCCAAAGAAAGCGGCACCGCCATGCAACGGAGCGAATACTACCTTAATTGATGACTTCCTTAGATGGAAAACAGCAAAAGGTGTCTGAAAAATGTAAGTAGTGCCTTTAACGCTCCAATTTACAATGCCTGTTAATATGATGAGAGCGGGGCCTGCTTCCTCTATTCAGAAGAGCAAAGGTCGCCGTAAGGATAGCGGCTACCAGTTGGTGGAAAATCCTAGTTCCATAGCTAATTATAATGGTGATGTATTCTGGAGAGGATTGGAAAGCCCGCCTGGGGCTATTAACACAAAGAGCGATTTAGCATACGTAAGCCGTTCCGCACCGACCAAGGACGGAACAAGCGAACCAATTTCAATGGAAAACTATACAACATTCACTCCTTCGAAGGAAGACCGAAATAGGGCAGTTAGGAAGAAATTACTCGAACAGCAAATGCTACGAAACCGGCGAATAGTCGAACAGCAAAGGCGAGAAGAAAGCAGAAAAGCATTAGTAGAAGAGCAACAACAAAAAATGAAACAACAGTGGCAAACCAAAAACAAAATGAAGCAAGAAGCAAATCACTCTCGCAGAAAAACCATAGACCAGTATGAAGAGGATCGAAAGCATGCCATCATGGTGAAAGTTATGCGGGAGGATGAATCCAGAATCAGAAAGCTTGGCGAATCCAGAAACATTGAACGAAGGGAGAAAGATGATGGCTACTATAACAAAGTGGTGAGATCACTTCGCAACATGGAAGAAATCCAATTAAATAATAAACCACTTCCAGATGGTCCAGACAAAGTGTACACGGAGCTGTGGAAACGTCAGGAGAAACTTTTCATGGCTTTGGATGAGAAATCCTTGGACACCATCAAGGCCATGCTGGCTTTTACCCCAACAATGCTGCAGGCAAAACCCAAAAAGATCTATCAGGACTATGGACCCCATCGGCATATGCAACAGCTGCTGAACAACCTGATTGCCAACAAGATCACTGAGCAGTTTTTCTTCAAAGAGTCAGCCGAGTTGGTTAAGCGGATGAGCCCCGCACAAATCATCGAGCACTATCGGCGAACTGAGGCGACCAAGAACGGCGCCCGACGCCTGATGAAAGTATCCTCGCAGCCGACTATCGACCGCTTCATCATCTCTTGGTCGGCGGAAAAGCTGGACGCCGGCGCGGCGAGAACGGTGGCGGCCCGCATCGTGACCGACACGCTGCAGCACGCGCGTAGCGTCTACGCCCACCTGATGAAGGGTAGCAGCTGCGACCTGGCGCTGCTCGGAATTAGCGCCATGGACGTGCCGGCAGCACCGAAGCGGCCGCGCTCGGCCAGCAGCGTGTCGCTCGGCGCGTGCGGTGGCGACGAGCACGTGCACTTCAGCGAGCGCAACGTGCAGTTCGAGCGGCCGCTCGAGCCCGGCCTGCACGTGTCCGACCTGAAGCCGACCGGCAGCCGGCCGCGCACGCCGATTCCGCCGCACCGATCGGCGACGGCGGCACTGCCGAGCGACAGCACACAGCGGCTGGTCGACGAGATCACCGCGCACGCCGAGAGGCACCTGCAACGGCGTGGTCCTGAGCCGCCGACGTCGCCGACGCCGTCGGTGGTCGCCGCCAGACAGCAGCTGCGCGACGGCGTCATGGAGAAGCTGGAGGCGCTGCAGCAGCGGAAGGGTGCTGACTGGGCCTCCGGATCGGCGGTGAAGCTGCTGCCGCGGATGGGCAGCGCGGAACGCGACGCGTTCGTGGACGACATGTCGCAGCTGGTCTCGAACATCATCGGCTCCACGCTGAACCAGGCTCGCGCCGTCATGCACGATGCGCTCGGCATCACGCACGGCAGGCTGGCTTTCATACCGGTCCGCGACGGGCTCGACGACGTCCACCACACCGACGACATCGATGACACCGACGACACCGACGACGACGGCGCCGAGGTGGCCGCGGCGGCCGCGGCGGGCGCCGGCTCCGGAGCGAGCGGCGACAGGACGGAAGTGCGTCAGTTTAGACCGATGTTCGGCTCCAAGGAGCTGGGTCTGAACTCCCGCATCGTGGTCAGCAGCCTGGCGGCCATCTCGGTGCAGCACAGCCACGACAAGCTGGGTCACGACGGCCACGACCACGTCCCGCCCGTATCGCACATGAAGGAGTTCTTCCGCAGTCGCACCTCCGTGCCCATCATTTCCACCAGCAGAGGCCGTCTGCCGACGGCCAAGCGGCTGTCGATGCCGAACACGCTGCCCGCCTGCATGGACCCGGAGTTGATGCACGGCCGCCACAGCTTCCTGTCGGTGGTGCAGCCCGACCTGCAAACGCTGCCCGAGTACCGCGACAAGACGCAGCACCAGGTGGAGAACGTGCTGCAGGAGCACTCCTGGTTCGGCCGCATCCAGGAGCTGTCGCCTGTCATCAGCGAGGAGGCCGTGTTGAACAGCGTGAACTTGCACGAGGACGAGGCGCCGCCGACCACGACTGCGACGGACGACAGCGAAGTGCGGGCGTTGGTGCCGAGCCTGCCGCCGACCATCCACCATCTGCGCGCGCACGTGCTGCCGCCGCGCTCGGCCATCAGCATGTCGGCTCAGCGTGACGACGAGTCGTCGATCCACCTGCGGAGCGCCCTGCACACGCAGAGCGTGACCGCGTCGCGTCTGATGCTGCGCTGCGACTCCGACCCGCGCCTCTCGCTGCGCACGTCCGTCGGCGAGCTCAACGTCGACATCCACAAGCACAGCGATCTGTGCGTCGACCACGACGTGTACCACGAACCAGAGTCGGAGCTGCGGAAGCTGGAGAGCTCGGCCATGGGCATCGTGGCTGAGCGCACGGCGTCGGCGTCGCAGGTGGCGTCGGTGCCGTCAGCGGCCGACGCGACGGCCGCCCGCCGCTCCGGCTCGGCCGACGAGGGAGCGTTTCTGCAGGAGGCGCACGCCGTCGACAGTGACGACGAGACGGAGCTGCGCGTGCGCCACATACTCTCGAAGGAGGCCACCGGTGCCACCGATCAGGCCTAGTCGGATTCGGCGGCGGTGCCGTCCAAGTAGCAGACGGCGTCTTCCAAGGCAGCCTTCGAATCCGGCGTGGAATCTGAGCGGACAGTGACTGCTGCCAAATCGCGGCCGACCCCAGAGACCTCCGACACCGGCGCCGAGCCCACGACAAAAGCGGAGCCTGCTACCGTCTTACCCGGGTCGGCGACCTCCCGCCTTCCGTCCAGTAGATCGGAAACCGGACCTAAAATCATGCCAACACCCAACATCGGTGGCATGAATGTCAGAGTGTTAATTTCTCGCCATGAAAAAGTCAAGAGGCGTAACACGAAAATGATCAGTTTCTTAACCCGTTCAGTAGGATTTAGTTCTACCTTTAGATAACATATTTCGTGGCTGACAAATATCTATACACTATTATTTTAGAACATACTGGATAAATTGGGTTAACTTGTATTTCACATGTTCTGGGATGGTTGAAAATCATCCAATGCAGTGAATGGTAACAACGCATATTGTATCCATTTATATATATATATATATATATATATATATATATATATATATATATATATATATATATATATATATATATATATATATATATATGTATATGTATATGTATATGTATATATATATATATATATATATATATATATATATATATATATATATATATATATATATATGTATATATATATATATATATATATATATATATATATATATATATATATATATATATGTATATATATATATATATATAGTATATATATATATATATATATATATATATATATATATATATATATATATATATATATATATATATATATATATATATGGTTAAAATGCATTTGCACAATTCAGTTTTTTTAGATCATCCTTAAATCTTCCTGATAACCGTTTTACCTTGTTCAGAGTTGTGGCTCAGTAAACACCACGTTTTTCACATCCAGCGTTTCATTGGCCTGGTCAGCATCATCAAGCATGCGTACAAAATCGCATAATATCATATCAATTAATGTCACAGCATGTCGTATAAAATCAATATAAAATCTAAAATCTAAAATAAAATATCCTATCGTTGAATTGTTCGTATCCAAAACGTATCAGCACACATTGCCTACATGAATAGCTTTCCCATTTTAAAAAAAAACATGGTGAAGGTACTTGTATGATGAAGGTAAATAAACACAAACCCACCTTTGTGTTTCTTCCGCCTCGCGCACTGTAGCTAATCTCCCAAAAACAAGGGTTTGAAGCCACCGACGACGACGCGATTTTTAATCTTGGCATAGCTTGCGCAATCAGCTTTAGGAAGCGTCACACAATTTCGCGACGCTGCGGTAAGGGACTTGGGAGTGGCAAGCAATAAAATAACACGGGAAAGGTGGCACATTCTGTCCCTCCCCTCTTCCAGCACGGAATAGGGTTAAGACAGCAAGAGAGTCATCATACGAGCTTCCATCATGCAACATAGCTCTGGTGAAGTTACGGGCAGGGCCACTGACGGCATGATCATATGTCAATGGTTGGCTAATGGTCATCGACTTTTACAAAGGACACTACCCAGGCCACTTGCAGCTTTCCCACTGAAGGTTCCCCTCGCCCATCCAGCACCCCCAATGGCGCCTTATTCTGGTATATATCTCATCAGCCCCAATGGCGCCTTATTCTGGTATATATCTCATCAGCCCCAATGGCGCCTTATTCTGGTATATATCTCATCAGCCGCAATGGCGCCTTATTCTGGTATATATCTCATCAGCCCCAATGGCGCCTTATTCTGATATATATCTCATCAGCTCCAGTGTAGACACCTGAGCATAAAGTCACCTCATCAGGCAAAACAAAATGGGAGTAAAAATATTATACATGTGCGGCGTTCAAAATTTTGCCAAGATACGACTGCGCGAAGCAACACAATATTCTGCAACAGGCCCTGCAGGTAATACTTATATACATGTACGCACGCACGCACACACGCACGCACACACGCACACACGCACGCACACACGCACGCACACACGCACGCACGCACCCACACACGCACGCACCTTCACATTTCCTATCCTTCTTCGAGATACACACAATAAATTGAACAACGCACAGGATAGAATACGAACAGGTGTGCCGGGCGAACTTTCCAAATTACGCGCAGTGATGAAGTACGAGATAACAGTGTATATCACGTGATGCACGGATTGGTCGGGATCAGTGAACTTTATGAACGCAGCCTACAGCCGATTCGAGTATATTTCACGTTTACATTTAGTCTTCCTTCGCATCCTATAGCCGATAGGCTCCCTAACAGATTAGCATCATGTCCACCGTCGCAGTGCAGTGAGATGCATGCACCGTTTCTCCATCTGCTGCCTATGACATGCACTATGTCTCCACACACGGTAAAAATTGTCTTCCCAGGAACGACACAAACAACACAACACAAAGTGTTGTGTCCATCGACGCGAAAATGGCACGAACTGACGAACCGACATTCGAGCTGGCAATTTTAAAGTACGTATGTATACATGCACATACTTTTATATATATATATATATATATATATATATATATATATATATATATATATATATATATAAGTGCATCGCTGGGATTAGTACATTCTGTGAATAAACTGGATCTAGCACTAGATCCAGTTTCCCAAGGAGACAAATAGGGGAATTGACCACGTTCTGTGTGCTATTGAAAGTTGCTTTCCTTTTGACGTGGTGCAGCTAACACCATGCATAGCTACCATGACATTACATTAGAAAGCTACCATAAAGTTGTTCAATTGTGTATGGTATCCAATCGTTGCTTTGCTCTCTTCTCCCTAGGTGAGATGCTGAGCACATCCCCCAGCACGGCGTACTTCTTCGAGCCGTTCTACTACCACACGAAGCACAAAATCCCGCTGTCGAACATGTCGTCGCTCGAGGTCGGCCTGATCCTGAAGGACCTGCTGGCCTGTCGACTGAAGGAGTCGCCGGTGATGCGGAGCGCGATGTTCCGCCGCTTCATATGGAAGACGGTGCCGTCGGTGGGCCCGGTGCCGCCCGGCGCCGCCACGCTGGCCAGCCGCTGCGCGGTCACCACCAGCCGCGTCATCAAGCTGGTGCGGCTGCCGCTGTCGTCGGTGCTGCCGCTGCTGCGCGACGCCGCCGTCGGGCCGCGGCTACGCGTCATCTACCTGGTGCGCGACCCGCGCGGCTCCATCAACTCCAAGCTGCACGCGCTCGAGATGTGGGCGAGCGCCAGGCACGACCTGACCTGGTCGTGCCGGCGCATCCACAGCGACTTGGCGGTGGGGCGGGCGGTGCGCGACCCTCACTACCTGCAGGTCAGCTACGAGGATCTGGCGCTGCGGCCGCGCATGCTGGCCGACCGGCTGTACCGGTTCCTGGGCGTGCCGCAGCCGCGCAGCCTGGTCGCCTACCTGGACAGCCACATGAAAGTGCCGGCGATCAAGCTGCCCAGTGTGCTGTCGCAGCGTGCGGCGAGCGTGCAGGCTCGCCAGTGGAAGAAGTACAGGGCGCGCCTGCTCCGCAAACAGACGGCGTACTTCGGCACGCGCCGGGGCGCCAACTTCGACCCGTTCCACTGGCGAAAGGAACTGAAGCCGGATGTTCTGGCGCATATAGAACGGGAATGTGCTGACGTTATTGCCGACCTGCAGGGTTTTCGGTGAACATGACGCAGGTGCTGGACACCTCATTAGCAATTGAGTGAGTTAATTAAACAGTTGATTGCAGACTTCATATGCGAAGCCCATGAAGTCAACAATGCATTTCGCATTTTGCACGTCATCTTGCATGCATTGTGTCAATGCGACTATGTTGCTACTATTGGCTTGAAAGACAAAATAAGATATTGTCGTTGGGGTTAACTGTCAGTTGCTTCACTTATCACTGATGTGGTTTGCATCCATCCTTTTCAAGTTGGTCTGGTTTTGGAGATTTAAGCATATTGGTGGAACCTGGGAATGGGTGCAGTATAGGTGAATAATGTCTTGGGGGGGCAAATGTGGCCCATGACACATTAATGTTGCTGATATTTAACATGGGGCTGGAAAGAATGGCATCAATTACGCCACTTATCACATCAACTTTGACTGCGATCCTCCACTCATGGGTGACGCCATGGGGTGGGAGGAACGAAGGTACACAACCACTGAGGTGTCCAGGTGGTGGTTAAAAATGTCCTGTTTCCCCAGTCTCACTCTTCCCATTTAGGTCCTTATGGAAATGATTTTGAGATAACTACGGAATTATTCAGTGATTGGGTAATCAGATCGGAAAATAACTCAAAATACACTGATTGAAATAATATGCTCAAAATCACAAGAGTTGAAGACACTCCTGAAGAAAGGAAGACCGACGAATATGTTGGGAACGTTTAACTCGGCTACAGTTACCAAAATTTGCTGGAGTGGCAGGTACTGAGGTTCGTTTAAAATTGGTTTCAGAGGTTTGAAGAGGAAACTTATTCATAACCAGTATGGCCCGCGTGCATAGTCAGAATTCGCTCCAGGCGGGAGGGGAGTACTATGGGGCCATTGGGACTCTGGGGCCCTCAATGCATTACCTTTAAAATATCATCTTTCATTCGATTTAGGCCGTCTTTGGCCCTTAGCAGGCCATTTGGCCCCCATGCCCCCCAGGAGATGAGTCCCCACCACGTATCCCTCCTGGATCTCCCCTCACAAGCCCTCTGGTGCATCCTGGAAGTGTGAGGGAAGACATACGAATATGTTGGGAACGTTTAACTCGGCTACAGTTACCAAAATTTGTGTGACCAAAAATAATGTGCCATTAGCGGGTCTTTTGGGCCCCCATATCTTCAGGGAAGGGAGTTGCGATTCCATCCTGGGAACCCGCTGCAGAGCTGGTGGTTCCTTGTGGGGCCCTCAGCAGATCGTAAGGGCTCCTACATCTTCAAGGGAGAATGTGGCCAACCCTTTCGCCTCTCTTAGATTATCTTAGAGGGTCACGCTGGAGATCTGAGGGGAACCCGCAGGCACTTGGCATGTCCTTTGGGGCCAATCATACCTACATGGGATGGGGTGATCACTCTCCTTCCAGTCTTGGATGATGGGGCCCCGAGAAGGTACCGCTGGAAGCTTCTCTGGAAGCCAAGGTCTACCCACAACATGGCGAGTCCATCAGTACACGTGCTCAACAAGAGTGTAACAGAAGACAAAAACTGGAGAACAACTCCGTTGTTGCGAATCCATCCCCGAGCTCTTCAGCTAAGAGCGCTGTTTCTGCATGATCCACAAATCCACAGCACAGCACTAAACTTCACCTAAATTAACACTGTGCTTGGCATATTCATAAAATCACTTAAAACTGGGCCTTAATCGTGTTAACTGGACCTATGTTTTTCTAGCATGATGTGCGGATCGATTTTTCCCTTTTTTGTTTTCTCTTCCAGTACAGGTAAATGTATCAACTGCGTGACTCGTGCAGCAAGCGATGACAAGACATGACAACTTGCTACTGCAAGTTGTCGCTCCTATGTCGTTATATCGCTCCTATGAATAATGGAACGAAATGAATGCCAATGACAATGAAAATGCTCCTGAGCGAATAGGAGCGCAGCCTGAATTTTCTTAAGGAGAGTCCGACAAAAAAATGTGATGAAACAGAGAACGCTCTCGACGCGTGAAGCTGTTTGATCTCTGGTGTATTTTGGTGGCTAAGGTGCGCCCGGGTGGGTCCCCGGTCCTCGTTGGCTGCGCCTCTGTTGTGAGCTATCATGAAGAATACAAGGCGGTGGCCGACTGGCACGGGCACAGCTGTCAAGATCCGCTTACTTATAAGGCATTCACTAGCGCAACAAAGCGTGCTGTGCAGCGCACGAGCCCTCGGTGTTGATTCTTGTGGCTACCGTGTCCCCCTGCATGTCCGATTTCGCGTATCCTATATTGTGCATCACCAAGGCAATTTACGCCGGCTGATAGTGAAGTCATCAGGAAACAAGCGAAACGCTGTTGGAAAACAAAAGGCAATTACACTAATCGTTTTTGCAAGCACTTATTTAACATCCTTGCGTAATTATGAGCCGGTTCTTCGTTGGGCGTATGTGTACGTCCCTCCGCTACAACACTGAACCTGTCGTTTGAAACAAGGCTATGAGATGTTATGTAGAGTTATCCCATTAAAAAGGTGATGACTACCAAAGGCATTGCTATCTAGCCTTAAGAAAACAAAACATCCCAACAGTTGAATTAATTGAATCAATGAGTCAAAAGCCCTATCTCTCAACATGAAACGGTTTTATGTACATCTTGAGGAGCGATAGAGCATAGCAGCAGGGAAAAAATTCCTTTCAATGCCTGAAATTTTGGGGTACAAAAATCATGATTGATGAAAACGGCCATATATTTGTCATCTTTATGTTTATTTATAACATGTTGTCGACAGACATCCATGAACATCCATGCGAGACGCTTGAGTGATGTCGCACTTGCTGAATGCTGAGGAATTTCCCGTCACATCGGCCACATTGCTGGTCATATTGAAAAGAAGCTTCATCTGCATGTATATAGTACCCATATATATTCAGTTGCATGCAAGTATGCGTGCCAATGCAGAACTATTTACAGCTAGGGTTTGAGATTGATTAGCAGCTCAACTACGCGCCATAATAGACGATCGAATCAGACTGTAGCATTTCTGAATTCAAATAACACCAATTAAATTATATCCCATTACGATTTCAAAACCACTCTCGGTTATTCAATAAATCGCTTATGGAAGGTATTTATTCAAGCAGAATCAAGGAAGCAGACATTAGGCCAGCATGCAAACACGAAGGGTTTCTTTCAGACTACACTTGCTATCGTCCCATAAGTATTCTTTCAACATTGTCAAAAATATTCGAGAAAATCGTCTATAGACATATCTACTGCCATCTTACTCGACATTCTCTACCTGCAGATCAACAGAGTGGATATCGTCGCAACCACAGCACAGACAAACAGCTACTGTACCTGACGCACAACCAGGACATGTCACTGGACTCTGGATATTACTTTACTGCCATCTCTCTCGATATCTCTCGCTATTTTGATAAGATCTGGCACAAAGGGCTCCTCTTCAAATGCAAAGACCAATTTGGACTTACTGACTCACTCCATGACTAGCTGAAACCATATTTACTAAACAAAAGATAACGAGTACGGATCGGTGACGCTTTTCAACGGCCCAACTTATAAATGCGAGATGTCCACAAGGTTCTGTCCCAGGACCCTATCACGAATGCATCTTGACGAACTTTTAAAACGTACAACACATGACATTCTCTTATTCGCAGATAATACTTCGCTGTACACCTCTCACACGACTGCCCACCTTGACGATGTGCAACGAACACTTCAGCGCGACTTAGACGAGATGCATGCATATGGGCAAGAATGGGCAATCACCTTCAACACTTCGAAAACAATTCAGCAAACATATTCACACAAACGTCAGCACAGCCCGCCAACACTAATATGTGGAGGCGATAGCATACTCACATGACACATAATACCCATCTCGGACTCACCTTGTCCCAATATCACAATTTTCACGACCATATAAACATATTTTGCAAAAAAAATCAGCAGAGAACTCGGTCCACTGTACCCGATTGCACAATATATACCCAGACCGATCCTCAATCAGATATAGTCCCTAGCTGTTTCTATCACAGATGACTCTGCTGATGTCTGCAGCTGGGACCAGTTGTCCCTCTACCAATCGCCAAGTTTGTCCCTTCACAGGCACTGGCGGATCTAGCCCACCGGTTTGGGGGGGGGGCAACTTTCGGTTTTCGGCGTCAGCCCCCCCCCTCCCCCAGTGGCGTACCTAGGAATTGCATCAGGGAGGGTCGAACGGATTTGGAGGATGCCCATTCTCTCACTATTTTTGGTTAAAACCACCGGATTTCGACCACTATTTGGCAAAGGGGCACATTTTTTAAATAATAATTAAAATTAAAATAAAATAAAAAGTAAAATAATAATTGACAACATAATTTCCTGTGTAGGGGCCCAAGCCTACCTCCACCGTTTCTATGTTACCGGATTTTTGTTCTTGTTTACCAAAACGTTCACGTTCACATTCAACGTCTTGTACCACGTCAACGTTCGTGCACGTGGACACTGACGGATCTGATTTTGTCAACTCTTGCTGTAAGCAGAACTTGATCAGCATGGAACCCTCGATGTGTGTCAGAATCTACTATGCTACTATACTGGCTTCCAAACAATTATATATTTTTTTAAAAAATCCTTTAAAATTGGAGATTCTTTCATCCAGACGCTATTTTTTAACCTCGGCAAAGGTTACTGCATTTTAATTTAGTTGACTTCTGTTGGTTTCGGGGGGCCAAAAGACACTATGGCCCCCCTTTTAAGCGCTTCGGGGGGGCCATGGCCGGAATGTCCCCTCCCTGGATCCGCCAGTGCATGAGGGTATGTGTAAAACTTGTCTCGTAGATACCTTAAACTGCAATAATACCCTTAGACTTTGATAGCCCGGTCCTATCACCCGAATCTCCCCTACATGCAAATCCACCAGTTATCTCTTATTCAGGATATAAATACATACCTCCTCTTGGTATTCTTCTTGAAAAAATCAGTCAATGTAGCCTGTCTCTTCATCTTAGCAACTCCACCACCTATACGCAAGGGCGTCGCCACCGGGGGGCAGGGGGGGCAGTCGCCCCCCCCTGCCGTCAAACAGGGGCGCGCCCCCCCCCCTGAAATTTGAGGAGGCCCCTATCCGGAAATGCACAGGAAAAAAGTGAGCAATTAGGCCGACGAGACACGAGAGGAGGCCTCCAAGACGTGAGAGGAGGCCCCTAATTTGAAGAAGGAGTCACCTAGGAGAGGATAGGAGGCCCCAGAAATCACGAGATTGCCAACAATTGGCACGGAGGCCCCCAGGAATACAAAGGATGCCCCCAGGATTGCAAAGGAGGTCCCCAGGATTACAAAAGAGGACTCCAGGATTGCAAAGGAGACCCCCAGGATTGCAAAAGGAGGCCTCCAGGATTGCAAAGGAGGCCCCAGGATTGCACAGGAGGCCCCTAGGATTGCAAAGGAGGCCCCAGGATTGCAAAGGAGACCCCCATGATTGCAAAGGAGGCCCCCAGGATTACAAAGGAGGCCCCCAGGATTGCAAAGGAGGCCCCCAGGATTGCAAAGGAGTCCCTCAGGATTGCAAAGGAGGACCCCAGGATTGCAAAGGAGGCCCCAATACGGGAAGGGAGACTTCAGAAAATGAGAGAAGGCCCTAAGACGGAAGAGAAAGCCAGTGGATATGAGATGAGGTTTCGGAGACGTAAAAGCAGTCCCCGAAACGGGTAAGGTTCCACCAAGATAAAAAGGATAATCCAGAAAAGTGGCAGGAAGCACCTAATTCGGAAGAGGACGATATAAGATTGGAAAGAGACCCTATGATGCACGAGGAAGCCCCTAAAATAGGAGAGAATGGCCATTAGATAAGAGGGATGGCTCCCAGGCGAGAAAGAAGGCTTCAAGACGGGTAAGAAGGTCCCCAGGAAATGACAAGGTAACTGAGATAGGAAAGGTTGCGTGTAATTTGGAAGAGGAGCCACCTAAGAGAGAACAGGAGTCCACCAGGAGATAAGAGGCCAACCTTAAAATTGGAAAAGATAGAATCAAAACGCGGAACAGGAGGCCCCGAAGACGTGAATAGGAGGCCCCTAATTTGAAAAAGAAGCCTCCAAAAGAAAAAAGGAGGCCCCTGCCGGACTCGAGAGGAGTCCCTCGAGATGGAGTAGGAGGTCTCCAGGGCCGAATGAGGCCCCGACGACCGGAAGGAATTCCCAGGAAATGAGAGAAGGCCCTTCAAATGGGAGTGGTAGGTAGCAGGTATGGAAGGAGGCGAGGTTTCCAAAATTGAAGATCACCCCAAGACAAGCTTTGCGAGGACAAAGGAGGAGGCCCACGAGGCGTGGCAGGAGGCCCCTAATTTGGCAGAGGATGCCCCTGGAACATGAGAGGAAGTCCCATGCCATGTCAAAGGGGCCCCAGGATGTGGGAGGAGGTCCTCCAAAACGGGAGAGGAGGACCATTGAATATGGAGGAGGGTAGGACGGACGAGAAGACGTCCAAAACCGGTAAAGAAGCTCCAGGAAATGAGACGAGACCCCTAAGACGCGAGAGGAGGTCTATAATTTGCTAGAAGCACCTGAAATGGCAGGAGTCGTGCCGGGGTACTTGAAAATCACGACATGGGCCCAAAAAGATCCGGCCGGGGCCCCTGAAAATCTCGCTGAGCCTATGGATACCAAAAATTCACGCCCGGATCATGAAAGTCACGATAGGGGCACGATAAGTCGTACCGTTCCCCAACAGTATCATTTGGACACAAATGAAGCCGGGGCAACGAAAAACAATCCGAACATGGATAATCACTCTTGGGCCCCAACAATAACACCAAAAGCACCCAAAACGTATTGGACACCCACAAAGTGTCGAGGTCGCTAAAACTCGCGCTGGGGATCCAAGCAAATGACGTCGGGACACAAAAGATTACATTAGACTAAAAAAAGTCGCGTCGCAGCCTTCGAAAATCTCACTGGGGACCAAAAAAGTCGCGCCTAGACCCCAATGGTTGCTGCTGCCCAAAAAATCAATTATCAACCGGAATGTCACTCTGCGCCCAAAAAAATCGGGTCAAAGTCCCCGCAAAACCCGTTGGGCACTGGAAAAAAAACGAGTCAGGGTACCGAAAAAAAATCGCACCTGGAGACCGAAGAATCGTACCAGGACCCAAAAATATCACATAAGGACCTGTAGAAAAAATAGAACTCCTTCGGTGGCCGCAGTGACATATCAAAGGGGCAAATGGCCCTTCCTTCCTAAGAGGGATATGCTCCCAAGAATCGAGCCGAGGCCCCCAAAAGTCGCGCTGGGACCACAAAAATTCGCGTCGGTCCACCAGAATTCGCGTAGGGGCTCAAAGTAAATACGTCGGGCCCCAGAAAACTCGCTCCGAGGCACGAAAATCTGCAACAGGAACCGCCAAGATCGCGTTGGGGTCACAGCTAAGTACAACGCGCCCCGCAAACTCGAACCGGTCCCACCAAATTTCGCGCTCGGACCCACAATTCGGTAGAACCAAAAATTTCGCGCTCGGACCCATCGGTAGTACCAAAAATGTGGTCTGGGCATCAAAAATTAACGTCGGGGCTGCCAACAATTGGCGTTTATGGCCCCACATAGGCACCGTGTGACCCCCAAAGTCCCATCGGTATCCGAAAAATAAAGCCGGAGCCCTCCAAAATCAGGAGGGATTGCAAAAAAGTCCGGGTCAGGACAATGGTTCTGGAGCACCAAACATGTCATCAGATGCCTTGACAAATCGCGTACGGCATCGAAAAACATACCGGAGCTCGAAGAAAATCGAGGTGAGATACAAAAAACATGGCACCAGGGACTCGAAACATCAGGGCGGGATTCGGAAGTTAAAGAAAATTCAGAAGAGATGCACACAAATCGCGTTGAGCCCAGGTAACTGGCGTTGGGTCCCGGAACCACGTGCCTGGGCGCGATAAGTCGCGCTGGGACCCAGACAAAAACGCACCGAAGCCTCAAAATCGTACTGGGGCCCCACAAATGTGCGTCAGAAGCCCCAAATAAACACAGCGGGACCCTAAGAGCACAACGGGGACCGAAAATGTGACTGGCCCTTCAAAGCGCAGTCTCGTAAAAAGCGGCAGGGTCCGAAAACATGCGTTGTAGCCATAACTATATATACCGGGAACACTAAAAAAAACAAAGAACAAAAACACCGGAAGCTCTCAAGGTACACAGGGGCCATATGACCGCACCAGGGCCTGAAAAGAGGCTGGGGCCGCAAAAAGCAACATGATCCCAAAACGAACAAAAATACCGGGCACTAAGTAAACACATCGAGATCTTTGAAAGCGCCTCGACAACTAAAAAAAAAATATTCGGTGCCCAAAAAAAGCAACAAACCCTAAAACGAGCAGGGGTTTCGAAAATGCGTTGGGCCTCTAACAAAAATGAATTGGAGCCTTAAGACACATCCGTAGACGAAGAAATACGAAACGGGTCCAAAGAACTCAGGCAGGGCTTCGGTTCGGTAGCCAACCTGGAAGCATGTTTAATCAAAGATATGAGGTGCATCAAAGCTCAGCGGGTAACCGCATTTCTTCACCATAAACTATGGTAAGAAGGGAACTAATGATCGAATTTAATTAATCGAATTTTCGCAGCGAACGCCCATACGAAGCATTTTATCACGTCAGATATGGCGCAAGTCTATCATGTGGCAGCAATTAACAAAGCGTAGGAGGCCCAGCAGAATCCGTAGCATCGCACGAAGTGTGGCGAATGCGCCGAATGCGCAAGATGGATGTGCACGTGCACTAACGTTGGCGTCGTGGCGACCGGGCACTATGAACTGGAATGTCTGAAATTGGAAAATTTCCCATTTTAAAGTGATTTGTGCAGGTGTAATTTCAGCAGCGCGAGGTGACTTATCAAGGAATACCAAAATAATACATTTGAACAGGTTGTGGGAGCTAGGGTTGAAATCCGACGAATCAGAAACGATAGTGGTAGATTAGGCCCCTCCACAGGATAATTCAGTTGATCACTAATTATTTTATTTAAAAAGTTCCCCTTTGACAAAATAGCGGTCGAAATCGGAAGACTTTATTCAGTAGTTGGACCCCCTCCAAATACGTTTGCCCCCTCCCCGTGACGCAAATATGGGTGCGTCACTGGTATCCCAATAATTTTCAGAAACTTCCGCCCATGGAGCAAAGTCAACATTGCGGGGGTAAATTCCCCCTCACAAGCATACAAAACAACACCGATGCCCCATATTAAATGGGAGGAATGATGTTTTAAAATGTATTTTATTCCTACAAAGTTGTCTTCTGTGATTACAGCCTGCATGATTAGAGCTTCCCAGGTTCAGTACCTTCTCAACGACATAATTTACAAAACGGTACAGCACAGCGAGAACCATGGGCGTGACGGCGTGGAATTCGAAGGTTTTGCATTATTTATGCATTGTCATTGTTACATTGTTGCATTGCCATTGATGCATGGTTGTTCAATACTTGTTCTTGCCGTGAATTTATTCGCGGAGTATTTATTATTTTAGCTTCTGTGCCAAGTGCCTTGCAGCCAGCACCAAATGTTATGAAATTTTTTTAATAAATCCCTAAGATGACGATCAGAAAACCAATTCAATCCACTTCTCGTTGTCCCCTTCGCGAAATTGTTGTCCTCGGACTGAGAAATGATCGTTTAAGTTTGTTTATGAGATCAAGCTGGTGGGAATGACTAACAGTAGTGATGAACCTAGCTATATTCAGTTAAACTTGGTGAACAAAGAAGTGGGTTGATCAATGGGAGATATCTTTAAGATATGCTCAGCACGAGCCCCACCAGCTCGCTACAATCTAGAGGCCAACGGGAAGATTCTTCTCGTCGATAAAGCATAAAGATATCGGTTTGTTTTGGCACTGACGTATTTATCAACATTTGCTTATTTATACCCTGATATGGCTCGGTTCTCAGCGAAAAAAAAAGATTCTTGCTATTGCGCTTTGCGTAAATTATATACCATGCCAAGAACAAACAAGACATCAATATGAAATCATGTTCCCATTCGGGAACCATACTAAGAGCCTAAAAAGCAAGAGGAGGCCCTAACACAGTGGAGGCCCCTTTTCGGGGAGCAGGAGGCCCCCTATCAACATTGCCCCCCCTGGAAGAATTTCGTGGCGACGCCACTGCCTATACGGCTATATGGCCTTGCCCCAACACCAACATACGAAACATGCTGCTCAGCTGGGCTCAACTGGTCACTCGCACAAAACATCCTGTTCAAATTCCGCTTTCGAAATCTGGCTCACTGGGTCCGCTTGCTCGTTACTGGCTAAACAAACTTCATGAACCATATAATCTGACGAAGGAATAATGAAACTGCTGAATTCGTCATCTCTTGCTGTAAGCAGAACTTCAACAGCATAGAACCCTCGATGTGTCAGAATCTACTATGCTACCATATTGTGCTTCCAAACAATTATAACAAAATACCTTTAAAATTGGAGACTATTTCACCCGGAACGCTATTCTTTAACCTCAGCAAAGGTTACTGCATTTTAATTTAGTTTACTTTTGTTGGTTTGGGAGGGGGGGGGGGCAAAAGACACTATGGCCCCCCTTTGAAGCGCTTGGGGGGAGGGGGGCATGGCCGGAATTCCCCCCCCCCTGGATCCGCCAGTGTTCACAGGTAACTCTGCTGATGTCCACAGCAAGGACCAGTTGTCCCTCTCCCAATCGCTGAGCTTGTCTCTTCACAGGTGACTGTGCTGATGTCTACAGCAAGGACCAGTTGTCCCTCTCCCAATCGCTGAGCTTGTCCCTTCACAGGTGACTCAGCTGATGTCTACAGCTGGGACCAGTTGTCCCTCTATCAATCGCCGAGCTTGTCCCTTCACAGGTGACTCTGCTGATGTCTACAGCAGGGATCAGTTGTCCCTCTACCAATCGCCAAGCTTGTCCCTTCACAGGTGACTCTGCTGATGTCTACAGCAGGGACCAGTTGTCCCTCTACCAATCGCCGAACTTATCCCTTCACAGTTAACTGTTGTCTACAGCTGGGACCAGCTGTCTCTGCCAACCACTGAGCTTGTCCCTTCACAGGTGACTCGCACCAACTCATCTCGCATCACCTCGCACTAACTCTTCCTATCGTAGCCTAGGTCAGAGCCAATATACTTTTATCTAAACATAGTTGTACATAACTCGCTTGGAGCCAGCTAAGAAACTCAGAATAAAGCTCACAGCATTATTTTAAAACGGTGGCGTATTCTGTAATTCCATTCTCAAGCATAGTAATGGTATTGCGATGCACGACCTCTGTGTAACCAAGACAAGGTAATGACCTCGGTATTTTCTCCGGCCCAGCGACTAGCCAAGGATGGAGGACTGCAAATATATATATTCGACCTAACTACGAGCAAAGGCTAATGCCGCGCAAGTCTACCCTGAGTATATGGTGTGGAGATCCATCTGAGTGACCCGGCCCGATCGTCACAACCAAACCGAAGCTTTACAAACCATGAACACGTTTTTGTTGTAGCGCATCGTGTTCTATTTTCTTCGCTCAGAGTCAGATGTGCTCCTATAATTTGAATTCGCACGGATTTTTGGCCAGATATTCTTCATAAATGGAACTAATCTTTGTTCAAAGAAAGAGGTTCGCGGAACGTGATGCCAGACGGGACGTGACGCGCGACCGGGCGTAATGCCGTCCTCTAGACTTTTGGCATTCACACGCTTTAGGCCACCGAACTGCAAATGCAGTCCAGAGAAACGCTGTCAGCCGCTTGCTAGTGTTATGAAGTGTTATCAAGAGCACTCTTGCTCTCTCTCTTCCTCTCTCCCTCCGTCTCCCCCCCCCCCCTCTCCCTCTCCCCTCTCTCTTTTTATAACGCCAGATACGTCGGTGTCCTCGCCATACTGTACCCCCCCCATCCAGCAGTGGCGTAGCCAAGGGGGGGGCGAAGGTGGAAGCCGTCCCCTCCTGGAGGTTCTCAGGGGCCCGTAGGCCCCCTCAAGACGTAGGTGCATGGGGCCCACAAGGGCCCCCTGGGCCGACGTGAAAGTTCCCTGGGCCAACGTGAAGGCCATTGGGCCAACGTGAAGGCCATTGGGCTAACGTGAAGGGCCCCTGGGCCAACGTGAAGGGCTCCTGGACCAACATGAAGGGCCCCTGGGCTAATGGGATGGGCCCCTAGGCCGACGGGCAGGGACCCTGTGCCGACTTCAAGGGCCCCTGGGCCGACGTGAAGGGCACCTGGACCGACGTGAAGGGCCCCTGGGCCAACGTGAAAGGTCTCTGGACTGACGAAAGGGGCCCCAGTCTGAAGGAGATGGTTCGGGTCGATGAAGAGGGCCCTAAGTCAGCGGAGAGTGCCGACGGACAGATGATGAGGCCCCTGTGCTGGACCCTGTGCTGGGTGAAGGGATTCTAGGTCGACAGAGGGGTCCAGGATCGTTGGAAGGGCCCCGGGCTAACGGCATGACCCAAGCCGAAGAACAAGCCGGCGTGACCCAAGCCCCTGACGGGCGAAGAGGAGGGCTCCCAGTGCGAAGCAAAGGGTCCCCAGGCCCATGGATAGGTACCGTGCCCGACGGCCGTCCCAGCAGCCACGGCCACCACTGCGGCGGCGGCCGATCCCCTGGCCACTGCGCCCCAGCGGCAACGGCATTCCCAGCGGCCACGGCCTTACCAGCGGTGACGACCGCAGGCACGCACTGGCACGTCTATATATATCTGTCACTGGACCGTAGTACATGTGTCTTCATGTGTTCATTAACTGCTGTCATTTCATCATTTTTCCTTACTAATAAGCTATAGTATAGCACAATGTAACAGTATGGTTATATATATATATATATATATATATATATATATATATATATATATATATATATATATATATATATATATATGTATATGTATACGATACGATAATATTACATTATGCTATACTATAATTTATTAGTGATGAAAAATGATGATATACCTGTGAGTGAGCCCTGCCAATGAATGGTGTATGTCCAGAGCAGCCGAGAGTAAACATTGCTTTTGACAAAGCGCAATGACTCAAATCGAAGAGTAAAATATGGTTACATATACATGCATATACATTCATATATGTATATATATATATATATATATATATATATATATATATATATATATATAATATGAATATAGGGGCCTTTTAAAAATAAAGTGGCCGAAATCCGAGGAGTTTCTGAAAAGTGTGGGGGGGGGGGGATGGTGGACTCTTCAGATGGTCGCCCCTCCCTGGACCAAATCCTGGCTATGCCACTACCTCCAGCACCACCTGCATTCAGATCACGTTACACGGCCGGACACGACCAGCTCAGTAGAGTCCAGGCACCGCTCATGATTGGGTCAGCCGGTGTTTTCTCCGAGAATCGATACCGACTCGCTGATTGGTTGCCATGTGACCTGTGAAACAATCCATGCACAGCATAGCAACGGAAATTAGCCTACTTTAGGCTTGTTGTATTCCACTAATGCCCACAGTCACTACAAAAGCACTCACTACTTTAAAAATACCCCCACTATTCGCCTTATTAGCTTACTTAAGCACGGCATGAAGAAGACGAATGACGCACAAAAAGAAGTGCAAGGGAGACAGCAGCCCAGGGACTGTCCTCATGAAGTCACAAGCCAGGTCGTTGTTCATATGGTCGGCTAGAGTAGGATCAAGATCGGTGTGTGCACTGACCAGAAGACTGTGCTACATCGATCCTTACCAACACAGATCGAATCCGAATGGACTGGACACACTGTGCTGTATCGATCCTGAACGATACAGATATAATCGGACTGGACTGGACATTCTGTGCGGTACTGGTCCTAACCCACACAGATCAAAACCGACGGGATTGGACATAACTCGGCAACGGCCGGTTTCAAACTGTTGCTCTCGACGAATTTTTCGCCTGCTGAAACTTTTATTGGGGTAGTATTTTGCAATGGATAAGAGTTTTTTTTATCTGCAAACTTTGTACTTACAATGCCTCCGTATGGGAAGTTTTGACATGTGAGTTTTCTTTGCTAAAAAATTCCCATGCACGAACCTTCAGATGCCAGCTTTTGTACATAGCGATTTCTGGATCGACAAATTTATGTTGTTATGTTTAACTTTTGCCCTGTGCGAACGTCAACTGGACGAGGTACAAAATTCCACCAGCGTTTGCTCTTGTGGAATTATGTGATATGACCATTTACAATTTGAACTATCGTCTTGCTAGACATTTCCTCGGAACATGCTTACGCTACCCTTGGATGCAATCTTACCCCGCCAACCCGATCTGAAGCATGTTCCCGGCTGCAAAGCATTTGTTCTGAGCAATGATCGTTTCAATCGTCCCAGAAAGAGGCACACTTGATCTTTGCTTTGCGTGAAGCACAGCAAACGCACCACTGACCATCAGGCAAACCTCGCACGATGCGACGATCACGCTAAGTTGTTGTGACAAATTACACATCCACATGATTATTTTTATAATTGCGTTTTGGTGCTGACCGTTCGGTTTACTGGTCGTGAGGTCGGTTCGTCGAACCCCAACAATAAAGCACTGCAACTTCCTTCACTTTGCGGATATTGCGTGTCTCGTGCCTTTACGCCGTAGGACATCTACAGTGCTGTACCGAGACGGACGCGCATGAGCAAGCGACACATGTGCGCAGATGGCTGGCTTACTCAGCCGGAACATGCAAATTAGCTCTATCCCCGTGCGGCGCGTGGAGAACGCCCGCTGGAAGCGTTCACGTGTCGTCTCCGAACTGCTGATTTGTAAGCTGCTGATTGCTCTTAGCCATGTTCGTAACAAGAACGAATTTGTAATTAAAATACAGCTCGACAATTGCGCGCATAGCAATTCCAGTGCAATTTCCGCAATTGTGCAAGCAATTTCCGTTCTGTGCAACAATGTCGCCGCCAATTTCGATAGGAGTTGAGCAGAAATATACATCATCCTCTCACAAAAACAGCATTTCTAATGTAGCACATGCCGCCCAAAGACCTTCAGTCCTAATCTGATGCATAATGCATTACGTATTATCATATAAGCATCCACAGGTATGATTCCAATTGCTACGGCAGATGACATACTATAATTACAAACTCATAACACGATTAGCGTAATGCAATGCAATAGAAATTGAATTAGCGCCACAAACTAGACGACCGTAGCCAGATACTGCACGTGACGCGGGAATTGGGTCCACACTGGCGGGAGGGAGGCACCTACATATGATATATCGGGCAGCACCAGGCTAATCAGGCACCCATGGTATGCAGAGCAGCACCAGGCTAACCAGCGCACGAATGCGCTGTGAGGCTCAAAGACCACTCACATGGGCTCTTAGTTAAGCCAAGGTACCAATAACTCAGTGCGGGCAACGCTGGCTATTGCCTGCGGTAGAGAAATGGAAAGGATATCTTCCAGTGTGAACACCGTCAGTGCTGGGTTGAGAGTGCGTGTGTGTGGGGGGGGAGTTACTAAACAGAGTAACGACCGCAGAAAGTGAATGATGGTCAGCATAGGACATGGCTAGAAATCACTGCGATGACATAAAAATGCTTAGTATTTGCATTCTTCACTTGCGGAGCAATATACACACGCGTATACAATCCGAGCACAGTGAAGGACACCCCTCCAGAGGGCAGATGCCGCTGCAGCCTTACTGGTGACGACGTATCTGGACGGCTGTTAGCCGGGCTACGTTGGCATTTGGCGGCCAAATTGGCAGCCAAATTGGCAGCCAAATTGGCAGCCAAATTGGCAGCCAAATTATAGCTTCAGTGAGGTCACGTGATGACGGAATGGAATCGTAGCAGTTCCTCCCCGTCGCAGCTGACGTCCTCCAATAGTGGCGTTCACGACATCCATCACATGTTACGTCATTAAGTCAACGCGATATCAACGCGGAATTCATTTTGCCGTCTTAGCCGACTAATTCACCGGTGCATGAATGAATGGACAAGGCATATGCATTTACAATGCAGTTAAAAGTTTGCATGTGTTAGAAGCGCAGAAGCCAGCAGACGATCGGCAGGCATCATAGTCATATTATCATATTAATGTTAAAAACTAATACAGCTACAGGCCATCCTACACTAATTATGAATCCGGTACTCATTTTAATGGCGAATCTATAAGGTAACAGCGCCCTTTTGTGCAAGTAATGAAACGAATATACCTAGCCAGACATAGTTAAATCCAGCTATTAACTTCCATTCGGACCAATGACCAATTAATTGGTGATAATAGCAGTTAACCTAGGGATTACAATATATCGGACTGAATTACAATTGCGACTTTTCGATGACGCCAGGCAGTAACTGTGCACCTGTGTCTAAAGCGTCCAAGGCGGCGCTACTATGGTCTAAAGCGTCGCTAGGAACCACGGTTTCAATGTACACATCACACGCTGTAGCAGCACCGGGTCCGGCCATGGCGAGACATTTCTACGGTTCACTTACGGAACACGGAGCTCATCATGAGCTCCGTGAGCCTCCATGAGCAACCACCATGAGCAACAATTTGCTATTCCATGAGCTGCTCATGGAATAGCAAATTGTTGCCAAACTGTCCGCAGTAGATCGTTAGCTACACACTTGTATCGCATCGTTTCTGTTGTAACCAGTTCTGGAATTGCTCGGCACATAATTCTCTTGAGTATTGGCACTGGTATATATGACGCATTTCTTATATGTGTGTGAATATCGCCTAGACTATTACTCTTCCGCTAGTGGAGGTGGCGCATGTAAGTATGCATTTGCTGGAGCACTGTTAGCAGGTGCCAATTTTCGCCACCGCCTGATTAAAGTGCGACAGGCTAATGCCCAATTATCCTGTACTTTCGGACTGGGGACCAGCACACATTATACAAATGACACGCTGCTGTTTTAACACGCTACCGTGCGGTCCAGCCGGACCACCCCGCTGGTCTGGACACGACACGACACGACACCACACGACACGACACGACACGGATCACAGCCATTCACACTAGCGGATCATATTGGTGGTGGGCGAGCATCTGGCTCTTCGCAACCCTGATGCATTGCAGGGAAGGGCAGTGAACAGTGAACCAATCGGGTTACATTTCACACCTCCATTCCCTTCCCGTCAGCCTGGTTTGCCGCCAATGTAGTCGCCAGCCCCACTACAGACCATGAGTTAAAGCGTTGCTACCGATCACGGTTCTAGCTACCTGTCACAAGCTGCGGCAGTGCCTAAGTCAATATATTCCACGGCATCAACGCACATGCGCGATGCCAGCGACGACCGTCGGTCAATGGCCGGCGCTACCTGAGCTTCAGCGCTGCAGTGGTTCGGCCACGGACAGCATTCATCGCGTGACACGCAGATCAGACCGTGCACGAATTCAGCGGACAAGGTCTGCACCACCAAAACAGGCGTGGCGAACTGGCCGGCGGACGGCCCGCCCTGCCGCCCGCCGACAAATGACGTCCACGCCACACAGCGTTCGTCCAAAGCAAACGTGCGGGCGGCGACACGCAGACAGACATCGTCAAGGTCGGTCGGACAGGTGAGGAGATGTCACGTCGCTGTCTAACCTGTTCTGCCCTCGAAATATACGTGATGCGCACCTTAATGCGCACCCTAATACGTGATGCGCACATAATTCACACCTTCCTCCCTGGTGTAATGTTACGATGTTCGAAATATAATCGGTGTCCTTCAAATCCTTTCAACTTGACAAAGTAGGTACATCGTTTTCCAAGAAGTCTTCCTAAGCTAAAGCGGAACGCAAATGAAAGCTATAAACGAAAACTCTGTCATGCCAACCGTTGGGTATGAGCTGCAGAAGAACACGATCGACATATTCCGTATGTCGTGTTACTCACATTCTTATATCCATAATTATCGATAGGAAACATAAGCTGACATGCCAACCGACGCGCATCTAGCGGAAACATCTGGAACTACAATATGGGTACAGACGCGCGTGAATATGAACACATGAACAATATGAATAATAATTCGACGTGTACAGTTAGTTGACGGGCTCCGTGTTCAATTTCTGAAAAGTAGATGTGTTCTGCACCTTCTAATTCACCTTCGGTACATCGGGACGACCTGCACCTGCATCCGCACCTGCACCTTCGCTGAAAAGACGCACGTCATTCACCAGGTGAAACTTTGCCGGCACCGTTAGCCGCCTGCGTTAAGACAATGGTACATACACGTCGTCGTGCGTGTGCACCGTTCTATACAAAGAGTGATAGTGACTAAACGCATTGTTCATGAACGGCTTCGCGTTGGCTATGCGAACCTTGGTCTGTGTTGAATATTTAGCACAGCCTGGCCCGTTGACAAATGCAAGACGTTTTTTTCAGTTGAACATGACAAGTGTTTTTTTTTAGTACTAGAATTACCAGGATACCAGCTGAAAATATGCATATACATTAATAACTATATTTGCATATGTGTGGGTGGGGGTGCGTCTGTGTGTGTGTGTGTGTGTGCGCGCGCCTGTGCGTGTGTCTGTATGTGTGTGTGTCTGTGTCTCTGTGTGTGTATGTGTGTGTGTGTGTGTGTGTGTGTGTGTTGGTGTGTGTGCGTGTGTCTGTGTGTGGCCTCACTGGGGCATCGCCATGCCATCGCTCGTGGAGCATACTCGCAGACTCCCAAGGGTTCCCATTCAAATTGATGAGTGATCATCAAGGTCCCTCACATTGCTTCTTGAACTACGCGATGATAGATCCCTCAGTCTCAAGTTTGCCGGTTTAGAAGTTTGTAAGTTTATCATTTCTGGTCGACTCGGCCCTGTTTGCCAGAATATACCGTGCTGAGTGAACTGAATGTCAATGGATCGCTGTATCTGTTGGCACACACTGGCCCCATCATGTTGAGTCTGCTTGGACCCACCGACTTCCAACCATGCTTTGTTTATTGCATTTTATGTATTCGAATTGATTGTAAACGAGGGAGGCTCCAGTCGCCGACAAAGCCGTTCACTTAAAGTTGGATGCACCGATTTGTCGGGACTGGTTGAACCCGCCGGGCTACATTTGTTGGGATCCGCCAATCCGCCAGTCCAGTCGTGATGTGCTTGTCCCCCCTCCCCAGTGGGGGAGTGGGGGAGGGGAGGAAGGGAGCGGCAGCTGGAAAGAGTGCAGGCGTCGGTGTTCAGCCGGGCCACGGTTGGAATTGTCGGGCACAGGCGACTAGCGACCAACGGTTAGCGCGCAGCCCTGCCAACCAGCATCGATCCGAGACGGTGACAGCCGGTTTACCGACACACCGGCCTCCTGTCGGTCAGCCTGATGCCCGGCGCGCCACACCTTCACCACCGCAAACGTCGACTCTGCACACTTCCGCACCAGTGGACCGTGTGACCGAAGCGGATGTCATGGGGACAACTGTGACCCCTCAGCCCATACCTGGACGGACCGGAGACGGATATAAGCCGACGTGCACGCACAGCACTCGCTCGCCGGCTTGTATGGTCATGCGTGACGACAGAGGGATACGTCACGGGTTGGTGACGTCATACCCGACTGCACCAAGTCGACATTTTCATGTCAGAATTTACCGGCTGCTGACGAAAACATTATTGTGAGCTTGCTGTCGTCACGGCTCGTCTGCTGTCGTCACGTCACGGCTCCACAAATGACACTCGTGCGTCGGCGACCACGAAATGGCAAGCCTCAGCCTCGCACCGCCTACCGTGACAACTTTCTTCATCCTCGCGCCACCACCTACCGTGACAACTTTCATCAGCCTCGCACCGCCTACCGTGGCAACTTTCTTCATCCTCGCGCCACCACCTACCGTGACAACTTTCATCAGCCTCGCACCGCCTACCGTGACAACTTTGGCGCCATCACGAGCGCACGAATAACGAAATGTCCGCCTGGTTTTCGGAACACCGAACCACACGCAATCATCGCGCAAATGTTCGCTTGTCTGTCCAGCAGCAGTATTCCTGTTTTTCGGTCCAAGACACCAGTGCGGGCCGGCACGAGAATCACGTCGGGTGGGACTGTCGGTTGGTACAGGATATTGCGGCTGACATCTGAAGCGGTGTCGAACAGATCGTGGGCGTTCTCTGGGGAATTGGAGCCCGACTGAGCGGGTACGCCAATCCTCCCAGGATCCGGGACTTCCATTTTAATTTATGACGAATCATCGCGCAAAAGCTGGCGTTGTTAATACGTGTAATGTAACATTTGCAACTGATAACTTCTTTTAACACAAGGTACAATTTCTTCGAGCAATTGATGACAAAAATGCAATGTCGTATTTGTCACTGGGAACAGCTGAATATGAATTACGGATTCAAAACATATTGATCCACACTGGACTTCTATTGTGTACGTCCGATAAGCTCAGTCAGCGTCTTTCCTGCAAGAGTATTATCACCCCTCCGTTCTGTGATGTATCGCCCCACCCTAATGCCTACTCTAAATGAGATGCTTTCACCCATGCGAGCGCCTGTAATCAGTAGGTGACAATAAATTGAACAGTTCACCTTTTTACAACAGAAAATCGAGCGAACCGCGGACAGGGAGCACGGATAGGGAACTACGAAAACTCAATGCCACCGCAATGACTGGCCCATCGCCCATCGCAGTCAAGATGCCTGTGCAGGTCGGCTCCCACGGCAGAGCCGAGCTACGCAGATCGACCAAGTTGCACCAGCGGCTCAGCGGACACCACAGCCACGCTGTGAGGTCACGAGCGGGCGCCTGAAGTCAGTAGATAGCAACGATTAAAACAGTTCACCCTATCTCACAGGAGAACAGGGCCTCCTCTAAGGAATTTTCACTAAGTTGGATTTCTTGTTCATACCTAATCAGTGTAATATGGCGTCACTGGCGGATCTAGCCCACCTGTTTGGGGAGGCCAACTCTCGGCGCAGACCCAACCCTAAACCTCCCCCCCCCAGTGGCGTACCTAAGATTTGCGTCATGAGAGAAGTGTAGAGAAGTTTTCTGGTCCATCCCTGAAGGGGGTAAACTCTTCTGGCACGTGTATAGTCTAGGGTTTGACCTCAGCGTTGGACGATATTAAGACCCCGGGAGTATTCATTCAATAGCTCTAAGCCTTCATCTCAGTGCTCTGATCTCACATCTTGACACGCACCTCCAAAGCCAGCACTTCTATATTGGGCTATTAGTCAAACAGTCAGCGGCCATGATGCTTGATACATTAATGGCGCAGCGTGATATATGCGTTAACAATGTAACTTCATTTTGACAGACAGGTGCAACTACTTCACATACGATCTCCGACTCTCAGACAGAGTCGTCCGACGTACCTTAGTACCTTAATGTGGGGCGACGGCTGGCCAGCCCGGCCAGCCGGCCGCCCCCAGTTGCGTCCGTCCGCCACGAGCGTTCGTCGACAAGAGAGTCACTTCCTCGCTGCTCTGTCCGAGGTAGCTTACAGTCTACGACACGTCACTGGTCACGTGACTTAGTCCACGTCACTACTGCGGGGGTTGCTCATCCCCTGGCCAAAGAACAAAGGCGAACTCTGTGAGGCGGGCGCGCTGTCTCTATCTCAGAGACATCAGAGACATCTCTGATGTCTCAGCATCGGTCCCCATCCGTGGGAACCGGTCCTGAGAGTGCACCTTCGTCCAGGCCCGCGTCGGCCTGGCGTCGACACGTGGGCTGTCTCAGCAAATCACCGCACACTGGTGATCCACAACCATCGGCTGACTGGCAGAGGCGCGGTACTGCAGCCTCTGGTGTGGCGACACAGCGATTGACACAATAGCGACACTCGGTCACATCACCGCATGACAGCTGGCATCTAACATCTAACGACGGCGGCGGGACGCCGGGGTACCGAGGTTGCAGTGGCGACGGGGCGCGCCAGTCGGATAGGGGAGGGGTTTGGTATCGCCTGCACGGTATCGAGGTCACCGCTGCGGCGGCCGGGGCGGCGGGGTGTCAGCCGAAAGGAGGGATGGGTAGGTGCAAGGTCCATTGATCGACCTCGACTGGAGCGATGGCTTGCCTAGTCAGCACCAGACAGGCAGGCGCCAGGTAGGTGCCGGAAACTTGTCGCGCCAGTCGAACTGTGTGGAGGGGGCTGAATTTATGGAATTAGGATGACCCAAAAACCAACTTTGTTACAGAAGGCAAACAGATTTTGAGGGTTCCCAACCTTCCACTATTTTTGGTTTAAAGGCACTGGATTTTGAACACTATTTTTCAAAAGGGCCTTTTTACTTTTGAAAACAAAATTATTAGTGGCCAACATAATTGTCCTGTCGAGGGGGCCCAATATATCAACATCGTTTCTGAGTCACCGGATTTCAACCCTAACTCCCACACTGTCCGATGGTTTTTCTTTTGGTATCCCTTGATAAGTTACCTCAGACTGCTGAAGTTGCACCTGTACAATTAATTTCAAAATGTAAAATTTTCCAATTTCAGGCATTCCAGTTAAAAACAACGGGTCGCCACCACGCCAACGTTCATGCACGTGTACGCCTGCCTTGCGCATTCGGCGTATTCGCCACACTTCGTGCGATTCTACGGTTTCTGGTTGACCTCATATGATCTGCTAATTGCTACCACATGACAGTCTTACGCCATATTTTATGGGATGGAATGCTCCGCACGGGGGTTTGCTAGGAAAATTCAATAAATCCAATTCGACGATTAGTTCTCTTCTTCCCACATTTTCTGTTGGTTAAGAAATCCGGATACCCGCTGAGCTTTGATGCACTTCATCTCTTTGGTTATATATGCTCTCCGACTGGCTACCGAACCGAGGTCCTTGCTCGGTGTCCTTTTTGGGATCCGTTGCCTTTTTCTTCGTCTACGGATGTGCTTTAGGGCTCCAGCCACTTTTTGTTATGGGCCCGGCACATTTTTTCAACTCCGGCTCTTGTTAGGGTTTGTTGCTTTTTGTGCACCAATTAATTTTGCTAGGTATCGGCGCGTTTTCGAACTCCCCGATATTTAGTGCCCGGTCTTTTTGTTCTTTCATGTCCATGTCCATGTCTCTTTTTGCGAGCCCAGCCTGTTTTTGAAGCCGTTATGCAGTCTCATGGCCCCGGTGTGCTTTGAGGGCCTGTTGTGTTTTTAAGGGATGCAACGCATGTTTGAAGGCCTTGCGAGAGTCCTGCCTGTTGCGAGACTCGGTGCGCTTTGAGGGTTCGGTGCCTTTTTGACCTACCTTTGTGCTCTTAAAATCCTGCTGTGTTTATTTGAGGCTCCTGACGCACATTTGTGGGGCCCCAGCACGACTGTGGGTGTCCCGGTGCGACTTTTCGGGCCCAGGCGCGTGGTTCTAGGGACTTGACGCCAGTGTTCTGCGCTCGACGCGATTTTGGGAACCTCTTCTTGTTTTGTATGTCCGAATCTCAGCCTGAACGTTTTGGACCCCTGGCTCCATATTTTTGTTTCCCTCCGCGATTTATCAATCTCCGGTGCGTTTTTTTTTTGCTGGGCCGTACGGGATTTTTGAAGCATCTGGTGCTATGTTTGGGGATCTAGAGCGATTTTCCTGGCTCAGACATAATTTTTTTATTCGAATCATTCCTTATTTGGGAGGGCTCCGGCTTGACTTTTGTCGGGTCCCGATGCGACTTTCGGGGCCACACTTAGTTGGGGCCCTCGGCGACGATTTTTGTGAGCCTCGACGCAAGTTTTTGATGCCACGACACAATTTTTGGGACTACCAACGGAGATTTTGGATCCCGAATCCGATATTTGGGGAGGGGGCGCTGGGAGTTCGCGGGGCCTTTTACTTAGACCTTGACCTTGTACGCGGTGCCTTGTACTTAGCTCGGGCCACATAACGCGATTTAGGCGGGCACCGGTGCAAATTTTCCGACCCCGGCGCAAGTTTTCTGGAGTCCGCTTTATTTATTCCGAGCTCCCTACGCGAATTCGGATGGCCCGATGAAAATTTGTTCGGTCCCAGCGCGATTTTTGGGGACTCCCGCACGATTCTTGGTAGCCCATCCGACTCAGGATGGAGGGGGGACATTTTCCCCCTTTGGTACGCCATTGCGGCTGCCCATCGAGTTTTTGTTTTCAGCCGATAGAACCCTTGAAATACCCTTTGGATAATTTGTTTTCGGGACCTGGTCTTAATTTTCCGGTGCTTGGGTAGTTTCGATCGAGTCGTGGTGTGGTTTTTTGGGGGGTTAGAGTTCTATCTTTTTGAGGCCTCTGTGCGATATTTTTGGGCCCCGGTACAATTCTTCGGGCTCTCGGTGCGATTTTTTTTCTGTGGTTCGGCAAGTTACTATTTCGGTGCCCGGCGGTTTTTTGGGAGTCATGGACGTGATTTGTGAGACCGCAGAGTATATTCCGGGTAAGAATTGATTTATGTGGGGCAGCTGCGACCTTTTGGGCCCTGCGCGACCTTGTGGGCCCCCAGTGTGATTTTAAAGTTCTGCGACGCTACTTTTTTTAAATCCCAGGGCGATTTTTGGGGGCCCCGGCGTCATTTGTTTAGATTCCTAGTGCGAGGTATAGCGGCCTCGACACGTTTTTTTGTGGCCCGATACGTTTTGGGGGTTTCTGGTGCGATTGTTGGGGCCACAGAGTGATTTTTAATGTTCAGATTGTTTTTTTCGTTGCCCCTGCTTCATTGGTTTGGGGTCCCGTTGAGACTTTTGGGCCCCGGTGCGCCCTGTCGAGCACCGAATGTGATTTTCTGTGGCCCAGGCGCAAAGTTGTGAGGCCCCAACGCAATATCCCGGGGCCCGACCCGTCTTTTGGGGTTCCAGCGCGATTTTCAAGGACACCGACACGACATTTTTGGCCTCCAATGTGATTTTCAGGTGCCCATGCGCGAACTTTTGAGGCCCCAGGGTGATTTGCAGGGCCTCTAGTCCAACTTTTGGGGGTCAAGCACGATTATAAGGGCCCCGACCCGACGTTTTGGCCCCCAGTGTGATTTCCAGGGGCCCGGCTAGCCTTTTCGGCCTCCCAGCGTCATTTTCAAGTGCACCGGCGAGACTTCTTGGGCCCCAGCGTGATTGCCATCAGCCACGGCCCAACCTTCTGGTGCCCACAGCGTGGTTTCAAGGGGCCCCAGCCCGACCTTTTTGGGCCCACAGCGTGACTTTCAGTGGCCCCTTGCACGACTTTTCGGGCCCCCAACAATATTTTCTGGGGCACGGCCAGACATTTTGGGTTCTGAGCGCTATTTCGGTGGCGCCGGCCCAACCTTTTGAGGCCCCCAGCGTGATTTTCAGGGGCTCCTGCGCGACTTTTTGGGGCCCCGGTCCCACATTTTGGAGCCCCAGCGTCAATCATAGAGTTCATTGAACGATTTTTGGGGTCTCCCAATGCGCCTTTCAGGGTCCTCAGTGCGATTTTGGCCCCCGGTGACATGTACAGGGGCCCCTGTGCGACTTTTTGCTGTCCTCGATGTGCTTTTCAGGGGCCACGGTGCGAATTTTGGGACCCCAGTGGGATTTTATGGGGTCCGGCGCAATTTTGTTCCGAACCACGGTGCGGTTCTTGGGAGCCCCACAACCTCTCAGGGGGCAGATAACTGCCCCCTTCGCCCTGTAGAAAGGGAGTAGTGTCGCCTGTGGGAGGAAAAACCGATCAACATTCCACCACGTTATACGCCTTGTCTTTTTTTCTAAAGGCATCCAGCTTCATCTGTCTCTTCATTTTTGCAACATGGAAGAAAAGACCGCAAATGAGTATCTAGCTCTCGTGACTCATGTCATGCGGCCTGGCTCGCGTCGTCCCGCTCCTCTGCGGTGTGCGTACAAGTCCAGAAGGCCATGTTTTTGTAATAACACCGTAGCTGAGCCCAATTGCTGGCTTTGTGGCATGAATGTTTTTTTAACAGACACATTTCACATTTGAGCCTTCCTCGTCGCTTTAACATCAGTATAAGTGCTGCCAACTTGCTTCCAATTTTATTCTTGATAAAAATGCCCCGTTCCAGGAAAATATCACTTCAGCTACCGGAACTATACGAAGGTTTTTTTTCGTTGCTTTCTCCATTGAAACTCCCTTTAACTAGGTGGGATTTTTCACTCCACTAGGTGGGATTTCACGGCACTAGGTGGGACACATCCCACCTAGTTAACATGTTAGAGCCCTGCAGCAGAACACATAGTGAACACGGAGCACAGACAGAAAATTACGAAGCCCAACACCACCGTAATGACGCCACTAGATACCCTATATAAACGCTTCAACCAGGAACTTAACCGCAGTGCATCACGGTTTGTTGGAAAATGGGTAGCAAGATAGAAGCTGCCAATTCTAGCGACGGTAAGCTGACTACGTTTAGTCAAGCCGTTTTTTGGTTGATGACCCTCCTCCTGGAGTAGGATTTGTGCGTGTGTCGAATGTGTGGAGCGCAGACCGTGGTTTATGGTTATAGTGCCATAGACGTCCACGGACGCGCGCCCCACTCCCGACTGTTCCCCCGGGTAGGGTCAGTCGCGTGAGAGCAGAGCTCTAACCACCAGCGTGTCAGCCGGACATAGCATAGCCAATGCAGAGAGAGACCGTGATCTGATAGTGCATCGAAAGTGGGCAGTGAGAACTGAGAGTCTACTACCACATGGCGCGTCGGTAGTATGGATCCGGATGTTCTCACAGACACGCTCTCCCGCCTGACGGATCTGCTCACGGATCAGGCCATGGCATCCGCCAGGCGAGAGGAACGGGTTCTGGCGCTGGCCGAATCGACCACCCAGACCAGACCGTACAGTACGCTGACCGACTCCGATGCTGGACGCACCGATACCGCCGGTGCTGATCCTGGTCCAGCCACCCGCGGCACGAGACGGCTGGGCACGACAGCGACGCCTGACTCCAGGCTGATGGAAGGTGCCAGCCTACGCCAGTTCGTCTCATGGCGGGACAAGTTCGAGGGATATGCAATCCTCACTGGACTGCACAGCCTCCCGCCGGCGAGTCAAACCGCCGCCCTCGTCGCCCTGCTCGACGACCAATGGACGCGGACACTACGCCACGGCCTGCACATCGACGTCTCCACGTCCGACATCCAGACATCCGCGGCATGGAGCGTCATCTGCGTCTGCAGCGCAACGTTATCCTCGGCCGTCGGGAGTTCTTCCGGCGGCAGCAAGCGGACGGTGAGACGTTCGACGACTTTATCATGGCCTTGCGCGAAGTCGCCCAGTTCTGCAACCTCTGTTCGCAGCTCCGTGACCGCATCGTCACAGGTGTCCGGGAGGAGGACACCTTGCGTGCGCTTCTGAGCGACAGCGACATCACACCGCAATCGGCAGTCCGCATCTGCCGTGCGCAAGAAACCGTGCCGTGCCACCGAGCCGAGTCTTCGAGTCTGTATCCACATATTTATTCAGTCACGCAGGCAAGACCTACCTGGTGTACGTCGATCGACTCTTCGGGTGGCCCGCAGTCGTGCTCTGCGCCGGCGACACCACCGCCCGGACACAGGTTCGACACCTGCGGGAAATCTTCGCCGCTACCGGTGTTTCCTGCATGCTGGAGGTTCCTGAGTGATGGTGGCCCGCAGTACACTGCCTACACTCCTATGGCGCTGGGGCGTGACACATCGCATGTCTGCCCCTCAATACTCCTAGTTAAATGGGGCCACGCTGAGGCGACTGTCAAACTGGTGAAGAGACTGGTGCACAAAGTGACTGTAGCGGGTGACCTTGACTGTGATGCGTTCGCCCGTGGTCTGCTCCAGCTCCGCAACATACCGCGAGCGGACCACCAGCCACTGGCCCATATTTTCTACAGCCGTCCTCTGCGCTCAGCGGTCGCCACCATTCACCACCGTGCCTTCGCACTTGAGTGGCATCGAGCCGCTGACGACTCGCTCCGGCAGGCGGCCCGTGACCACTATGATCGAGCGACTACGCCGCTACCCAGCCTGTTCGTTGGGGCCCATGTCGCGCTCCAGGACCCATCGACCGGGTTATTGGACCGGCGAGGCACTGTCGTACGTGTAGGTCAACGGCGCAACTTCCTAGCGAAGTTTCCCAGTGGCCGCGTCTATTGACGTAACCGCCGCTTCCTGCGTCCGTTCGGCCCGCTCGTGCCCGTGTGTAGGCCGACACGTCGACACGTCCGTTCGGCCCGCTCGTGCCCGTGTGTAGGCCGACACGTCCGTTCGGCCCGCTCGTGCCCGTGTGCACACCGCCAGCCGTCCAACCGCGCCGACCCGCCCGCTGCGCACTGTTTGCTTTGTCGACGAGCTGACTGACCGCCGGTCACCTCCCCCCCCACACCGACTCGTCCCCCCCCCCGCCGCAGCGGCAGGCGCTGTCATCGCCCCGCTCGCCTCCAAATCGACCCAGCCTTCCCTGTTACGGCCTGCATTCGCGCACTCTCCGGTACAATGTCGATATTGTGTGGCGCGTTGTGCTGTAGCCCGAGCTGTGGCGGCAAATTTCTAAGAGCCGACACTAACAGCCTGTCGCCGTCGTCGACTCGGAGGACAGGTGGGAATGTGGAGAAGTAGTCGGCACATAACATGGCTGGAACTTGGCATTTACCTGACCGTGAACTTGGAGGAGAGGTGTTGTGCGTGTGTCGCATGTGTGGAGCGCGCACCGCGGATTATGGCTATAGTACATACCATAGACGTCCACGGACTTGCCCCACTCCCGATTGTTCCCCTTGACAAGGTCAGTCGCGTGAGAGCAGAGCTCTAACCAACAGCGTGAGTAGCCAGAAACATAACATGGCCAGTACAGAGGGAGACCGTGATCTTATAGTGCATCGAGAGTGGGCAGTGATGATTGAGTGTGCACTACCACAGGGCTAGGCGAAATGAATTCATGAATTCAGGTCATACTTGTACTTGAATACTATCTTATATCCGAAGCGAATTGGAAATTAATTTGAATGCCATGTTATATTTCACCTAACCTAGTTCCTAAACCAAGTTATATCTGGGACATGCCAGTTCTTTGAAGGTCCTCGTGGCGCTAGTTCATGGGCCAGTTCATATAACCCTGGTTCATGGGCGACAACAGCTCAGTTCCCTATGCCTTCGGAAGTCAAAGCATATCCAATTGAATTCGTGTTGACAGATTCCAATATACGAAACAGTTCGGGTGCCAAATGATCAAGCGGTGGGATTGTCGCAACACCAAAATAATCAACCAAACGATAACAGCAGTGGTTCGGCTATTCTCGGGAATGCCTGATCGGGGCCGAACTAAAGTGGGCCTATTCGCACGTGCAGATGCCCGACATCAGCCTGGGCTAGCCCAAGCAACACAAGTTTGACATGTACAAGCACAGCCCGCGTTAAGACACACATCCGTCCACGTATTGCGGCGTATCCCTTCCTGGGCTGAAACCGAGCATGCTCGGGCAAATCGGGTATGCCCAAGTGCAGCCCAGTTGGGGCCACCGTTCATACAATGTATTGCAGCGTATCTCTGCCCTGGTCCAACTACGGCATTCCCGCCCGATACTCGGGTATGCCAGGGCACAAGTGGGGTTTGCCTTGTCGGGCTGAACTCAGGTTTTGGTCGGAGTCCTGCTTGGGCAGGTGTTTCGAACGCCAAGCACAGGGCGGGCTGAACGCCGGTTTGCCCAATCCGGCAACTCGGGCTAGCCGAAGATAATCCGGATCGGGGCGACAGCAGAACCGCGTGTTGGGCCGGGGATACCGCAAATTGGCAACATGCCTGCCAAAATGATTGCCTGGAGCTGCTCCTGGGCAACCAACATTTTTAACACAGCAAAATGTGCGCAATCAATATTTAGGAAAAGTCACAAAGTTTCAAGAACCTATCTCTTGTGGTTAGAGGACAGCATTATAAAAAAAGCTACAGGGTGTGATTTGGGCCCTTCAACAGGAGTAGGGTTAACACAGCAAGTCTTTTTTTAATGTTTTCATTCACACATGCCCATCCCATGTAATGCTGTATTGATGAGGGACTTCCTTTTTCCAATGGAGCTAGCACCACCTCCCATTTTTGTACAAACATTATATAGAATGCACCCTCATAAAGTCATAAAGTGCTTTGACTTAATAAGAGCCACAAGGGCCCATCCAGGACCCACCCTCACCCAGCTTTGCATTTCCTTTACAGGTATCAAAGGCTAACAATGTCATACTTGCAATGAAAATCATCATGCGATTTCAGAATGTAAAATAATATATTGTAATCTTCCACCAACGTTTTGTAGCAGCTAAGACCAATCTCCTCTGTTAGAATGTGTGAAGTGTCCTAAATGGCAACTGATTAGAATGCACCCTATCCGTGACTTTCCTACACCATGGACAACAACAAGGTGCATGCTCACTGCCATGGGTGGAGAAGTTAGAAAATGATGGGTGAGGCCAAATGCATTGACACAATGAGTGCTGCCAATTTTGTTTATGGGGCCCACCCCGTAGGATCTCATGTTAGGAGAACAAGAAGTTGGTTGGGCCAAGGAAAAAATGGTGGGCCCAGGCTCCAACAAAAGCATATAAAGCCCCTGCTCACCACTTCATCTGCAGTTGCAACAATTAATTACATTAACATGTATTTGAAATACCATCATTGTCAGTATGGTACAACGTATTGGCTTTGATAAGAATTAATGGTTTTGATAAAACTTGCATAAATGGTATTATCACACCGCCTTAAATTGTTTACTTAAAATTGTAGTCGATGACATTACGAGAGTTGACATGGAACGTGAAGTTGAACATCACACGTACCAGGACACGTACACATTTTTAATGCTGCAACCCAGAATTACAATGGTTGCAACCAAGTGGAGCAGAGCAGTTATTAATCCACAAGATAGTTTCAATTGCATATTAACTTAATCAAAGCTTAAATGAAGCCTTGAAGTCGAGGGCGAGACTTCCCATAAACCTGGTGGTGAACTTGAGTTCCAACACCAATTCCACCCTGAGGCATTATGGGTATTTGGGTGCACACTAGGTCAAAGTGAATTTGAAGCTGCCTGAGCCCTCAATCGTCTTAGAGATGTTCCACTCCTGCTTGAGATGGAAACTATCTAACTGGCTTCCACAGGGAATTTATTAATCAGCTTACATCATGTGATATTATAATTACAAACTCCATGTCGGTGGTCCAAAGGGGGAGGACATAACCCATGCTCCCTGGATCTGCCACTGCCTGTTATTTCATCACCAAAATCCTCCACTTGTTATTAGGACACACAAACGTTGGGCAACTACGACACACGGCCTGACGTCGACAGCTTGGGTAAGAAGCCTGGGTGACAACTGCGCCATCTACATAACTTGTGCTGCCACATCTAATCACTAGGTGTTGCTAGAATATCGCTTGAGTAATCTGTATAGGACGCATCGCTTGTCGTCTCGCGGCAAGACAAAGCGTTGACATCAAATGGCAGTAGCCGATTCAACGACCTCTAAATATGCAAATACATCTGATTGTTTACCACCGGCTCTCGAATTCACATTGCTTAATTTGCGCGTCGGTAGAAGAGGAAACGTCTCCCCTGTAGCTGCTTGTCAGCCGTTCTTGGACAGTCCCGGAACAGAAAGACTGGCATTCAATCGCATTGAACCATAGGCATAGGTGAAGTTTAAATCTTTGGAAGGGCCCAGGCCCCTTCAATAATTTCATACTTAGCAATGGATCCCATGGGCGAGTCCATCCAATGTCCGTCGAAACCAACTTAAGCATTGCTTGATCCAATATATAATTTCTTAAAACTGCAAACTGGACAATAAATAGGTAAGTACATACCATGAAAAGATTTGGAAGCAGCAGATCGTTCGGTACCAAAGGTCTCGGGTTCAACACTCGCACCACTCGGGACATTTCTCAATCCCGCGGCCCACCGGCGAAACAATGTGGGCGGCGCCATTAGCCGTGATCGTGCATAAAATGTGTCGAGAACCACCCAATAAACAAACAAATATTTTGGCGCTTTGTGTACTCACCCCTCCATGATTAGGCTTTCGTTGCGCTGGCCATAACGCCAATATTTAGAACTTTTGCCGCTTTTCATAATATGGCAAATTTGAACGGTCATGACCTTGAGAAAAGATAACGTAGTCATAAAGTTAAAGGTTCAGCTGACGGTATCAAATACATTTGTATTCCACTGGACAGCTTTTCCGCTTAAAAAAAGATATCCAGGTTTGATAAGATACAACCTACCAGTAAATTTGTTTTTAATTATTGTCATACCGGGCTCTATTTTTACCTTAAAAAATCGGTGACCTGAACCTTATGGCCTTTTTGACCTAGAAACCTAAAAGCATCAGGATCATCGTCATCTGGCCGAAATATACTATTATGCACGGATTTGTGTCAAAATCGACGGCGATGTGGTGAATAATGTGGGGTTCCAGACAGCAGACCTAGTCAGTAGATGATCATGCTTGTGCATTCCTGGTTTTCTATTTGGTTTCCTGATTTCCATTTGTTTCCAAACAGTAATTACATTTAACAGTGAAGATAAAATTCAGCACCACAGGATAGCTCTTGCTTCTGAACGTAGCTCTACTCAGGGGTGTTGCTTTGTATACTTTTGAAGGGGCATGTGCCCCCTCAATGTTCAATTTTGCCCCTCCAATAGTGAATTCCCCCCCCCCAATATGAAGTGGAAATGAGCTTGCAGAAAAGGCATAAAACTGCCGGCTGCGATCGGAGCGGGAGCGCCGATTGTCCCACCGATGGCCCCGCCGATGGTCCCACTGATGGCCCCGTCGATGGTCCCGCCGATGTTTCCGCCGATGGCCCCACCGATGGCTCCGCCTCGGGCCCTGGAAATAGTGACGTCCCCCATTCACTCTGGTGACCTGTCACTCTGACGGTTTCCAGGCGACTGACCGCCACCGTTAACGTCGCGACTATACCCTGTAGTGTGGCCAGCGTACTGGTGTCCGGAGACACTGCGCCGGCTGGCACCTTCTGTGCTGCTGAGCATCCTGCCGCCATTGCTGACTCCAGGCCTGAAGCCGAGGCTTCTAAGAATCTATCAGCAGCGGTGGCCAGTTGGCACAGAGGAGCTTCCTCTGACGGCAGCGATAATGCTGCCCGAGCCTGCGGCAGCCGTTGAAGAAAGTCTTCAACAGCTCACGGACGTGTGGGGCATCTTCTGCTGTACCCAGTTCTGAGTGCATCCACAGGAGCAGCTGGAACGGCTTCTGGTCTCCGAGCTGCTGGCGGGGCAATTGGTCTTCCAGGAGGGCCGCTCGCGATTGCGCCAACCTACGCATCAGGGCGTCAATAAAGGTCACGAAACTGGGTGTCTTGGCCGTGATAATATCCGCACCTGGGTGGTGATCAACACACAAAGGCTTGCCACCAGCAAATTGAACTTGGTGCTGTCTTCTTGGATTCCAGCCACCCGAAACTCACAGTCCGTCTGCGTCGGCTAGTGGTTTGTCTTCTCCAGAAAAAGGAAAAAACTGTGATAGCCTAAACACGGCCAGCTGCTGTCTTGCAGATTTAGGAGTCAGGGGCGGATGCAGAGGGAGACTGGGGGCATGTGCCTCCTTCCTACGGAAGGTGGCCGCTCCTCCGGCCGGGAAAGGGCGCTCATCCGAGAAGGCTCGAGTGAACTCCGTATATTTTTGTTTAGTCAGAAGCCCCCGTCCGAGAAAAAAAAAATCCCCTTTAAGAGGGCTCGAACGGTGCCCCCTCGAATTTTTCGGCCAGAGGCTCCCATCGGAAAGAAAAGACACCCTTCCAGGCAGGAGTGGGTTCAAAAATTGTCATGAGGAGAACTTGGTCTCTGGAGGGGTATCTTTACATTCCAAGGTGCGCATCTGGCTAAAAAATTCAAGGTGTTCACTCAAACACACTGGATGGGGGTATTTTCCTTCCAAGGAGCGCCTCTGGTTGAATAATTCGAGGGGGATGCACTCGAGCACACTGACAGGGCGCCTTTTCCTCTAAAAGGAGCGCCTCTGGCTGGAAAATTCGATGGGTCGATGGGGATACAATCGAGCTTTCACGGAGTGAAACATTTTCCTGGCCGAAGGGGTGTCAATTTATATGTGGCACATGCCTTCAGTGCCACCCCTGTGTCCGCCCCTGCCTCCAAGTACCTTTGCAGTGGCGCCCCTCCAAGGAAATGGTGCCCCTTCAGACAAGTGCCCCCATGACAATTCTTGAATCTGCCCCTGGCAGGAGTCCCTGGCGCTGGCAGGGCCGCCGCGCCGCGGACGTGAAAATGCTTGGTTTTGAAAATATTTTTTTCAGATCCTCGTCTTTTTCCCGGGGCTACAACATGGCGTATGACTCATCACCCGATGCTCAATCTTTATAATGGGGAATAATTATGCTCCGATATAGTTTTGACTACATGTGTGATAAAATACCATCTTTTATATTAGCCGTGAATTGCATGTACTATAGCGACTACTTTGCCTATTTCACAGGCACGCATCTACTTGAGGAGTGGCGACGCATACGTTTTTACCATATACCTAAGACATATATAGGACATATAAAACGGAGAGACATCAGAAATGGATACTTCTTAGAACTACATAAACCCGAAAATAGCACAGAAGCAGCAAAATATTTTACATGCAGCGCATTTAGTGCACGATAGATTGGGGGCAAGTAGTCTAGGGGTAAGTTGCCCGTCTCACAATCAAAAGATTATGGGTTCAAGTCTCACCTGTCGCTACTCTTCGCCTGCAATCAATCGGCGTGAGAGATTGACGACGGTTCATGACTCAACGGTCGACGTGTCGTAGAACCAATAACCACCACCAGTACACGATAGATTAAAACCATCTTAATTCCGTGACAGAAGCGATCAGACAGCCGGACAGAGGGTGGTGCGCATTTGATGCCCTGCACTGTATTTATCTGCTGTTATTCCGGCCTTCGTGTTCGCAGAAATCACGCTTGCTCGCATGTGGCCTGGTTTTGTTCTCAGCATTGCTTTTTCCCCTGCCCATGTGTACCGGCTTCTTTTCCCAGATAGTTGTGCAGTCTCGCACCCTCAGTACTTTAAGATTGATAGTCCACGTAGCAAGTGTGCGTCTGTGATAATACAGGCAGCAAGGGTGCATCTGCAAGGTTTTCGTTTGACGTTGGTGGCGAGGGGCCCAATTCAATATCGATAACATTTGTTCTGCTGCTTAAGTATAGAAACGCTACAAGACATGGATCGAGATCCTTTTTACATCGCTCACGACGGCTGCTTCCTTCCACCCCATACATACCCGTACCAGTAGGGCATTTTACTTGACTGGTAACGGGGTTGAGGCTACATTGGTGTAATATGATTGGTTACATGGGTGTGATATGGTCACACACATGCATTTGTACATCTTGGTGTTGTAGTCTGGCTGTTGGTGAGAAACCGCGACAGACGGCAAATGGCGTTGTCGTTCCTAAATACTTCTGAGTTGTGTGTTGTGCCGTCAAATCTTTAAATGCAGATGCGTTGTATTATATTCTTCATCAGGGAATTTTACAACAGCCATCACGCCTTCATCTTTTCATGACACGTCACTAGAATATGAAGGTCAGAAAGGGCCCGATTTGGTTTTGATTGCCAGATATAGCCACACTCAGCCCGTATTCGTCCACAGACGTTTCCCAGGCAGCGTTCACCTGCAGCGTTCACCTCACAAGTTTATACTGGCTGTTCAGACAGAGTAAGCGAGCGTTCCGTGCGAACGCAGTGATACAAATGCACTCGGTCTTGCCTGCTTGGATTTTGAAGATATGAAGATTGAAGATTGAAGAAGATTATAAGATAACTCGGCCTCTTTTCAGGTGATATTTGTATGAGATGAACTGGCGTGAAGACGGTGAGTTATGTAGATTTTATGGCAACTACGCTTGATAAGGATTAAATAGTGTCATTTTTTCACCATCAAGAAAGAACACATCAATATGACCTCAAGTCGATTAAAAAGCTACATGTAAGAACTCAACATTTTACATTGAATGCCCGAACGCAGTCCGCTCCACTGTCTCAGTCTGTGTAATACATGTTTGTATGACCGGAGCCATGGTTCCCTACCTGGGAGTGTTTCTGTGTCTTGCCCACAAATAGTAATATTAACAATATATGAATAGTTTCCCCTCACACATGTGCGTGGGCGGGCTCGTAGATTATTCGTTGATTCATGAGCAACGGAGGAAGCGTGGCTTGGGAACTCTTGCATACTCTTGCTAGAACGGAACGTTTTGAAAATTGCATTCGCTGTTCTTTTGTCGGGCTTTCAATTGAGTCGGACAACTTTATACCCCTCAAGTGATAGCCTGGTCTTCCAGACGTGCGGTTGTATTTCTATATTTTATCTTGAGCAGCACATCAATTGCAAATGTATCCTATCAGCAGACTAAGTGGCCTAAATCTAGCATACAAACATATTTGAGGATAGGGTCGATTAACATGAGCGCCGGAGGGCCTCTCACATGACACGCACAGAAGGGGGGGGGATGATTCGGCCCCATGCCCCTAAGATTTCGGAAACTACTGAAGCTATAGGCGCATAAGTTGGAGGGTAGATTACAGATGTAGTGAACTCGTTTCAGTACAAATTTCATGGCCCTAAGCTTTTAAGGTCAAATGAGGTCATGATCGGCTGCCTCGCCGTACCGCCGCTCCACCGTACCGGCGGTACGGTAGGTACGGTGTATAAGCCTTTGTGACCTTGAACGCTCGCCGGCCGTCGCCTGGTCGGTCGATTTGGTACCCCGCAGTTCCTATGTTTACTAGTGGATTTCGATTTTGTGTTGCGTAGGATGCGCATATCGATGTTTAAAAGTCACGACATTGCATTATAATATCGCCGCCAGTTTATGAGATAATGTTAAGAAAAGCAAGAGAAGTGGTCGGATTCCGCCCCACCCCTTCTTCTGTGCGCGTGTGAAACAGCCACATCTTATAACTATACAATCCTGTAGCACTTTGCCCCCCCAAAAAAAAAAATAATTTTAATAAAACAACACCTATGGCTCTACTAGAGGAGGGAGGGCACAGTGGGTTCACAGAGGGGTCTGCCCCCAGTAGTGACATCTCTGTATGTTGGACCAGGTTAGAGCTTCCAATGAGGTCTTGTTACTGAGCCCTGACCCCGCCCCAAGCTGCTTTGAGTAGTTTGGAGCGGCTTCCTTGTGTTTCCGCACGTTTCTGGGCAGACTGGTGCACAAGTCGCGTGAACTCAGCCTGCCCTGCCCCACGCCCCATGCTGGTTTTCTTTTCCGATACACTATTTTCCCAATCTCCTTCATCCAGTAGTCTGGAAATGACCAGAAGTGGTCCCAGGTCACGCCATCAAACGTCACCGAGTGCAAGGGCGTCGCCACCGGGGGGGGGCAGTCGCCCCCCTGCCGTCAAACAGGGGGGGCGCCGCCCCCCTGAAATTTGAGGAGGCCCCTATCCGGAAATGCACAGGAAAAAAGTGAGCAATGAGGCCGACGAGACACGAGAGGAGGCCTCCAAGACGTGAGAGGAGGCCCCTAATTTGAAGAAGGAGTCACCTAGGAGAGGATAGGAGGCCCCAGAAATCACGAGAGTGCCAACAATTGGCACGGAGGTCCCCAGGAATGCAAAGGAGGCCCCCATGATTGCAAAGGAGGCCTCCAGGATTGCAAAGGAGGCCTCCATGATTACAAAGGAGGCCCCCATGATTGAAAATGAGGCCCCCAAGATTGCAAAGGAGGCCCCCAGGATTGCAAAGGAGGCCTCCATGATTACAAAGGAGGCCTCCATGATTACAAAGGAGGCCCCCTGGATTGAAAAGGAGGCCCCCAGGATTGCAAAGGAGGCCCCCAGGATTGCAAAGGAGGCCTCCAGGATTACAAAGGAGGCACCCAGGATTACAAAGGAGGCCCCCAGGATTGAAAAGGAGGCCCCCAGGATTACAAAGGAGGCCCCAGGATTGTAAAGGAGGCCCCCCGAATTGCAAATGATGCCCCAGGATTGCAAAGGAGGCCCACATGATTACAAAGGAGGACTCCAGGATTGCAAAGGAGGCCCTCATGATTGCAAAGGAGGACACCAGGATTGCAAAGGAGGCCTCAGGATTGCAAAGGAGACCCCATGATTACAAAGGAGGACTCCAGGATTGCAAAGGAGACCCCCAGGATTGCAAAAGGAGGTCTCCAGGATTGCAAAGGAGGCCCCAGGATTGCACAGGAGGCCCCTAGGATTGTAAAGGAGGCCCTCAGAATTGCGAAGGAAGCCCACAGGATTGTACAGGAGGCCCCCAGGATTGCAAAGGAGACCCCCATGATTGCAAAGGAGGCCCCTAGGATTACAAAGGAGGCCCCAGGATTGCAAAGGAGGCCCTCAGGATTGCAAAGGAGGCCTCCAGGATTGCAAACGAGGCCCCAATACGGGAAGGGAGACCTCAGAAAATGAGAGAAGGCCCTAAGACGGAAGAGAAACCAGTGGATATGAGATGAGGTTTCGGAGACGTAAAAGCAGTCCCAGAAACGGGTAAGGTTCCACCAAGATAGAAAAGGATTATCCAGAAAAGTGGCAGGAAGCACCTAATTCGGAAGAGGACGATATAAGATTGGAAAGAGACCCTATGATGCACGAGGAAGCCCCTAAAATAGGAGAGAATGGCCATTAGATAAGAGTGATGGCTCCCAGGCGAGAAAGAAGGCTTCAAGACGGGTAAGAAGGTCCCCAGAAAATGACAAGGTAACTGAGATAGGAAAGGTTGCGTGTAATTTGGAAGAGGAGCCACCTAAGAGAGAACAGGAGTCCACCAGGAGATAAGAGGCCAACCTTAAAATGGGAAAAGATAGAATCAAAACGCGGAATAGGAGGCCCCGAAGACGTGAGAGGAGGCCCCTAATTTGAAAAAGAAAAAAGGACCTCTGCCTCAAAAAGGAAAAAAGGCCTCAAAAAGAAAAAAGGAGGCCCCTGCCGGACTCGAGAGGAGTCCCTCGAGATGGAGTAGGAGGTCTCCAGGGCCAAATGAGGCCCCGACGACCGGAAGGAATTCCCAGGAAATGAGAGAAGGCCCTTAAAATGAGAGTGGTAGGTAGCAGGTATGGAAGGAGGCGAGGTTTCCAAAATTGAAGATCCCCTCAAGACGGGTAAGCTTTGCGAGGACAAAGGAGGAGGCCCACGAGGCGTGGCAGGAGGCCCCTAATTTGGCAGAGGATGCCCCTGGAACATGAGAGGAAGTCCCATGCCATGTTAAAGGGGCCCCAGGATGTGGGAGGAGGTCCTCCAAAACGGGAGAGGAGGACCATTGAATATGGAGGAGGGTAGGACGGACGAGAAGACGTCCAAAACCGGTAAAGAAGCTCCAGGAAATGAGACGAGACCCCTAAGACGCGAGAGGAGGTCTATAATTTTCTAGAAGCATCTGAAATGGCAGGAGTCGTGCCGGGGTACTTGAAAATCACGACATGGGCCCAAAAAGATCCGGCCGGGGCCCCTGAAAATCTCGCTGAGCCTATGGGTACCAAAAATTCACGCCCGGATCATGAAAATCACGCTAGGTGCACGATAAGTCGTACCGTTTCCCAACAGTATCATTTGGACACAAATGAAGCCGGTGCAACGAAAAACAATCCGGACATGGATAATCACTCTTGGGCCCCAACAATGACACCAAAAGCATCCAAAACGTATTGGACACCCACAAAGTGTCGAGGTCGCTAAAACTCGCGCTAGGGATCCAAGCAAATGACGTCGGGACACAAAAGATTACATTGGACTAAAAAAGTCGCGTCGCAGCCTTCGAAAATCTCACTCGGGACCAAAAAAGTCGCGCCTGGACCCCAAAGGTTGCTGCTGCCCCACAAATCAATTATCAACCGGAATGTCACTCTGCGCCCAAAAAAATCGGGTCAAAGTCCCTGCAAAACCCGTTGGGCACTGGACAAAAACGCGTCACGGCACCGAAAAGAATCGCACCTGGAGACCGAAGAATCGTACCAGGACCCAAAAATATCACGTAAGGACCTATAGAAAAAAATAGAACTCCTTCGGTGGCCGCAGTGACATATCAAAGGGGCAAATGGCCCCTCCCTCCTAAGAGGGATATGCTCCCAAGAATCGAGCCGAGGCCCCCAAAAGTCGCGCTGGGACCACAAAAATCCCATCGGTAGTACCAAAAATTTGGTCTGGGCATCAAAAATTAACGTCGGGCTGCCAACAATTGGCGTCTATGGCCCCACATAGGCACCGTGTGACCCCCAAAGTCCCATCGGTATCCGAAAAATAAAGCCGGAGCCCTCCAACATCAGAAGGGATTGCAAAAAAGTCCGGGTCAGGACAATGGTTCTGGAGCACCGAACATGTCATCAGATGCCTTGACAAATCGCGTACGGCATCGGAAAACAGACCGGAGCTCGAAGAAAATCGAGGTGAGATACAAAAACATGGCACCAGGGACTCGAGAAATCAGGGCGGGATTCGGAAGTTAGAGAAAATTCAGAAGAGATCCACAAAAATCGCGTTGAGCCCAGATAACTGGCGTTGGGTCCCGGAACCACGCGCCTGGGCGCGATAAGTCGCGCCGGGACCCAGCAAAAATCGCACCGAAACCTCAAAATCGTACTGGGGCCCCACAAATGTGCGTCAGAAGCCCCAAATAAACACAGCGGGACCCTAAGAGCACAACGGGGACCGAAAATGCGACTGGCCCTTCAAAGCGCATTCTCGTAAAAAGCGGCAGGGTCCGAAAACATGCGTTGTAGCCATAACTACATATATATACCGGGAACACTAAAAAAAAAAAAAAAAAAACACCGGAAGCTCTCAAAGCACATAGGGGCCATATGACCGCACAAGGTCCTGAAAAGAGGCTGGGGCCGCAAAAAGCAACATGATCCCAAAACGAACAAAAATACCAGGCACTAAGTATACACATCGAGATCTTTGAAAGCGCCCCAACTAAAAAAAAAGTATTCGGTGCGCAAAAAAGCAACAAAACCCTAAAACGAGCAGGGGTTTCGAAAATGCGTTGGACCTCTAACAAAAATGAATTGGGGCCTTAAGACACATCCGTAGACGAAGAAATACGAAACGGGTCCAAAGAAGTACACTCAGGCAGGGCTTCGGTTCGGTAGCCAACCTGGAAGCATGTTTAATCAAAGATATGAGGTGCATCAAAGCTCAGCGGGTATCCGCATTTCTTCACCATAAAATATGGTAAGAAGGGAACTAATGATCGAATTTAAGTAATCGAATTTCCGCAGCGAACGCTCATACGAAGCATTTCATCACGTCAGATATGGCGCAAGTCTATCATGTGGCAGCAATTAACAAAGCGTAGGAGGCCCAGCAGAATCCGTAGCATCGCACGAAGTGTGGCGAATGCGCCGAATGCGCAAGATGGGTGTGCACGTGCACTAACGTTGGCGTCGTGGCGACCGGGAACTATGAACTGGAATGTCTGAAATAGGAAAATTTTACATTTTAAAGTGATTTGTGCAGGTATAATTTCAGCAGTGCGAGGTGACTTGTCAAGGAATACCAAAAGAATACATTGGAACAGGTTGTGGGAGCTAGGGTTGAAATCCGACGAATCAGAAGCGATAGTGGTAGATTACGCCCCTTCACAGGATAATTCAGTTGACCACTAATTATTTTATTTAAAAAGTTCCCCTTCGACAAAATAGTGGTCGAAATCGGAAGACTATATTCAGTAGTTGGACCCCCTCCAAATACGTTTGCCCCCTCCCCTTCACGCAAATATGGGTGCGTCACTGGTCTCCCAATAATTTTCAGAACTTACGCCCATGGAGCAAAGCCAACATTGCGGGGGTAAATTCCCCCTCACAAGCATACAAAACAACACCGATGCCCCATATTAAATGGGAGGAATGATGTTTTAAAATGTATTTTCTTCCTACAAAGTTGTCTTCTGTGATTACAGCCTGCATGATTAGAGCTTCCCAGCTTCAGTACCTTCTCAACGACATAATTTACAAAACGGTACAGCACAGCGATAACCACGGGCGTGACGGCGTGGAATTCGAAGGTTTTGCATTATTTATGCATTGTCATTGTTACATTGTTGCATTGCTATTGATGCATGGTTGTTCAATGCTTGTTCTTGCCGTTAATTTATTCGCGGAGTATTTATTAGTTTAGCTTCTGTGCCAAGTGCCTTGCAGCCAGCACCAAATGTTATGAAACAAATTAATAAATCCCTAAGATGACGATCAGAAAACCAATTCAATCCACTTCTCGTTCTCACCTTCGTGAAATTGTTGTCCTGGGACTGAGAAATGATCGTTTAAGTTTGTTTATGAGATCAAGCTGGTGGGAATGACTAACAGTAGTGATGAACCTAGCTATGTTCAGTTAAACTTGGTGAACAAAGAAGTGGGTTGATCAATGGGAGATATCTTTAAGATATGCTCAGCACGAGCCCCACCAGCTCGCTACAATCTAGAGGCCAGCGGGAAGATTCTACCCGTCGATAAAGCATAAAGATATTGGTTTGTTTTGGCACTGACGTATTTATCTACAGTTGCTTATTTATACCCTGGTATGGCTCGGTTCTCAGCGAAAAAAAAGATTCTTGCTATTGCGCTTTGCGTAAATTATATACCATGCCAAGAACAAACAAGACATCAATATGAAATCATGTTCCCATTTGGGAACCATACTAAGAGCCTAAAAAGCAAGAGGAGGCCCTAACACAGTGGAGGCCCCTTTTCGGGGAGTAGGAGGCCCCCTATCAACATTGCCCCCCCTGGAAGAATTTCGTGGCGACGCCACTGACCGAGTGCAATACGCGGTGCTTTGACACACTTGCGACGGACTGCTTTGAGGTCTCTCTGGGTGAAAATGGTCGCAAAGTTCGAATTCAGACCATACACATGCCCTGGAATACATGTTTAGTCTCGAGATCGTATCCGAAATCGATCGACGTCAATGACCTTGGACCTCGGTTGACCTTGAGAAGGTCATCGGTGACATGACGCGGTCCGAGAACATCTGAAAACATCACCCATCGTTTCAACTCATCGACTATTTCAGTAACAATGCGATTTCAGTAACAATGCACAGAACATGACAATTCGTGAAATAGCAATACTGGGAATCACCTTGTCATCCGAAATCGCGGAGTGCATGTCAACAGCTTCGTCGTTCAGCGGCGGGACGGTCAAGAGTGGTGCCGGCGCTGCGAGCGTGCGTGAGAGACGCGCGTTGCGGGCCGGCCGGCAGGTGCCGGGCGGGCCGTGGGAGCGGCGGCGGGGCGCGGCCGCCGACCACCCAGCGCGCCGACGCGCCGCCCTGTTGACACAGGTCGGGACCACACAGGCGGCCGGCCGCCGCCCGGACGGGCGGATCTGTCCCGCACGGCGCCGCGCCGACCAATCAGAATCGCCGGCGGCGAGGCGCTGCGGGCGGCAGACTGGGCGGGCGGCGGCCGTCTGCCACCTGCATCTGTGCCGGGGGCGCGGCCAGACTGGGTGGTCCGGCACCGAGGCCGCAGCCAGCGGCGGGTCACCGGTCGGCGCCGAGGTCACAGCACGGCGGCGGTGGCGCACGGACCGCTGACGTTTGGGGCTACGTCTGGTCGTGTCGTCGTGGACACAATCGAATCACGAGTTTCGTCCACAAGAGTATCATGTGATCAATCTTAATCCGAAGCCGGTATCATTCCAGACACCTGAAATGTAGGACCTGTGGCGATAAAATACACAAACATCCCATCGAGAAACCTTGAGGACAATACAGAGAATCCAGAGTATTTTTATGAGGGCAAATTTGACAATCAGGTGCCATTGTATTCATTGGCTGAACCAGGGAGGACAGGGAGGGCAGGGAGGGCAGAAATAAGGGTCGCTGGGACGCGGCGTCCTTCTCTGAATCACACAACTTAACATTAACCCCATAGCGATGACCATAAGGGAACGGTGGCCAGCACCTACCCTCCCCATCTCCTTTACCCCGGATGTTCCGCCACTACTGGTCTGAAGGAACCTAACGTCAATACCTTCTTTTTCCCACTGGCAAATGCCAGTACGGACAACACCGCATGAAAGCTCATTTTAACTTCAGTTTGTACACACATCAGGCTGATTTACACCTTACCTCTCCTTCCATCTTAAGGGTCGATCTTCTCACTCCATAGCGAGAACACTTTCCATTCAGCCCAAATGAAGTAATTCAGCCAATTCAGTTGTGATGAAGTGGAAGGCCATTGAGTTAGTTAGTTAGTTAACTATTTGGGCTTGACGGCGCTTCGGCCAGACTTGATTATTCGCGCCCATGGAAGCCATTGATTATAATCTACGAAAATGAGTGTGCTTTCGCTTGAACACGTCCGAACAATGCAGATACAGTGGGATCATGCACCATTAGTTGTCAGAGAACTGTATTCATCTCATTGGTCATAAACCATTGCGGTGAATATAATGCTCCTCGATTATCTTGATGTACAATGTACACTGTATCCAACTCTTATTTGCAGTGGCGTTCAGCCTTCCAAACGAAACCATATTAAGATGCATGATAATTGAGCTCAATAACTACCACAACATGCAATTATCCACCTGCTAATAACACAAATGACACAGACCCCAGTTGTTTTTAGGCGGATAATGATGGCAGGCCAGATCGCTCACCACCTCATCAAAGCCTTTTGTCATAGTTTCCAGCGCCAATCGCGCCGACACACGGTTCACCGAATATTCAGGTGCATTTGGAATTTTGGTAAAGGCCAAATGGCAACAGTAATCACAAGCTATGTCTCAGAAGACATGCTGGTAGACTGGCTCCATTCAGGGTATCCGGGATGAATCTTGGAGCAAACCTCGTCTACGTCATACAACCACTATGTATGGTAAGGTTAGATACGTATAAACAACAACACGCGTCACGTATCGCAAATTCCCGCTGTCGGTGGGCGATGTTCGGCATTGTGTCACGACATAATTCCAAATACAATAACTGCAAACGACAGTTCTGCGATGACACGACCACGACTCGACATTGCTGCTACCTCTTCGAAAACGAGACTTGCCTGATGTATGGGTTTTTCATTTCATAATTTTCAAAAAGGGGTTGCGTCTCTGCGTTGTGTCCCTCACAAGTTTTCCTGAGCACAATGTGTCTCATAAATCGTCGGCATCACCAGATTACCGGAGAGGCGGGGATGGCTGAGTGGTTAAGGTGTTGAGCTCTGTGTACCAAAGGTACCGGGTTCAACATTTGCACCACTCGGGACCAATATATAAGCACCTTATCCCACCCAATAATACAGTAGCTTATCGGATGCTACCGGTATTTTATCTTGACCTGATCGGTGATCTTGATCTTTGTGCCTGTCATTCTTTTTTATTATGTCCTCAATTTGCGTACCATCTAGTGAAGAGTATCCATAGCAGGAAATTGTGAATGGTATCGATAGTAAGAAATCGCATTTATTCAACGAGCAGTTATGAAAGCTGTGGCGATGACTGGGTGCCGACTGTACCCCAGCATTTACATATTTTACCTGACCTGGAAGTTTAACCAAAGAAATGCACAACAATTGTTTCAAGTAACTGCGAAATGTCAAGGGTGGAGCTACATCATACTGTTCACCGCATTTTATTTAGCTTACAAGAAAAGCTGGGAAGCTAGAAATATTCACCCCATCGCACTGCAAGGGGAAGGAAATTCTGACGAACTGTGAGGGCTACATGGTTTATGTCAATGGACTCTGCCCCTCCCCTCCCCCGTGCTGCAGTCGCGTCGCAGTAAATACGGTCTATGCGTTTGCTCTACCAGCGGTGTCACGTCCCAGTTTTTGTTGCAGATCCAGCTCTGTCGTGTATCAGTAATGTCGCGTGGCAGCATTTGCATTCGCAGTCGTGTCGCGTCGCAGTGAAGTCGGGTTGGGTATATCGTTGATGGTGACCGGCTCGGGCACGACGGTCCGGTGCGCGCGAGCTGCGTCGCCGTCGCCGTCGCCGCCGACGGTGAGTCGATGACCGGGTCGGTGTGGCGGCCGCAGTCGGCACCGGCCAGCGTCGGCATCGGGCTCCACTCGATACGGCACAGCGGCCGCAGTCGGCACCGGCCAGCGTCGGCATCGGGCTCCACTCGATACAGCACAGCGGCCGCAGTCGGCACCGGCCAGCGTCGGCATCGGGCTCCACTCGAAACAGCACAGCGGCCGCAGTCGACACCGGCCAGCGTCGGCATCGGGCTCCACTCGATACGGCACAGCGGCCGCAGTCGGCACCGGCCAGCGTCGGCATCGGGCTCCACTAGATACGGCACAGCGGCCGCAGTCGACACCGGCCAGCGTCGGCATCGGGCTCCACTCGATACAGCACAGCGGCCGCAGTCGACACCGGCCAGCGTCGGCATCGGGCTCCACTCGATACAGCACAGCGGCCGCAGTCGGCACCGGCCAGCGTCGGCATCGGGCTCCACTCGAAACAGCACAGCGGCCGCAGTCGACACCGGCCAGCGTCGGCATCGGGCTCCACTCGATACGGCACAGCGGCCGCAGTCGGCACCGGCCAGCGTCGGCATCGGGCTCCACTCGAGACGGCACAGCGGCCGCAGTCTGCTGCTGTTGTCGGACCACTAACAACGTTATTGAGCCGTTGCAAACACTCACGGTCCCTTATGAAGTTAAGTGGATTACAAGTTACAAGCCAAGTGGATATTTGTAATCTTGACAGATTGCAAATACTGTTGAATGTTCACGCCGCGGAAACGTAGTATGTTAGGTTGAAAGTTAGCTTCCAGTGTGATTTCGTCAGTTCCCGCAGTTTCTTATTGGAAACTTCAAAAATTGTTTCCCTCGAGAATCGGTGCTGTAGTTAAGCGGAGCGAACGTTTTGGGATCGACGGAATGTAATTTCAACGGAGTGCTGGATGTTATTATGAGCCAATGCAATTAAGTTCGACTCTCTTCAGAATACCTGAGCATAGGCTGTGTTTTGGGACTCTGTCGTTGATTTCGGGACTGGAAACAAATCAACCGATAAAAACATACCGCGTGTTCGAACCCAGCTGACGGTGATGCTGTTAGCAACTTTCGACCCATCATACCGTGGTAATGTTTATGGGACCGCCACCTTGCAATGTATTGGCCCATTGGCTCGGTGAAAGCTTGCGGATAGCTGCACTGGCAGCTGGGTCCGAACGTGGCCATAAGGAACTCGTCATGTTTTTCACATCATGCCGAGAGACTGTTGCTCAAACCTGGGACCTAGCCAATGAGGGGCTGTGGGGCAGTCGCCCCCTCCTTGGGCTCTCAAGGGCAAGGGTCGCGCCAGAGGCCCGTACGTAATCCGCTTCTAGATCACCATAGCGGAAATAGAAAGAACAACAGCACCTTGTAGGGCTGTTATCGGACCACTAAGAACGTCTTTGAGCCCTTGGAAACACTCACGGTCCCTCATGAACATCTACGGGCCTTTGTAAGACTTATGTGCATGTAAGAACCCTTGCCACGAGTCCTTACGAACCTCTACGGGTTCTTACGACATCTACGGGCACTTACATACGCCTACGAGCCTCAAGGAAATCAAGGCTCTTCGGAACGTCTATAGGATCTCACCAGCACCTTCGGGTCATTACTAAGGTCTAATAATTTTACGAATGTTTACGGACCCTTGCGATCGTGCACGGGACTTTAAAAATGTGTACGAGCCTTTACGAATGCTTGCGGGCCCTTACACGCGATCACTTACCCCTTGCCGAATACTGAATCGACGTCTTTATCAATGAAGTTCTATGATAAAAAACGGACTCTTCTGAAAAGAAAGTGGCCGAAACCCAGGCACTTCAAAATTTTGTGGGTAGTCCTGACCCGCTTCTCAAAATCATCCCCTCCTTATAAAATTTCTGGCTACGTATCTGGCTCGGAACCAGCCGAAAACACTTTCATGACATGTTTGACCTATCAGAAAGGAAGAACATGTGGTTCTTCAAAAGAACTGTCGTCCACCGAAGGTTGAAGAGGACCGTCCCCTCTTCCCTCGAAGGTTGGGGGAGACACGTCGCCTCCGTCCCCCTTCATGTGGGTCATGCAAATGCATTCAAATATGCTGCCCATTGCTTTACTTTTACTCTTCTTCTTTGATAGGGGTTCATGTCCTTAAATGTCAACCTGGGCTGTGAATTAGCCTTTGTTTCAGCGACACCTCGATGGCACAGGCAATAAGGCAGCATTATCCCATGAATTGGTATGGTAAGGACGTTGGCATAGTAAGGGCCGGGGGCCACCACGCCGCCAAACGGCGAACTGACGCGCAAACTTGCCCGACTCAAGCCTACCACGACGGGCGAGCCGCAACTAAAATAAGGATTAATTTCATACGTAAAAATCACGGTAAAAATATCTGCTAATAACAAATGACCGAGAACAGCCTAGCCAGTCAGGTCCTCTCGCATTGCGCCTGGTCAGCAATTCTAAGCATAGTTAAATACAGACTACAAGGGCACAATATGATATATTCTAGTAAAGTACACCAACATTTCTGCCTCATGCCTTCATCAGGGCGACAAGTAGGATATTTTTTAATACCCTACTGTAGGACAAGTAGGATGACAATTAGGTGCAGGAAGTAGATGACAAGTAGGATATTTATTTAATATTCTACTTGTCACCCTGATGAAGGCATGAAATGTTGGTATAATTTCCTAGAATATATCATCTTGTGCCATTGTAGTCTGTATTTAACTTGTCAAGTGAATTATGAACAATATTCTAAGCATAACAGAGCTGCCCTCAATTTCGACAAATGCTGGAAGCAGGGCGGCAGCCCACACTGTTGCCGAACTCTGCCCGACTCCGACGTCGGCACCGCACGGCACCTGGCGGCCGGTTTCTCTCGGGCGGCGCGGCGCGGCGCTGCCCGTCCGGACTCCCACCGCCGGCCGCCGCGTTTGTCGGCAGTTTCGCAGACACACGCGTCGTTACGGATACACCGCCGCGGCGGATTAAGCCATTCGGGTCGAATTAGCGGCACCCGGCGGCGCCCCCGCCCCTGCAGCCGTCATTAGGCAACATAACGCTTTCCTCGGCCGACGCGTATCTCAGCCGAACGGCGGAAAACGTGTCGGCTAATTACAGGCCGGCGCGCCGCTTAATCAAGCCGCGGCCGTATCTTCTCGAGCCGGGTCGCGCCGGGGCCGCCGTGGCGACCGGTCGCCGGAAGTGGCGACCTGGGTGGCCGTCCAGGTCCGGCCCCGCCGCACCGCCGGCCTCGTCTCCTCAACTGCTGGACACCGCGGTGTCGCTGAGACTCGCCTCTCGCCAGCTGATTACCTCTCTGATTACCTCTTCATCGCCGACGGTTCGCTTGAACGTGAAGCAGGTTCAGAAAGAAAGAAAAGCGAACACACTGTTGAGGCGAAACATGGATTGCATGAAGCATGACATGCGGCTACGGATTCAAATCGAGGCGAGAGATAGATGGATAGATGTTTGTTCTGATCTCAACAATTCGGTGTGGGTAGTCCGTCAGGCGGCAAAGTGATGGAGAGCCCATGTCACGAATGCCCTGACGACACTTCAAATGCAGCATTGAGGCCCTGGTCTTCATCGGCTTTCTTTCGATGCGCTACTGTCTTGAGCGCACCGTCTGTACAGTTGATATTGATGTCCAGAAAGCGAATTAGACTGGAGTTGCTGACTTCGGTGGTGAAATGTACCAGATAATCTATATTCACTGTGCTTAGGATTTGATGAAGATGTTGGTCATTACTCACGTCGACGAGCCTTGTTGCAAGCATTTGTCTGCGGCAAATAAATGAATAAATGAATAAATAAACATATATGTATATGTTATCATTCAAACACAAACACACACACACACACACACACACACACACACACACACACACACACACACACACGCATATATATATATATATATAACAGATAATGACATGTATTTTTTGGCATTGACATGCGTTGCTAAACATCACGGCGTACTTCGCTATGATCAAAGGTAAGATAAGCTACGAAAAAAGAATTGCGGCGGATAATGGTTTCGTCGACATGGCAAATGAAGAGCACCTTCATCAAATCGAAGAAACACGAATGTGATTGCTATATTTTAGCATTAAATGTACACTGAATGCATTTTAACACTGTCTCTCAACAAAGAGAGAGAGAAAGAGGGGGGGGGGGGGGGGGGGGGAGAGAGAGAGAGAGAGAAAGAAAAAAAAAAAAAGAGAAAAAAAAAAAAAAAAAAAAAAAGAGAGAGAGAGAGAGAGAGAGAGAGAGAGAGAGCCAGGAAGGTGAATAACATTAGGTGTGCGAAGTAAAATGTAAAGCGAAGAAACTAGCTAAATACAAATGGTACTTAAATCCCCTGCCCAGAAGTTTTACCTCCGCCATGGCATACCAGCGGTGGCGCCTCTAAGACTTGCGCGTCGCTTGCCTTTTTTGCCAGAGGTCTTCTGGCCCTTCCTCGAGAACGGGTTGACCCCCTACCGCGCTAGCACCTCCGCTGTGAAGTTCTTATGTGCAACTTTTTAATAGATTTGAGGTCATATTTATGTGTTCTTTCTTGATGGTGAAAATAATGACAATATTGAAACCCTATCAAGTGCAATTACCAGTTAAATCTGCTTAACGCACCGCCTTCACGTCAGTTTATCTAATACCAATATCACCTGAAAAGAGACCGAGTTCAATATATCCTCAAAATCCAGGCAAGCAAGCCCAAGTGGTTTTTAGCATTTGCAGCATTGCATTCGCTCGGAACGCCCGCTCACTCTGTCTGAACAGCCAGTGTAAACTCGTAAGGTGGGCGCTGCATGGGAAACGTCTGTGGACGAATACGTGCTAAGTATGGTAATACCTCGCAATCTAAATCAAATTAGGTCCATTCTGACCTTCATATTCTGGTGACTTGTCATGACAATGTGAAGGTGTGATGGCTGTTGCAAGATTCCCTGGTGAAGAAAAAATACCACGATTCTACCTTTAATAATCTCAGGGCACCTAACTACTGGCGGATCTAGCCCACCGGTTTGGGAGAAGGGGAAACTTTCGGATTTCGGAGTCAGCTCAACTCCTCCCCCCAGTGGCGTACCTAGGAATTGCATCAGGAGAGGGGTCAAACGGATTTGGATGGTGCCCATTCTCCCACTATTTTTGGTTAAAAGCACCGGATTTCGAGCACTATTTGGCAAAGGGGCCCCCATTTTTAAAAATAATAATTAATGACAACATAATTTCCTGTGTAGGGGCCCCAGCCTACCTTCTGTGTGACCGGATTTTTTTGTTCTTGTTTATCATAACGTTCGCGTTCACGTTCAACGTCTTGTACCACATCAACGTTCGTGCACGTGTACACACTGGCGGATCCGATTTTGTCAACTCTTGCTGTAAGCAGAACTTGAGCAGCATGGAACCCTGGATGTGTGTCAGAATCTACTATGCTACCATATTGGCTTCCAAACAATTATAAAAAATTCACTTTTAAAATTGGAGATTCTTTCATCCGGACGCTCATCGTCGATGTGCCCTGAAGCCCAAATAACTAACATCCGGACGCCATTTTTCAACCTCGGCAAAAGTTAATGCAATTTATTTTAGTTTACCTCTGTTCGTTTCGGGGTGTGTGTGTGCAAAAGACCCCCCCCCCTTTTAAGCGCTTCGGGGGGGGGGGGGGGCATGGCCGGAATGGCCCCTCCCTGGATCCGCCATTGCACCTAACATACAACTCACAAGTATTTAGGAACGTCAATATCATTTGCCATCAGTCGCTGTCTCCCACCAACAGCCAGACTATAACACCAAGATGTACAAATGCACGTTTGTGACCATATCCATCCCTGTAACCGATCATATTACACCTCTGCAACCTCAACCCCGTTGCCAGTACCAGTGCCCTACCAGTAAGAGTATGCATGTGGTGGAATGAAGCAACCGTAGTGAGCGACGCAATGGGGATCTCGATCCATATCTCGTAGGGTTTCTAAACTCAAGTAGCAGAACTAATGTTGTCCATATTGAATTGGGCCCCTCGTCACCAACGTCAAACGAGCACATTGCAGATGCACGCTTACTGGCTGTATAATCACTTGCTACCTGCACTATCATTCTTGAAGTCGTGCTGAGGGTGTGAGACTGAACAACTGTCTAGGAAATGAAGCCGGTACACATGGGCGGGGGACAAAGCAACGCTGGAAAAAACCTAGCCACATGCGATCAAGCGTGGTTTCTGCGAGCGAGAAGGCCTGAATAACAGCAGGTTAGTACAGTACAAGGCATCAAATGTGCACCACTGCATACTAAATGGGTACTAAATGCACTGCATGTGTAATAATTCGCTGTTTCTGTACTATATTACTGGTATCTGAAGCTGTCCTGAGAAGCATCCATTTCTAATGTCTCTCCGTTTCTGATGTCCTATATGTCTTATGCGGTAAAATACGTATGGGACTTACGTACGTAAGTCCCAAAACGTCCGTACTTCCCAAGTAGGTACGTGCCTGCGAAGTAGTCGTTAAAGTACAAGTCACGGATAGCATAAAAAAGATATTTTGTCACAAATATAGCCAAAAGTATATCGGAAAGTAATTATTCCCATTATGAAGATTGGTCATTGAGTGATGGGTCATACACCATGTTGTAGTCCTGGGAAAAAGAAGAGGATGTGCCAACAAAGTTTTAAAAACTAAACATTTTAATGTCCGCGGCGCGGCTGCCCTGCCAGCGCCGGGGACTTCTGCCTGGGGCAGATTCAGGAATTGTCATGGGGCACTTGTCTGAAGGGGCGCCAGTTCTTCGGAGGGGCGCCACTGCGGAAGCACATGGAGGCAGTAGTGGGTGCAGGAGTAGCACTGAGGGCATGTTCCCCAATTGAAATTGGTGCCCCTTCGGCCTGTAAAAGGCTCCATTCCGGGAAGGCTCGAGTGCAGGCCCCATCGAATTTTCCAGCCAGAGGCCCTGTCAGAGGAAAAGGCGCTCTTTCAGTGTGCTCGAGCACATCTCCTCAAATTATTCAGCCAGAGGCGCTCCTTGGAAGGAAAAGGCCCCTTCAGTGTGTTTGAGTGAACCCCATCAATTTTTGTTTCAGCCTGAGGCGTACCTTGGAAGGTAAAGGTGTCCCTCCGGGAAGGACTGAGTGCACCACCTCCCCCACCCATATTTTTTTTGCTCAGCTAGACGCGCCCGTCCAGAGACCAAGTTCCACTCATGACAATTTCTGGACCCGCTCCTGTCTGGAAGAGTGTCTTTTCCTTTCGAGGGAAGCCTCTGGCTGAAAAAAAAATTGAGTGAGGTCCATTCGAGCACATTGAAGAGGCGCATTTTTCTCCTGGAGGGGCACTTCTAACTAAAAATAGTTCACTTGAAACTTCCCGGATGTGCGCATTTTCCCGGCCGGAGGAGCGGCCACCTTCCATGGAAGTGGGCACATCCCCCAGTTCCCTCCCCCTGTATCTGCCCCTGACCCCTGCATCTGCAAGCCGGAAGCTGGCCGCGTTGGGGCTATCGCAGTTTTCTCTTTCTCTCCGGAGAAGAGACAAAGTTGCCCTTCTTCTTCTTCTTCTCTTCTGGCCCTTCTTGACGCCCACCCTTAGGTGTAGGTTGGTGCAATCGATAGAGGCCCTCCCGGAAGCCCCACTTTCCAACCAGCAGCTCGGATACCAGAAGCCGTTCCAGTTGTTCCTGCGGATGCACTCCGAACTGGGTACAGTAGGAGATGCGCTACACGTCCGTGAGCTGTTAAAGACTTCCTTCAACGGCTGCCGCAGGCAGCTTTGGCAGCATTATCGCTGCTGTCAAAGGAAGCTCCTCTGGGCCAACTGGTCACCGCAGCCGACATATTCCTGGAAGCCTCGCCTTCAGGCCTGGTGTCAGCAATGGCGGAAGCATACCCAGCAGCGTAGATGGTGCCAGTCGGCGCAGCATCTCCGGACACGAATACTCTGGCCACACTACAGGGCATAGCGGCTACTTTAACGGTGGCGGTCGCCTGGAAACCGTCCTGACAGGTCACCAGAGTGAACGGACGGACTCCACTATTTCCAGGGCCATCGGCGGGACCATCGGCGAGGCCATCGGCGGGGCCATCAGCGGGGCCATCAGCGGGGCCATCGGTGAGACCATCGGTGGGACCATCGGTGGGACCATCGGTGGGACCATCAGCGGGGCCATCAGCGGGGCCATCGGTGAGACCATCGGTGGGACCATCGGTGGGGCCATCAGAGGGGCCATCAGCGGGGCCATCAGCGGGGCCATCGGCGGGGCCATCAGCGGGGCCATCGGTGAGACCATCGGTGGGACCATCGGTGGGACCATCGGTGGGGCCATCAGAGGGGCCATCAGCGGGGCCATCAGCGGGGCCATCGGCGGGGCCATCAGCGGGGCCATCAGCGGGGCCATCAGCGGGGCCATCAGCGGGGCCATCAGCGGGGCCATCGGCGGGGCCATCGGCGGGGCCATCGGCGGGGCCATCGGCGGGGCCATCGGCGGGGCCATCGGCGGGGCCATCGGCGGGGCCATCGGCGGGGCCATCGGCGGGGCCATCAGCGGGGCCATCGGTGAGACCATTGGTGGGACCATCGGTGGGACCATCGGTGGGGCCATCAGAGGGGCCATCAGCGGGGCCATCAGCGGGGCCATCAGCGGGGCCATCGGCGGGGCCATCAGCGGGGCCATCAGCGGGGCCATCAGCGGGGCCATCAGCGGGGCCATCGGCGGGGCCATCGGCGGGGCCATCGGCGGGGCCATCGGCGGGGCCATCGGCGGGGCCATCGGTGAGACCATCGGTGGGGCCATCGGTGGGACCATCGGCGGCGCCATCGGCGTTCCCGCTCCGATCGCAGCCCGCAGTTTTATGCTTTTTGCTGCATGCCCATCTTCATTTGACATGGGGGGGGGGGGGAATTCACTATTGGAGCAGCAAAATTTGGCATTGGGTGGCGCATGCCTCTCCAGATGCATACAAAGCAATACCCCTGTATAGGGGCGATGTACCACGAAGTACCGATGCCTAGACCCAGCCACGTATGAATAACTTCGTTCCAACTTTCACGACACTAATATTTCCATGGAATATAGCAAAGGCGCTTCCCATCAACAACTCACCCTAAACGTCCTGGAGCAATGGAAAGTCAGCTTCCACAGCCAACTATATTCCTGTGGAGCGCACCAATGAGTTCGAAGTGTGGCTACGACACAACTATAAAATTATGCTGTTGAAACATTATGATACACGTAAAGGAAATATGCTAAATAATACCTTGAATTATAATTTTATAAATATATTACTCCGGATATTCCATGAAATTGTGAAGCAGAAAATGTTTTCTTACGCATTTAAATCATGATTTGAAGCTAAATCAAGTGCAAGAAAACACGACGGCGGTGAAAGACAATGGTGAAACAGGAAAGCAAGCCGGGATGTAATTCATCGGGTTTTTTTTAATGTTTTTTTGTTTGTGGTTTAACAGGCCACAGGTTGATTTAGGTTGAGAGCTTTTCCAAGAACTTTACTTGGTATTTGATATATGACATCTGTGGACTATCCACATTATGATCACCGTTCTTTTGTCTTGGTTCAACAAATGTGCACCTCCTCTGACAAGGTTGCTAGTTTAGGAGAGCTGAACGCGAGGCTGGGTAGACCCTCGGCCTCCTTTCATTTTCCTAGCCGAGCCTTTCCAAGCCTAACCTACAAGGGAAGCCTGACCCCTTTAGCCCTCTCGGGTTTTCCTAGAGCACTACAGAAGATATTCCAGTTGTTGGTATGTTGGTACGTACCTTGGACGTTTTGGGTTTGTTTTGCAACAAACATAAAATATTTGAGTAAAAATATTTGTGCTATTCTAGTTTTCGTCAGATATTAAGTTTTACGGTGTAGGTCCGCTCAAGGGATAATACCGCCCATGCATTTACCGAAGTTCTTCGTACCGATTTAAAGGTATAAATTGTTTCCAGTGAGGCTCATTCAATACTAACGAAAGCTTGGACGAATATTTTCAAATTACGAGTCGTCTGAGGTTAAATGTGGCATATTTAGCGGCATGAAGCATCGGATGGCTCATGAAATTCGTAGAGGGTGCACATTTACTTTTAGAGGAAGTCTAGAACACCACTATTTCTAGCCCTTACTTATGCCTGCAATGGAATAATGGAATTGTGAAAATGTATCAACTCTCGTCGGGCTGGGGGACGCTCTCAAGAGACCCCCTCCATCTCCTCAGGTGTTTTCCCAGGATAGCGGCCGAATGAGTAGGCAAAGGGAAACGAAACCTTTGTGCCTTCTTATCCATCTGCTTTGAATATCTTGGACAAAATTCAGGCCAAGATCGTCGGTCATTGATTGATCTGTGATGGGTGAACGAGAGGAATGTTCCAAAAACTTCGAAGAGCCGTCATTCCGAGAAGTTGCAACATATCAACATCAAACTCAGATAATGCTATTCCTTCTTCCAGGCGAACAACTCTGCTTTCTCGAGATTCAGGTCAATATTACTGACCTCAGGTACGGTCAGTTTCCACGATTTTACCATATTGAGTGAGGAAAATTGACTTGGGGGTAATTTTTCAATGCGAAAATGTTAGAGAGCATGTAATACGCGCATAATCGTATAAACGTTTTATCGCCATTTCCTCGGATGGGAGCCACTGTGCAAGTCCTTAGATGGTCGCCTTCGGATGAAAATTCGTTGAGCTTGGGAGGGTGGATTGGTGTATATTGGAGTGGATTGGTGCATTTGCGCATACTGAAGCGGCGCCTATTCCTCTCAGGAGACGCTTTTACTCTCAGGAGGGCACCTATTCCTCTGAGAGGAGCGTTTTGGTTCAAAATCCGCTAGGCGAGTGGGGTGATGCACCACCTCCCCCAGCGGGGGAGATGGTGCATTGCAGTCTCCCGGAGGGGCGTCTTTTCCCGGTCAGAGGGGCACCACCTTTTCATGGGAGGTTCCACTCATCCTTGAAAATCACCCTGGAGGTCCAAAAGGTCGCGCCGGGGCCAAAATGTCGCAGCCCCCCATCACCACCACCACACAAATACCCGGAATATCACTCTGCGGCCTCAAAAATCGCGTCAGACTAAAAACCCATCGGGCCCCGAAAAGAAATGTATCGGGGTAGTGAACAAATCGCACCGGGAGCCCCAAGAATCCTACTAGGGCCCAAAAACATTGTGCAGGGGGCTTTAAAAAAGAACTCGACCCGAAAAAAAAAATCCCACGGAGGCTCGATCGAATCTACCCGAGCACCGGAAAATTCAGAACAGGTCCCGAAAGAAAATTATCCAAAGGGCCTTTCTACATTGAAGAGTGCCATCGGATGAAAAATTCGTTGAACGGCCGCACTGGCATACGAAAGGTGCAAATGCCCCTCCGCCTCCCTCCTGCGAGGGGTGGGCCGATCCCAAGAATCGCACCGGGGTATCCAAAAATTGCGCTGGGGCCCAAAAATTGACGTCGAGACCCCAGAATTCGAATAAGGGGCTTCAAATAAATACAGCGGGCTGCAGGAAACTCATGCCGGAGCCCGCCAACATCGCGCTGGGGCCCCAGCTAACTATAACGCACCCCGCGATTTTGCGCCGTGCCCCCCAAACATCCCGCTCTGGATCCGAAATTCCAGTGGGTTGTCACACAAATTTGGATCGGGGCATGAAAAGGTTCATTGAGGCTCCCAAAAAATTGCGTTGAGGTCCCCAAATAAACACAGCGGGTCCCAAATATCGCATCGGAGCCCGACATAATCAAGCCGAGCCCCCAAAAATAATAAGAGATTCCGAAAAATAACTGACCGAGCCAGGAAAATCCCTCTGGAGCCCTAAGCATGACACCAGATGCCTTCAAAAATCGCACATGGTCCCGGGAAAACAGATCGGAGCTCGAAAAATCGCTGTGGAATACAAAATATGGCGCTGGGGCCCGAACAAAATATGGTCTGGATTTTCGTTATATATGAATATGCAAACAAAAACATTCCGAATTTTGAACACGTCCATATCAAAAAGTCTCAAATATGGGACACTTATTTTGCATATTGCGATCGGTATTTATTGCATGCTAATTTGCACCTCATCACTGTGGGCCGTGGGGTGATATCACAAGTTGCAGTGAAGTCTACGTCACTGCATAGACGTGTGCAGGAATATAAAACATTCCAAACCGAAAATGTAAAACACTTAGACTTGAAATGTCCAGCAAATGAAGGACAAATTGTACAGACTGCTTAGGTATCTTACATTCTATTTTTTAGCAGATTGTCTGCACATAAACATTCGCTCGCTGGTGGACAAGTTTTCATCACTGCAGAGACATTTCTTCGGAACCTCGCACGTGTCGATGGTATACAAAGCTTCACCTCCAAATCACGACAAGCTTAGAAGTCCACTACTGTGTAAAATGTCATTTTGGGATGTTGATAGGAACTGGAGAGATTTGCGGACAGCTCTCGTCATTTGAACGGCGCGACCGATTGATAATTCTGCTAGCTGGACGGCAATGTTTGTGGTACATAATTTGTGTGGCTACACAAATTGTCCTTGAAACTTCAAATCCTGTCGAAAAGAAATGAAACATTGCTTAAATTACTGGAATTCAGTTGACATTACTCAAATCGTTTATCGATATTGACCGTAGCTTTACTATAATAGAGCGACAGATGATGTACTGTCTGGCGACAGCGCATCGCATGGTCATCTTTTATCTTTTAAGCTATAACGTGCACAAAAATAAACCAAGAAATCACAGCAACTGTGTTCGGCGGATAGTCAACCACCTGAGCTTCCTTGACTTTTGCTTGAACCCTTTCTGGTAATTGATGACATACACATCATTTTGCATTCGGGCTAAGGCAGGGGTGTAGCTTTGTATGCTTTTGGGAGGACACTTGCCCCCTCTCCCAATATTGACTTTGCCCCCTAATAGTTTCAATGTTAACATGGAACCCTACGTGGTATGCCCCCATCCATTTGAACTCGCCCATTGCCTTCATGTATTGTGCCCTCCCAATAATTTTTCGAAGCCTACACCTATGGGCTAAGGCTGCCCAGTGAACATGCCGATAGCGGTCCGACGTCGTCCAGATACTCGGCCCAACGAGTATCGGGGACAATAAGAAATAACTATCCGATTTCGAAAACAAAATAATCAGATTTGAACAGCTGACATTCGTGGGGTCTACTTAGGAGAATATTTATCTAATAAAATGTTCGTAAATTTCGAGAGAATGCCATTTTAGTGAAAACATCGGCAAAATCGGCAAAAATCTGGTGAGGGGATGGTCCCTTTGCCCTATATACACCCAAAATTCGCCCCTGATGCTAACTCTCTGGCCTCCACAAGCAATCTGAAGGCTTGCTGATCATTGCTATACATACACTCCAATCATATCACCCCTGAATCTCCTATACTTGAATGAGTAATTACATATATAATGCCATAGGTCTTCCTCAATATTCTAAGTAACATAGTCCACTAATGACCTCCTATGTCAATCATAGACAGATCCGCCTGTGCCGGCCAGGGGGCCTCCTGTCTCGGTCCGGGCATCACCTGTGTCGGTGACGGGCCTCCTGTGTCAATGTGTTCCTGCGCTGCAGTGTGGGAGCGGGGGGGGGGAGCTCCTGTGTCGGCTGTGGAGCCTCTTATGTCTCATGATCCCTCTGGGAAGCGAGGGGCCTCCTATATGAAGGAGAAACAGATGATATTGTGCTTACTGTGGAATTGCCCTCCGAGCTCTCTCCAGCGGTTCATGCCACAATATTTTGTAAATGGTAAAATATGATGAAAACCTTTGTAACCATCTCTGATTCAACCGAAGAAGGTAGCACGATCTTTCAGGGGCACTTCCATGGCAGGGGCGAATTAGGTATCCCCATCCATTTTGCCGGACTGGCACTCTTTTGGAACCGAGTTTGTTGCCAAGTCGGTGATGATCGCGCCTTTTCAGTGGTTTTGTTGCCATTTATTTTCTGTCTCATTTCTGTGTAAAAAAAAAGAAATTTATCGATGTGCTTCGGGAAAAGTTTGGTGTCCCTAGACTTTTAATAATTCGTATGAACAGATCTGGATACTTCCGTAATCTTTCAACATGGTCTATAAATTGTGAACTGACATATATTTCACACACGTGCTTCTCAAAAATATTCCCGGAGTGAGTAATTAAAAACCCAGTTCTGGACCAAAGCCCAGCATCAAAGCAATCGAAACAATGGACAGTCAAACCATCACTGCCTTTCTAGCGGCCACCTGTCCGGCTCGATGATACGCTCCCTAGCTATCCTCTAAATCCCAAGGCGCCGCCGCTGTCGCGAGCTGGGTGGTCCGCGCCGCTAATGGGAGAACCGTTGCTAGGGAACGGCGCGGCGCCAGCCAATCAGCGGCCGCGCTGGCCTCCGCCCGGCGGGGAGGGGCAGCGGTGGCGGGCATGCCAGCATGGCCCGCCGACCGGTTAGTCGGGTGCGAGTGGCGCCGGGGCGGAGGTGGAGGACGGAGTCGCGCAGTATGTGGCGGAGGTGGTGCAGCACGCGATGAGTGCCCGAGCCGCGACCTAGCGGCGGCGCGCGAGGTGACCTAGTGCGATGATGGTGCGAGGAGGCGCCGGCAGCGGGCCGACCGCGTCCGACGACGCCGAAAAGCAGGAGCCGCCGCCGCCGCTGCCGCACAACCGGGACTTCCTGTTGCGTCCCAGCTGGATCGACGCCAGGGTCGCACTCCAGCAGATCAGCAAGGTGAGAGCGGTCGGACGGCGGGCCGGCCGCGCCCGCTCTCCAGTACGGCCGGGTAATGGCCGGCTCGGCGGGCGGCCGCGGGCTCTGGCTTTGTATGTGGTACAGCGACCTTGAAGCAGGCCAGGTGCACGCAGTAGGGCGGCGGAGGCGCCCCTTCCTTGTCTCTGCCGACCACGCGCCGGCGCCGCTCGCGGTCGCCGTGCCGAGTGAGGCGGGCCAGCGGCGGCCCGCACATGTCCGGTGGACGCGGAGCAGTCGCCAATAACGGACGCCGGCTCCGTACGGCGGCTCCGTACGGTAGTCCCCATACAGGGAGGCGGGCAACCTTGCCAGCTATTTTTACCGGGTGTAGGTAGCCTACAACTCACGACTGTCCGCGAGTACTTCGGTTTATTTCCAAATCGATAGCTCGAACCACATGAAGGACAAGAATCGCGATGGGGTTCTTGCCGTTTCCAAAGACGAATCCTGGATTTAAAAAAAGTATCGTCCCACCTTCGTAATTACATGAAATGTCATGGTTTAACTTCTGGGCCTCAGCAGTGATGATCGATGGTGTAAAACGAGTCATCTGGATGGTAAAAAGTAGTAATTGTTCGTAAGGACGGGCTGGAAACAAAAAATTTTCATCAGGAATATCTACGTTTTAGGGGTTCCTGCGGTGAAGGGTAACATCTTTTTTTTAAATCGCAAATGGCTTTATAGGATTGTACCATACCTGGAAGTTGGAATACATTGCGATCCGATACATCTTGATTTGCCGACGGCGCCGTTTGTTTACGACTGACAATGGGTCAACGAGAGCGGTCGCGTCGTTTTGTCTCCTTGTGTGTCAATGACCGTAACACCACTTTTCGATCCCATAAACGATAAAACCTACACCAACGGACAGGGACGGACCCAAGGGGAGGGGCGACCGCATTCCTTAGCGGTCGCCGCATTCCTTGGAAAGGCGCCCTCTTGGAGATGAGTCGTCCCTCAAAGCTGGCGGATTCAGGAGGTACAACTGGGAGAATGTGCCACCCCTCCCCCGTTGGAGATGTGGGCGCCTCCTACAGGAAAAATTGCCTCTCCAGGACGTTCGGTTGCACCCCTCCCCCTCTTGCTCAGTCAATTTTTATCAGCCGATGACGTCCTTGTGAATAGAAAAGACCTTTCTGCACACCCCTGTGGGTAGAACAGGCACCCCTGCAGAATGCTCGAGTGCACTCCTCGCCTCAAAAATCCTCAAAATCAGTAGCGCCCCTCCAGAAAAATGGCGCCCCTCCAGACAACTGCCCCTTCAACGAACATTCCGGGATCTGCCTTTGCCTCCAGGTGGAAAGGGCGTTTCTCTAGGGAGGTCGAGTGTGCCCCCTGCTGCACGAAATTTTCCGTCAAAGGCGCCTTTTCAAGTGCAAAACGGTGCCCGTATGGGAAGGTCCAGTTCATAGTGCACACCTCACCACTGTTAAAATTGTTTGACCTGTGATGGCGCTCCACCAGGCGAAGAGACGCCCCCTCAAAATTGTCCCGCTTCAAAGACATTGGGGAAATAACACTGTCTACATAATCATACACTAGTTCTTAATTGTGTTTTCTGTTGGTGAGAAATATGCTAGTTTCCCAGAGAAAGACGGGGGAGGTGAAGATAATTCCCTCCACCAGCTCGCTGTAAGTGGCTAAATGAAAATAGTTTGTAACCAGTGAAGTTATTCTAAACCTGGATTAACATTCATGTAGGTTACCAATTTTTCCGGAATTCATCGTACGCATTTTCTTTTAGCCGAATACCATTAAGAATAAACTCGGTGAGAGAATACAGAATATTTCAGATGCCGTCCTAATTCCAGTTCACAGCTTTTCACCAATCTACCAGCTCTGGATTACTGGGGGCTAGTTAAAAAAGTCAGATAATGTGAATTAAGGAAAGCCAAATAATATGAACGAATTGCAGATTGGTGGCTTTTGAAAGCATACACCATATTGGGTTTATTCATTGCTAAGTAACATCGTTCAACACGGAGATGATAATTTTCCGGGTGGCACAATGTTATGTATGACAAATCGAGGACGGGCTGTTCTCCGAATCCTCACGTATGCCCATCTATGCATGCATAAAGTCATAAAGTCATAAAGTATTAAGGCTTAATAAGAGCCACAGGGGCCCATCTGGGTTAAGCCTATCTAGAAAAGGTACTAGAAATGTACATACTCTCACCCCAATCAATCCCTTATCCCAAGTTCCTAGGAAGCTATATACCCCAGCCTATCTAGCACCACTCACTTGCTACCGCATAACACCCTCAACAATCACAAGCTCCTCCCATCATACCCATCGTGCCACCATAGACAATCTCATCAGCATCACATCCCGAAGGAAGCTGCCGAATCCACTGCTAGGCACCCCCCACACAAATTCATAAAGCGTTCAGACTTAATAAGAGACTCACTTGCTATTGCATAATCCACTCAACAATTACAAACTCCTCCCATCATACCCATTGTGCTACCATAGACAATCTCATCAGTATCACATCCCGAAGGAAGGTGCTGAATCCACTGCTAGGTACACCCTATATAAAGTTATAAAGCGTTTAGACTTAATAAGAGACTCACTTGTTATTGCATAACACACTCAACAATTACAAACTCCTCCCAACTCCCATCTCCTCCCTGTCGATCAACCCTCCCTGGAATACAGAAAAACAAGCCCCCTATTCTTATAATGATTGTCTATGCCGTTTTTAAAGATGTTCAGTGTGTTACTACTGACAATGGTTCCTGGCAGCTGGTTCCAGTGTTCTACTACCCTGTTGGTGAAGAAAGACTTAACCTTGTGTTGTAATGTTGTAACCCTTGACTTGTCTTAACCTTGTCCTGCTGTGATTAACTTTAAATTTGAATTGATGACCTCTAATTGCATCATTTCGGTTAATTTCAAACATTTCCTGAGATATCCCTGTTCCTGACCATGAACAAATTTAAAAACCTCGATGAGATCTCCTCTCAGCCTTCTATATCGAAGTGAAAACATATTCAATTTCTTCAATCTTTCCTCATATGCCAGGTTGCCTATACCATTAACCATTTTTGTTGCCCTCATTTGTACTCTCTCTAAAAGCCAACAATCTTTCTCATAACTAGGGGACCAAGCTTGGACACAGTATTCCAAATGTGGCCTGACATATGCACAGTAAAGCTTCCTGATGACCTCCTCACTTTTGTATGACACATTCCTCTGTATTGCCCCAAGCATTCTTAGTGCCTTCTTCCTGGCTTCTTTGGTCTGTTCTAATGCCCCCAATTTTGAGTTCAAAATAACACCTAGTCCTTCTCCTGCTGAGTCACAGATAGTACTTGGCCACCCATCAAGTATGGAGCCTTCATATGCTGCCTACCTACATGCATGACTTTGCACTTATAAAAATTCAACTTCATTTGCCATTTTTCGGACCACTTCACTAGCTCGTCTAAGTCTTTCTGCAGCAAAACCTGCTCATTGTGCCCTGTTATTGCCCTAAAGATCTTCAAATCATCCGCAAATTTCAAAACCTTACTGCTTAGGCCACATTCAATGCTATTCACATATATAATGAACAATAGTGGCCCCAGTACCGACCCCTGGGGGACTCCACTAAGAACATTTTGCCATGATGACTTTGTACCATTTAGCACATAGCATCACATTTCCTGGCTGAGCGTCACAAAAAAAGATCAGTCTGGTGACTCGCGTAAAAAGGATAACGATGGAAATAACGATGGAAAACGCTACAAGAACAATATTTGCTGTCACTATAAATGGTGTGTCTTCACAACCAGTCGGCTGCATTATCCACGCACATATGCTATCGTACCGTTTATCTAGTGCCTGTAGCCCGGTCTCCTCGAAATCAAACATCTCTACTCAGAGGGACGCCTTCCAGAAAAGTTCCAGAAACTTAGCCTACACAGTTTTTGCCATTACTTGCCCAAGTGAAGTCGAAAGGTACTAAAGATGACAAATGCGAAAGTATCTGGGGGGTTGATGAAGGCCACCAAAGTTGCGTGGTAGGGGTTGTGTGCTAAATATGTGGCATCTTTTGCTTCTATTCATCGGAGAGGTTCAATTTGGGGTTCAAGGGAAAGAATGCGGCCAGTTTCACATTCATATCACCAAAATAATGTTTTGTACCGGTGGCATGACCAGAACAGGGCAAACACCTTCGAAAAAGTAAAAGTTTGACTTTTTACTGGTCACCTACTGGTCTGTCTACAACACCTACTGGTCTGTCCGGATAAACTCAGCGATGCGTAACTCCAAATGCTTCGTCAATGCCCTGGATTACAGCATACAGTGTGCGGTAAAAATACACTACCAAAGAACAGAGGATTCAGCGTGAAGGCAGCTGCTATTGATCTCACATGAATGGCCCAGCATGTTAGCGTTTCCTACTTGCCCTCTCCTTTCCAACAAAGGTAGGTTCACTTCAGCGATGTTCTGTTCACACATCAAGGCCTGTTAGTGATCTTTTCCTTAAATATATTTTCTTCTTCAGACATGGTTCCACGTCTTTCTGCACGCTGGTCAGGATATAGGCTGACACCTTCGTCGATTAGTCTCGTTTTCCACGTACGTTTCGAAATTCTAGGACATTGTTGTACATTGCGTGTAAAGAAAGCATACGACCTTCAATATACCAGGAGGTGCTGAATTGACATCAAAATTAACGTTAAGGATTATACTTTATTATTCAACGTTTCGGCCAGGGGCCATCGTCAAGAGTAATAAAGTATAATCAGTCAGGAGTAATAAAGTATAATCCTTAACGCTACTTTTGATGTCAACTCAGCACCTCCTGGTATATTGAAGGTCGTATGCTTTCTTTACACGCAATGTCTAAAACCCAGGAGCATCTAAGAGCCATTCTTCGTTGTATTAAACGACATTGTTGTAGGCACTACCTAACGTAGATATTTACACATGTTTCTGTAGTACGAAATTGGTATCGTGCAATGAAATGGTGGAGAAGAGCCTCTCACCCCACCTGGAAGTACTTTATTCAGCTTGGCCAACGGCCATAAACCAAACCGCTAAGTCAAAGCCGACTACTGGAGATTGTATCCTCCAAGCACAACTTTAGATTATATATCTACCACAGGTATCCAGGTATACCAAAAGAAGTTCCTTGATGACGTTCGTTTCGCGATCTTCAAATTTGAACGGCCTGGGTTGGTGGATCGCTGGCCACCTCCTCCACCACCGCTACCTGCTCCACCTGCTCCACCTCCGCCACATACGCCACCTCCGCTACTTCCTCCATCTCCTCCATCTCCTCCACCTCCTCCATCTCCACTCCCGCTACCCCCCGTCATCTCCTCCATCTCCTCCTCTGACGTGGCCAGGCGGCGGACCACCGGCGTGGTCGCGCGGAGCCGTACGGACACGGCCGCTGAAGGCCTGCCGCGCCACCCTGCGCAGTCGCGCTACAACCCGAGACCGGGACGGCGACTGCTGCAGACTCCGAGGGTCGCTACTGCGGACAGTATCCAAACTGCAGACTCCGAGGTTCGCTACTGCGGACAGTATCCAAACTGCAGACTCCGACGTTCGCTACTGCGGACAGTGTCCAAACTGCAGACTCCGAGGGTCGCTGCTGCGGACAGTATCGAAACTGCAGACTCCGACTTTCGCTACTGCGGACAGTGTCCAAACTGCAGACTCCGAGGGTCGCTACTGTAGACAGTGTCCAAACTGAAGACTCCGACGTTCGCTACTACGGACAGTGTCCCGGCCGCAAGATTTCGGGGCCACTTCTGCAGTCGGATGCGAGTGGTTTAGGGGTAAGGCTCCCGTCTCCCAGCCGAGAGGTTGTGAGTGTCTTACCTGTCGCTACTCTTCGTCCGCGACCAATCGGCGAGAGTTTGACGATGATATGCGACCTAGCAGACGACTCCCCGTAAAGCCGATTCGCACCACTGCTACAGTCGGTGTCCCTGCTGCGCGCTTTGACGGTCACTGCTACAGTCAGCATCCCTACAGCAACGTCGGAGGGTCCCGGCGGACAGTGTCTCCCTGCTGAGTGACTGAAGACGGAGCTGCTCTGACAGTGGCATAGCAGCGCCGTCTTGTCACGCTAGTGTATCCCGGGCGCCTGGGGCCGCCACTAGGGCCGCCACTGGGGCCGTATGGCAGGTGGTGGTCGCGACCGGGGCGGTCCAGTGGCGGCCGTGACGACGACACCGCCACACCCGCCGGTGGCCGCCCCGCCACGCACAACTGCGCCGCTCCCCGGGAGCCCTGCTGCACGGCCGACATCCCGCCACTCGTCTCATTCGCTGCCTGCTGGCCGCAGCAGTGCTATCGCACCCGCCGATCGGCCATCAGCGCGCCCGCCGCGAACGGCTCGCCGGCAGTGCACTGGTGTGGCTGTTATGGCGGCGGCCGGGGCCACCTGGTGGTGCACACGCCAGATATCGCCGACTCGCAGCCGGCCGCTGCGAGGTGGACCGTCGTAGCCGCGCCGACGGCGTATCGCGCCATTCGTCGTACCACGGTGTTGGTTTGTCGGCCGTCCGGTTTCACGAATGTCGGATGCGCCGTGTCCCGGGTTGGGTTGACTGCAACGTCTGCGTCGTGTGGCTCTGCAAACCAGGCCGGTTACGGAAATGCCAGGCTCGCATTAATCCCCGCGGGTGCTTCATCTTCATCCACAGTCATATATCAACTGCATACAGTCATTATCTATTCTTAACATGTTGGGAAATCGGGCAATGCATAAGTGTGTGCGTGGGAAAGGCCAGTGGGCGTCGTGCCGCGCTGTGACTGCTGTGTGACTGCTGTGTGACTGCTGTGTGACCACTGTGTGTGCTGTTGCAGGGAAAGGCCAGTGGGCGTCGTGCCGCGCTGTGACTGCTGTGTGACTGCTGTGTGACTGCTGTGTGACTGCTGTGTGACCACTGTGTGTGCTGTTGCAGGGAAAGGCCAGTGGAAGTCGCGCCGCTCTGTGGCTGCGCGCTCGGACTCAGTTCTACCTGTTCCATGTGGGCAAACTAGTGCAAAGCCATGCGGCCAAGGTGATGTTCGCCGGTGTCCTCCTGCTCGCCCTGCTCTGCATAGGGCTCAAAAGCATCGAGCTGCAGACGGACATGGAGGAGCTCTGGGTGGAGGGTGAGTACACAGATGTGCCAGTGGTGGAGACGGGTGGCACTCGCTGGTAGCGACTCGTGATGGTCGGTGGAAAACGACGGACTGGCAGTGATCCGTCTCGGAATTGGTTCGGTCCGGAATTAAATGGACTTCGGGTGTCGGCATTTTGTCCCAATCGCTCCGAGTTCGGTGGTGAATTGAACGGGGTGACGTTGTTCTTTCTCTCAACTATCTTCCGCTTGTTTCAAAAACTACGTTTCTTGCAGTCCAATGAAAGTCACCAACCCGCAGCTACACATCACCTGCGCCACCCAGGTAGTGACTACGGTAGCGGCAACGTGTTTGCTTCTGCCCCGGCCCCTGTCAGTCACTTTATTCCTCCAAGTTAACTCTAGTATGGACTTGGGCTTTACACCACTGCTTCACGGGGATGTGAAGGAAAAGCCGGTGCAAGTTGTGCCAGTAGGCTAATTGACCTACTTTAATTTGTTCGCATGCGTATGCATTCACGGTTGCGTGCAGTAGTACCTATTTGTACCTACGGAACACCGGACACAGACTATAGCTTCGAGGCTTGCTTTCCTCTGCCAAATGTCGTCGCTCGCGCGATCCGTCGCTAACGTTAGACACCGCCAACTGAACCAAGCATCACCGACAAAATATCGTCAGTATCGCAGCGCTGTGCCGTCGCTAACGTTAGACACTGCCAACTGAACCAAGCATCACCGACAAAATATCGTCCAGCAGCGCTGTTCCGTCACCTGCTGCGCATTCAACAACAACCGCACTGAACCGGCGCGGCTGAATGAGTCATTAAGGAGGCCGAGCGTGCTCGCTGCTGCTCATCTCGCATGCAGCGGCGCACGCACAGCAGACGGCGACGAGCGAGGCACCACATCACACTGTCGCCGGGCCGCCGTGCCACTTGCATCATCTTATCGCGAGAGATCTGTGACAGTGCCGCGTCGGCCCCGCCCGGGTGACACTGATGTACGGACCAGCTATGATCCTTGGCGCACGCCCGCACGGCGAAATTCAGCATAAACACGCGGCGATGAGTTATTTCTCAGTCACGTCGCGGCGTACACGGGCGCCGGTCACGTCTTCTCGACCTGGTGGTGGTGACGTCACTGATGTCAGCCGCCGCCGGTAGTGGCGACGCCGTCTCTTCGGCAGCCGGCGCCAGTGGTGGTGACGCCGCCGATCTCAGCCGTCGCCGGCAGTAGTGGCGCGTCCCAGGCCCGTGCAGGTGTGACGTCATCCGTCTGTGAGCGACAGTTCCGTTATATTCGTCATGCGGAGCACTGTGGTGGTGCAAATCGACACGGTCCTGCACACCCGGTATCGCGGCGGTATTTAGTGCATGCTCGAAGAACGCCACGGACTACACACAGGGTGGAAAAACAGGCTGTTCCTGGATCTTTTGGTATCCAGAACAGTACCCGCTCCAGAACATTTTTATCTCATTTTTATCAGGGAGGTTTTTTCATGGAGGTTCAACTGTGCTGTGATGAAATGCTCAAGATTCACTGGAAAGTGCAAGGTGAAATTCTGATGTAACTGGTTTGAAGAAAAACATCCTCCACATTCGATTTCTCGAACATTCACCTCTCCACATCCAGGATTACAAAAGCACAAATCTATCCTGACTGTACAGCGCATGCCAATGGTATTCTTCAATAAAAAGCTCCTGGGAATTCTCAGTATATTCGTGCAACCAGGCGCAGGACCAGAAGTTTTCGAAGACAGGAGCGAACCAGCTATGCAGTCGGGGGACAATATTTGGTGACGAACTGATGGAGAGAAGCGAAGAAAGTAGCAATCCAACTATGCAGTAGGAGGACAATATTTGGTTGGTTGGTTATTTCGGCTTTGGGACGCATCGACTGCTTCGGTCATGCAGCGCCCATGGAGGACAATATTTGATGGCGAGCAGATTGAGAGGAGCGAAGAAAGGAGCGACCAAACTATGCAGTAGGGGGACAATATTTGAGGGCGGGGAGATGTCAGTGGAAACAAGAACATGCCTTGAGAGCACGCAGTGCATGTGTGTGTGTGCTTGTCAGTGACGGATCCAGGAGGTCATCGAGCCATTCCCCACCCTCACCGTTAGGCCCCTTCGGAGCCCAATGGGAGCCGTTGAACACGTGCTTCAGCATATGCCGTAACCAAACACACAAGACATTGGCGACTCCATGAGCCTCCGAGCGACCGGCGAGAGCCCTGGGCCGACGTGAAGGGCATCTAGGCTGACGGAGGAGGCTCCGGATCGTTGAAAGGATCTCTGGGCCACGAAGGGGCCCAAGATGTAGAAAGGACCCACGCCTGACGCAGGGGTCAACACTTGAAAGAGGAACCTCTTGCCTGAGGGAAAAAGCCCTGGGTCGTTAAAGAGGGCCCAAGCTGTACAAAGCCCCTAGCCTCATGGGGGGGGCCCAAGCTGTTGATACAGGTGTTCCTCTTTATATTTCTTGGACACTTCAGGTGTAAAAAGGTTAAATTTGCTCAAGCAAGCCGGAGCGCGCACTCCTGCCCCCCCCCCCCCCCCCCTATCTGCTCTCGGATTTCCGGCCTGAGTGCGTCGTGCACTTAATGAAAGATTGCATCTCCTGAGCAGTGTACCATTGATCATCAGGGCGGCAGGAAGGAGACTGTTTATTTGCGTGGAAGCTTGCCACCCCGCCAGGTGCCAACGGCTATAAACTGAAGATTCCAGCGGCACAATCCATCGCATACACACGCGCCTGCACGTGTCTGACTTCAGAAGTGGTGACGTTGCGCTCCGGCTCGCCAGCGCAGCGACGCTGTGACGTCCCCGCTGTGGCAGTGTTGTCCCGTCTGCAGGAGATCCTCCATCACGCGTGTGTCGGGCGGGGCACTCGCCAGCTGGCGATGGTGTTGGGGGACGAGCATTCCTGACACCGACCGGGGCGCCGGAACCGCCGCGTCGGGCCCCTCGCCCGCACCGGGACAAAGTTACCTTTCACCTCACCTCAGCGCCCTCGCCTCCCCTGCCGATATCCGCCGCCGTTCTGGTAATGGACGGCAGACGCTGATGGTGTGCTGTGACTGATGGGCCCGTGTGACAGACGGGTGGTGACGGGCTGTCTGCTGTCACTGACTGACTAGTGGACTGACTGGTGTGACGGATGGGCTGGTGTTCGAGATTGGTGTGACTGAAAACTAATGTGACGGACTGACTGGTGTGGCGGATGGGCTGATGTTGGAGATTGGTGTGGCTGAAGACTAGTGTGACGGACTGACTGGTGTGACTGATGGACTGACTGGCGTAACGATGGACTGGTGTTCGAGATTGGTGTGACGGACTGACTGGTCTGATTAAAAACTAGTGTGACAGACTGACTGATGTGACAGATGGGCTGGTGCTGAAGATTCGTGTAACTGAAAAAGTGTGACGAGTTGACTTGTCTGACAGGCTGACTGGTGTAATTGACTGGTATGACGGCCGGATGTGACATGCTATGGTGACGGATGGATTGTAGTGACGCACGGGGCTGGCGGTCCGCTGTAGCGGACCGGTTTGTATGACGGATTGGCTGGTATGACAGATTGACGGATTGGCTGGTATGACACACTGACATGGCAGACTGAATGGTACGACTAATGGTTTGGTACTGTGACGAAGTGACATACAGACGGTGTGATATCCCGCACTGAGCTAACCCACACTGTGCCAGACAAAAGGAAGCGGTCACTCAGGCTGAGACTCGGAGACACTGCGACAGAATCAGTGGTCCATGGTCTCACCGGCACACTGCCACAAGTTGGGGCCACCACTGTTCTGGACAAAATACGACGGTTTCCACGAATGGAAGCATTTAGCATCATCTGCGATCTTGTTGCGGCACGATAGCTTGGGAGCAATTCGCTCGCACAGCGCCACAAATCCCCTCCCCTCCTATCTGGGCTTCTAAAATATTAGGTACTGAGCTCTGGCGACGGTCGATTTTTCGCGGGATTCGCTGTCCACACGCCAGGCTCTCGTAGCACCGGGATAGGCCTACACGCTTGTGACCTGCATTGCTGCTGTTCTCCCTTCAACTCCTACTCCGTTTGATCGGCCATATGCACAAATGATCAAGTCTGGTTGAAGCGCCCTAAAGCCCGAATAACGATGGGCCATATGTTCCGAGGTACTTGCTGATCCAGACTTACTCTTCACACAGTCAGCGTGTGTCGCAGGTTCAGTCTTGTCCGGTCCGTGTTCCTCAACAGCGTTCGCACACGACATGAGCCGGCCAATGATAAGTGACTGCGATAGGAGGGCAGCCTGCAGTTCAAGTCTTCACAACCGTCAACGTCTCGCGATCTCCGTGGTCTGTACATGGCAATGGTGGATTGACTCAACTTCTGAAGCTGAAGCTAGATCGTTGGCGATGTCAGTTGCGTGAAATATGAGCGGCCGTATGTTGAAATATGGTGGAAGCCATCCCGGCTCTTCCGACACTTGTCCGACATCCCGGCTCTTGTGACACTTGTCCGACATCCCGGCTCTTCTGACAATTGTCCGACATCCCGGCTCTTCTGGTCGCCCGCGACCAATCGGCGTGAGAGATTGGCGACGCTACATGACTCAACGGTCGACGTGTCGTAAAACCAATAACCAACCGGCTCTTCTGACAATTGTCCGACATCCCGGCTCTTGTGACACTTGTCCGACATCCTTGCTCTTCTGACACTTGTCCGACATCCCGGCTCTTCTGACACTTGTCCGACATCCCGGCTCTTCTGACACTTGTCCGACATCCCGGCTCAGACGTTCGGCTCGGTCCGGTCCAGTTGAGTTGTGGCAGGACGGCTCGGTTGTCTGCAGCCACCCGGAACGGTACGGCGGCCGCGGCCGTCCGCCTGTCGTGATGATTCCCGCGGCACCTCCATCACGAAGACATCGCTCCACCTGCTGTGCAGGGGCCGACTCAGGACTTGGTCAAGAGATGGCCCCGGAAGTGGGTCAGTGTTCTTCGTGGGGCCCGAGGTTCGTCACGTTTCCCGGGAACCCCAGTCGATCACCATTTTGTTTTGTGTGCTTCACCGGTGTGGCCCTCGAAGACTAAAGCAAGTCTCCAAGACCCAAGGGTATGAGACATAGAGTTGTGGTCTCATTCCTTCCACATGGACGCTCTACTGCTAATCCACGGGACTGACAGCGGCCTACCCGGAGCAGGTTGGTTTTGTATTAGTGCGTCGCGTCGACTGCTAGGTCAACTTCGCCGGCCTCTCACACCTGTTGGTCGCGGACGAAGAGCAGCAACATAGACGGGACTCGAAACCACAAGCATTTGGTTGAAAGATGAGTGTTCCACCATTAGAGTATCTCATCGCCTTCCCGCCTAGGCTGTATAATTGTGCAAAAACAGGGTTCAGGGTTCAAGCCTTAGATCTATTTATGAGTGCACGTGAGCTCACAAATCCAGAGGCGTAAAACAGCTGAGACCATGGATCCATTTTCAGGTACTTGAGCGTTTAACCCCGTGTGCATATCAGAGAAATAATGTATCGTAGCCAGCTTCTTCACACTTTTTTCAGCAGCACTGCACAGTTTCATGTGTGCAACCCCGAAAATGTTTGATGCACCCATAAGTCATTGTTTAAATCCCCAATAATATGAACTGGAGCGTGCTTAGCCACACACATATTCAAGCCTAATTTTATGGCATTTTTTGGTGGTCGAACGCCTGCCAGATATACACCGAACGCGTGCCCTTATTTTTGTTCAACACATCCCAATCCAGCGATCTGTTCCGAAAGTGAGTCAATAAAGGCCTCTCCAACCATAAGATAGCCATACATTGTCGGCACGAAATGCTGACCTGAAATTGCTCTAACCGATTTAGTTATCGGAAGGTTATGTGGTAGACTCATAGGAACATGTAGGTAACATGAATAAGAAAAGCGACACAAACAATGCTGTTTTACTATCCTTTTACACCAAAGTGAAACTTTACGAAACATGTATAGTAATAACACATTGGTGGTTTGTTCAATCTTGCACACGACTAACAAATAGTTAGGGGTCTCTGCACCAAGCGTAACTGGACGCGTCAAAGTCGACTTGGGACAATGGTGGCGGTATCATTAAAACTTCCCAGGCACCAGCGGGGTTGGAAACGTGGACTTTCCTCATTTTTTTAACATCCAGAACATTGCCCTCTCCAGAAGATTATCTTCTCATTTGTTTTTCTTTGGAGGTTGAATGCTGCTATCCGGTAATGAACTGCTATGTGATAGTGTACAAGATGCACTGTAAAGTGTAAACTGAATAATATCGCAGGTTTGAAGAATAACACCCACTCCATATTATGTTCCTCAAACGTTTTCCTCTCAGCTTCCAGGATTCGAAAGTACAAATTCAACTCTGTGATCTTCCAGCTGGTTAAGTTCTCCAAAATTACGTTGCTTTGGTCAGAAATGTTGTTTTGCAGAAATCAGTCATGTTACTTTGCTTTGCTTTCGTTGGAGAAAAATCAGATGTAGCGGAAATTGGTACCTTCCCACTGAAAAGGCATCATAATTTCATACAACCTATCAGACGTACTCCAGAGTTCAAGGAACTGTGAGCAGTCTTCAGTGTACTTAATCTTCCGAGGACCACCTGCCAGTGGACGCGTGACGAGGGCAAAGGCTGAGCGGTCCGTGCCCGGCCGCTTGCAGTGTCTGGCGATCCGTGCATGGCCTCCTGCAGTGTCGGGCGGTCCGTGCCCGGCCTCCTGCAGTGTCGGGCGGTCCGTGCCCGGCCTCCTGCAGTGTCGGGCGGTCCGTGCCCGGCCTCCTGCAGTGTCGGGCGGTCCGTGCCCGGCCTCCTGCAGTGTCGGGCGGTCCGTGCCCGGCCTCCTGCAGTGTCGGGCGGTCCGTGCCCGGCCTCCTGCAGTGTGGGGCGGTCCGTGCCCGGCCTCCTGCAGTGTCGGGCGGTCCGTGCCCGGCCTCCTGCAGTGTCGGGCGGTCCGTGCTCGGCCTCCTGCAGTGTCGGGCGGTCCCTGCCCGGCCTCCTGCAGTGTCGGGCGGTCCGTGCCCGGCCTCCTGCAGTGTGGGGCGGTCCGTGCCCTCCGCCTGCAGTGTAGGGCGGCCCGTGCCCGGCCGCCTGTAGTGTCGGGCGGTTGGTGCAGCAGCGGGTGGTGACAGCCGGCCAGCCGGCCGGGACACGGTTGTGCAACACGGCCACCCGGCGTCGCCGGCGCCGTGTCATAAACACCGCCGTCCAGCGGTGCCCAAAGCTGTCCAGCGCCGTCCACCGCCGTCCACCGCTGCTCAGGCTGTCCACCGCCGTCCACCGCCATCCAGCGGCACTCGAAGCTGTCCAGCGCCGTCCACCACCGTCCACCGCTGCTCAGGCTGTCCAGCTCCGTCCATCGCTGCTCAGGCTCTCTAGCGCCGTCTACCACTGTCCACCGCTGCTCAGGCTCTGTAGCGCCGTCATTTTACAGATGACTGGATACTGAATGATTCAAACCTTTGCATCTACGCACCTAGTCTTAATTGTGCTGCTTCCTTGAATGAGGACTGTAAGTACTAGGTATTTACCTGCGTGTTTTAAGCATTGCTTTGTAAACACCATGTTGTTGCCATCAATACCTGTGAATTGAAAAGGGAAGTCTTTATTTTCAATCAACTGTTTAGGAGTGAATGAAGCTTTCCAATGTGATGTGAACTGTCTGTATTACCTTAATTAGACAAAAGCAATGGTACTACTCCATGTGCAAGATTAAATGTGTTTCAAGAACTGTGATTTTGACCTGGCTTCAGTTCATTTGACTCGGGCCTCAGCCAGGTTTGGTTGCATCAGACTGGCCGGTCCCGGTTTTCGGTCCCAAAATGTTTGGTATTTGCCACCTCTACTCCACACGCACAGCCGTCTGGTGGCCGCGTGCTGCTCCGCGTATCACAGTAGCATCGCTCTCGCAGACGTCACGTAGCTGCCGCCATGTGTCTTGTTGACCTGGGTCGGGTGGGAGCGTGCCGGTGTCGGTGTCTGGTGTAGTGAGGGCTGCGTGCCGGTGTCGGTGTCTGGTGTAGTGAGGGCTGCGTGCCGGTGTCGGTGCCTGGTGTAGTGAGGGCAGCGTGCCGGTGTCGGTGTCTGGTGTAGTGAGGGCAGCGTGCCGGTGTCGTGTCTGGTGTAGTGAGGGCAGCGTGCCGGTGTCGGTGTCTGGTGTAGTGAGGGCTGCGTGCCGGTGTCGGTGTCTGGTGTAGTGAGGGCTGCGTGCCGGTGTCGGTGTCTGGTGTAGTGAGGGCTGCGTGCCGGTGTCGGTGTCTGGTGTAGTGAGGGCTGCGTGCCGGTGTCGGTGTCTGGTGTAGTGAGGGCAGCGTGCCGGTGTCGGTGCCTGGTGTAGTGAGGGCTGCGTGCCGGTGTCGGTGTCTGGTGTAGTGAGGGCTGCGTGCCGGTGTCGGTGTCTGGTGTAGTGAGGGCAGCGTGCCGGTGTCGGTGTCTGGTGTAGTGAGGGCAGCGTGCCGGTGTCGGTGTCTGGTGTAGTGAGGGCAGCGTGCCGGTGTCGGTGTCTGGTGTAGTGAGGGCTGCGTGCCGGTGTCGGTGTCTGGTGTAGTGAGGGCTGCGTGCCGGTGTCGGTGTCTGGTGTAGTGAGGGCTGCGTGCCGGTGTCGGTGTCTGGTGTAGTGAGGGCTGCGTGCCGGTGTCGGTGTCTGGTGTAGTGAGGGCTGCGTGCCGGTGTCGGTGTCTGGTGTAGTGAGGGCTGCGTGCCGGTGTCGGTGTCTGGTGTAGTGAGGGCTGCGTGCCGGTGTCGGGTGTCTGGTGTAGTGAGGGCTGCGTGCCGGTGTCGGTGTCTGGTGTAGTGAGGGCAGCGTGTGTCTGTGGATGCCATTGTGAAAGATGCGTGTCGGTGCCTGGTGTAGTGAGTGTGTCGGTGGTTGGTGTAGTGTGAGGTGTCTGCGACTGATGCGGTGAGACGTGTGTCGGTGGCCGGTGTAGTGTGAAGTTTGTGTTGGGAACTGGTGCGGTGAGGCGTGTGTGTGTCGGTGACTGATGTGTGAAGTGTGTATCGGTGACTAGTGTAGTGAGAGGTATGAGTGTTGTGTGTTGGCGACTAGTGTAGTGTGAAGTGTGTGTGTTGTGTCGGTGACTGGTTTAGTGTGAAGTGCGTGTCGGTGACTGGTGCAGTGAGGTGTGTGTGTGTGTGTGTCGGTAACTGATGCAATGAGAGGTGTGTGTGTGGGGGGGGGGGGAATCAGGCGTGTGTCGGTGTGGGATGTAGTGAGAGATGTGTGTTGGTCTCTGGTGTACCGAGAGTTGTATAGTGTAAAGGTCGTTGGCAAAGTGGCATCAGCGTTCCTCTGACTGATGCAATGGCCCGCGGTTCTGCCGACCTCACTGGCGCCGGGTCAGACCGGGATGTCTATCTAACGGCCTCGTCCACTGTGAACCCGGCGGCTGTTGGCACAGCGAACAATGCGACCCAACATAGATGGCATCGTAAGTTGTGACCTCGTGAGATAGGCCACTGCAATCTGCACTCGTCCCCTGTCGCCGGCGAATCATTTGGCTTTATCTCCATGAAATTGTCCACGCGGTAGTGTAAATTTATTCATCTATTTTAAGCACCTTGACATCTACCTATGACCTTCGTCCGATAGTGGTTGCACAAACGCCACCGATTGCCGGGTAGAAATATGGCGGTTATTTCGGTCACAGTCGAATTTCTGAGATTTCTGCTTCGGTTCCCGACGGCTGTACGGTACTACCACCTGAGAATGTATCGTGTGTTGTGGTTGGCTTCAGCTTAGAGCTATCTGACTCGGAGGTTTGGGTCGCGCTATCTCATAGACGCCGCTATTTCACACAGGCTGCCTGTCATTGACCGGTACATTACCCACTGGACAGCTTTGTAGCGTATCCGTCTAACCGTCACTAGCCATCATGTCCTGATGATTTTAGGGCTTGTCCGTATATTTCTGTGTCGCATTCAGTTCTTGTTCAAAATCAGGTTAGGTGTACCACGGCCCCAGACGTCTTCATCGTCATCGAGACGGCCGTGTTGCAGTTTGCATGCTGTCCCACGGCATGCCGTCTGTTTTGCAGTCCACGCGTCCGCGCTGTGATCCGGACCTCTCCTGGTGGACCGTCTGCCGGTGCAGCGGGCGCCACCTCCCGCACGTGTGTGCGTGTGCCATGCGTCTGTGCACGGCCAGCACCTACGTGACATGGCCGACACGCCTAGCGGCAGCCGCACTCGTCTGTGCTCCGGTCCCTGTCCGTGTGGCTCCCGCACGCTTCTGTGCTCCGGTCCCCGTCTGTGTGGCTCCCGCACGCGGCGGGCCGGACGTCAGGCGGCTGGCGGCGGCTGTTTGTGTAACAGGAGTCCGGCGTGGGCCGGGACTGAGGCCGGGACCGGGGCCGGAGCGGCGCTGATGAATGGCACCCGCCGCTCAGAGCGGGCAGCGACCGCCGGCCGGGCGTCCCGGCATGGCGGCCAGCGACGCCTGTCACCGCCCGCCGCTGCCGCTGCTGCCGCCGCCGCCGCCGCCGCCGCCGCCGCCGCCGCCGCCGCCGCCGCCGCGCACCGCGCACCGCACACCGCGCACCGCGCACCGCGCCGCCGCACACCGCGCACGACGCCGAACTCCGGGCCCAGTCCGTCTCCCCCCCCCCTCCTCGACCGAGCTGCAGGTTCAGCTCCGGGTGGGATTCTGGACCGAGCTCCCGCCCGAGCTCCAGCCCGAGCTTTGGTTCAACTCTGGGCTGTGCTCGGGGCAGAAATTCGGGCCGAGCTCACGCTTTAAATGTGTCTATGTCCACAAAAACGCGTCCTTGTGTTGTTGGGTAACGTGGGTGCTGTGCGAGTCACTTGAAATGCTTTAGGAATCCGTAATCACAAGAGGCTAGGTAGTGAGCAACTGGAAACGTAGCCATTCCCCGGGTGTATGTCGTTATGATTGCTGACATTGTTCTACCTGTTTCTTCATATCGGGGAATAACTAACAACAGGTTTTTTAACACTTGGTCCATGCACTGGAGTTAATGTCTTCCATTTTGTTGTGGCTCCTCTGGCTGGATTCGAGCCCGGCCGAGGTGGGCTTCTGTAACCCACGCTGGCCTCTCGGCTGAGTGCCACGGCTGACGTTGTCCTGTGACAAGCCAGCTGCTGGCCCTCCTGTTCCCCAGTTAGAGCAACAGCCTCGCCAGCTACGAGTGCCGCTGGGTGCGGTGTTTGCAGTCCGCAGGGGAAATGCCCGCCATTCCTCGCGCTGATGGAGCCATTACCGTGTGAGATTATGGTGATACCAAGCACAACCGGTGTTCAGCAATAATTGCGCGGAGGAATGGGCTGCGGTTTCTGCGATGGGAGCAGGTGTTGTCTGCTCAGCGAGTGTGTTTTACATACGTGGCATGCGCTGTCTACCTGATAAATATGCATGATTGGCATGTTCTGCGTTGTATTTCCAGAGCAGAGTTTTAGTTATGTTGCTACCAGGTATAATTAGATCACTTTCATCAGATGTTTGTTTACGCCTGGTTTTGTCTCTTCCGCAGTTGTACGCCCCTCACCTAGTTGTTGTTGTGAGCTGTCGGTGCCTTTTTATTTCCCGAGGACTTATTTCGGCGCGCCTTTTGTCGATTCTGCCCTGTACGCGGCCCGGCATCCTTCCCGCCATCCTTCCCGCCATCCTTCCCGCCGTGTCGTTGACTGGCAGGAACGCGGTCACATTTAGCACACTCCTGGTCGAGGGAACGACGAGGACATTAATTATCGCCAACCGCCAACCGCCAAGGACCAGACCAGAAGTCACATCAAATGGGCCGCCCCTCGCTCTTCGCCGAACGGCCTGTCGTCTCGCCACGCTGTGGCTGCAGTGCGCCAGTGTCTGGGGGTGAACAGCGTATCCGCCAGTGGGGTGGGAACAGTCCGGGCAGGTAATGACTCTGGTCTGGACCGCCAGTGTCTGGGGGTGAACAGCGTATCCGCCAGTGGGGTGGGAACAGTCCGGGCAGGTAATGACTCGGGTCTGGACCGCCAGTGTCTGGGGGTGAACAGCGTATCCGCCAGTGGGGTGGGAACAGTCCGGGCAGGTAATGACTCGGGTCTGGACCGCCAGTGTCTGGGGGGTGAACAGTGTATCCGCCAGTGGGGTGGGAGCAGTCCAGGAGGCAATGACTCTGGTCTGTACGGGGTGATTCCGGTGCACTCCTGAGGCTGACCTGCGTCCGATTGGAATGTTCTATTCGTGATTCACTGGAATCATGGTTATGCTAATACAGGCGTTATGGCAAACAATTTCTCTGCAATCGTCATGGTGCAAAATGGCCCTGGCAGTCGGCGTGCCCCTAAGCTCCAATTCATCATCATCACCATCTCTGCAATCGTCGATGGTTTTCATTCATTAAAATTATTTGCATATCCTGATACTTAATACGTAGCATTAATGCGTACCTTTATAAACAAGGAGATATAAATAAACAGTGAACATATATTACAATATATATATATATATATATATATATATATATATATATATATATATATATATATATATATATATATATATATATATATATATATATATATATATATATATATATATATATATATATATATATTGGATCAGGAGGGTCTGGCCACGTTAGCAGCCGAGCTGCTCTCTGAATCAGCAGCAGCGCGGTGTGGACGTTCTCTGACGTGTCGGCCTTTCTAGTCGTGATCGTCGACCACGCAATTCGTGCCGGGGCTGCGGCGGCCAACCTCATCTAATGACGCAGCAGCCGGCACACTCGCGCCGACGCTGATCGTTTTTATCGGGGATAACGGCCCAGCACGTCAGACGCTGGTCGCGCACCCCCGCATGCAACGGAAAGGCGCTAGTCTGGAACCATGCACACAGCAGACGGGCGCTGGTCAGATACCCCTGCACACAGCATTCGGGCGCTGGTCGGGTACCCCTGCACGCCGGCGGCAGGATCGCGTGGCTGAGATACGTCGTGCCCGTCAAACGGTGAGCAGCTCGGCGGCCGCCCGTCGCTGAGACCGGGCAGACTTGGCTTGGCTGACGGCCGGAACAACAGACCGAGAGCTTTCACCAGGCGCGATGGCGACGGGCGAGCGGTGGCACGACGTTACGTCGGGGCAGCGCGGCTGTGTGATGGGAGAGCGGTGGCACGACGTTACGTCGGGGCAGTGCGGCTGTGTGATGGGAGAGCGGTGGCACGACGTTACACCTGGGCACGTGCGGCTGTGTGACGGACGAGCAGTGGCACGACGTTACGTCGGGGCAGCGCGGCTGTGTGATGGGAGAGCGGTGGCACGACGTTACGTCGGGGCAGTGCGGCTGTGTGATGGGAGAGCGGTGGCACGACGTTACGTCGGGGCAGTGCGGCTGTGTGATGGGAGAGCGGTGGCACGACGTTACGTCGGGGCAGCGCGGCTGCCTGACGGGAGAGCGGTGGCACGACGTTACACCTGGGCACGTGCGGCTGTGTGACGGACGAGCAGTGGCACGACGTTACGTCGAGGAACGTGCGACTGTGTGACCGGCGCACGCCCTACTCGCTCGTCGAATTTCATGCCGTCGTGGCGTGCTGAACACAGCTGGTGCGCGTGCGGTGCAGGGGAAGGCCTGGGGTCGATTGTGTTCGGCCGCCACGGGATGGAGCCTTTGATAGCCGCTCGGTATGGCCTGTTCACGACACCGAAGACGGAAACGCAAAGTCATCAGGCGTGGAAAATGGGAGTCACGAGGCCTGAGCGCCGAGTTTTTTGTCGTGCGTCTCTTGTGGCGTTGTGATTGGTTGTTATCGAGGCTGTGTCGGTGTAGGCACCACCGCCTGGTGTACCTCGTGCCGCTGGAATTAGGCGTGCCGTGCACCGCCGAGTGCACCGCTTACTGTACTGCGTAGCTCCGTAGAATAGCCGCAGCTCTTGTGGTGCACATCTGTCAGGATTTACATCTCATCCTCGCGGCTGAGCTTCATAAATAAAATGCAGCAGCAGTGGCGAGTCAGAGATGCGTGGAAGCAATCCTCCGGGGCAGCTCTCGTTCCGGTTTGGAACGCACCTTGGAACGTTACGAGCCGAATGTGGTGGGCTTCAGACTGTTGCTTATAATTATCCACCGAAGGGGTGGAGAGGGAATTGACGTTCGTCTAGGGAACACCCAACTGTGTTGTAAGGATTTCACTTCAGGGGTGAACCATGTGTTAGGCGATGGGTGGGAATACGAGGTAATTGGGGAGGGTCTGACCATGGTATATATGTGGAAAGTGCACACAGCTGAATTATACTAAAGGGAAGGTGGCTGGTTTCCTTCCGCTCACATTGGTGACGATGGTGGCACCCGCGGTCCTGCTCACACTGGTGAGACGATGGTGGCGTCCGTGGTCCTGCTCACACTGATGATACGATGGTGGCGCCCGTGGTCCTGCTCACACTCGTGACGATGATGACGCTCGTGGTCCTGCTTACACCGGTGAGACGATGGTGGCGCCCGTTGTCCTGCTCACACTGGTGACTGTGGTGGCGCCCGTGGTCCTGCTCACACTGGTGACTGTGGTGGCGCCCGTGGTCCTGCTCACACTGGTGACGATGGTGGCGCCCGTGGTCCTGCTCACACTGGTGACGATGGTGGCGCCGTGGTCCTGCTCACACTGGTGACGATGGTGCGTGGTCCTGTCACTTGACGATGGTGGCGCCCGTGGTCCTGCTCACACTGGTGATGATGGTGGCGCCCGTGGTCCTGCTCACACTGGTGACTGTGGTGGCGCCCGTGGTCCTGCTCACACTGGTGACGATGGTGGCGCCCGTGGTCCCACTCACACTGGTGGCGCCCGTGGTCCCGCCCACACTGGTGACGATGGTGGCGCCCGTGGTCCTGCTCACACTGGTGACTGTGGTGTCGCCCGTGGTCCTGCTCACACTGGTGATGATGGTGGCGCCCGTGGTCCTGCTCACACTGGTGACTGGTGGCGCCCGTGGTCCTGCTCACACTGGTGACGATGGTGGCGCCCGTGGTCCCACTCACACTGGTGGCGCCCGTGGTCCCACTCACACTGGTGACTGTGGTGGCGCCCGTGGTCCCGCTCACACTGGTGACGATGGTGGCGCCGTGGTCCTGCTCACACTGGTGACTGTGGTGGCGCCCGTGGTCCTGCTCACACTGGTGACGATGGTGGCGCCCGTGGTCCCGCTCACACTGGTGGCGCCCGTGGTCCCACTCACACTGGTGACGATGGTGGCGCCCGTGGTCCCGCCCACACTGGTGACGATGGTGGTGCCCATGGAGCCCTGTCGTCTGTTCTGGTGATGTGGTTTCCTCTGTTGGACCTAGCCGCCTGGTTTGGAGTGGACAGAGCCTGTTTGGATGGAAGACGAAGATCCATAGTTATCCTATGATGGGCTCGTGTTGGGTTTTGTGAAGCTCGTGTGTGTTGATTACTTCCGTTGTCGGTAGCGCATAAAGTCAATCTGCCGCAATATGTCAATTTTACCTCGAAGAGCAATTTTGGTTCCACCTGGTCAGTTTGGGGCGGGGATGGCCGAGTGCTTAAGGTGTCTGAGCCAACAGTTTTGAATCTGGGTACCAGAAGGTCCCGGGTTCAACACTCGCACCACTCGAGACATTTCCCAATCCAGCGGCCCACCGGTGAAACAGCGTGGGTTGCACCATTAGCCGTGATCGTGCATAAAGAGCGTCATGAAACCCCTAATAAACAAACACATAACACCTGGTCAGTTCGCGAGGCAGGGTTAGAATAGCATCAACTGGACTGTGATCATATGAAAAACTAAAAAAACTAAAACGTCACTAAAAAAACGACCGGGCATCATTTGAGGTCCGGAAGACCACTCTATCCGGCGAGCCTACTCATTGGGTTGAGGTGCATGAACAGCTTGCAACGTTACTTCACTATCCCTCATTACTACCGCCGCGGGGGCAAGGCTCTCTCACTACTTGCGATTGTGTGCAGCGTGGAGTAGTTGCTGGCTGAAGTGAGTTCGGACAGTGCGGACAGTCTGGATCACACCACCATCAACCATGGTGTGATTTATGCTTTGGAATCCTAGATTCGAACTGGACAAATGTGTGGCGTTTTAGGTCCGATATTTTTTTTTTGCTTCTGCATGGAGACGTTTTTATGCTTTCCCAGTCAGTTTTCGTAATCTGTATCAATGCATTTGCATCTATAAACATGCCTAGTGAGCTAGCAATTAATTTTCAGTCATTTTCAAACAACTGTCATCTTTTGGCGAAAGAAGAATGAACGATTTCCCGAAGAGGACCACGTTCCGAATGGCAAACATCCGGCACAGGGACGTGTTCTGAACGCTGCGTCACTAACCGAACACCGCCGCGTCTGTTGCAGAGGGGGGTCGTCTTCGGCGAGAGCTAGAGTACGTGAGGAGTACTCTGGGCCGCGGCGCCGGCTCGCTTCACCAGATAGTAGTACAAACGCCCAAGGAGGACGGCGCCTCCATGCTGCGGCCGGAAGCGCTGCTGGCGCACCTGGACGCAGTCAAAGCAGCTAGTCAAGTGTCTGTCGACATGTATGATATGTGAGTACTGCAGTGTGGTCTGGTTGGTATGATATGTGAGTGCTGCAGTGTGGTCTGGTTGGTATGATATGTGAGTACTGCAGTGTGGTCTGGTTGGTATGATATGTGAGTACCTCAGCGTGTTGAGGTTGGCAAATGTGGATACCGCCGAGTGTTCGGGTTGGTAAATGTGGATACCGCCGAGTGTTCGGGTTGGTATTATATGTGAGTACCTCAGCGTGTTCAGGTCGGTATATGGGGGTACCGCAGCGTGTTCAGGTCGGTACAATATGGAAGTGCCGCAGCTTGTCCAGGTCGGTACGATATGCGAGTACCGCCGAGTACGCCGTGTTCGGTTCGTGCAGTGTCGTGATGCATGCGGAAATGAATGCGCTCGCAGTATGTGGCGATGCGTCTGCCATGTGCGTACTGAATGCGGGCACTTGCTCTGGTGGAGCCGATGTGTATCGGTCGGTGGTGGTCGGCCACCAGAACTGGGTATTTTTGGTTGTTGTGTCACGGGCTGTTGTGGCGGGCTGGTCCTACTGCTCTGGCCGGCTCAGAGAAAACACCCAGCTGGATAGTATTCGGAGTGGGAGTGAAGGTGTAGGGGATCACGTTCATACTACACGTATTGTTCGGCATTGTGTGCTATGCTTATTTTCAGACTCCAATAAGTTTTACTTAGTTGATGTTCACCGAGTGCACCGTGAGCCATGCTCGTACAGTGCATCAGTGCAGATGGGTTAAGGCGTTGTGGGCCCAGCATATCGGTAGAAGTTGGGTTTCAAGGCATGTTTGCAGCGTTAGAGAGTAGTTTTGAACCTGTGTCTTGCAGATGAATACCGTCCCGGAAAAGCTGCCGTCAGGTATTGGAATGCAAACATTTCCTTGCTCCCTATGAATCCTTGCCCCGCCCGGTAATCTACCCTATGGAAGACGTACTATCAGTCACCATTGTCGCCTCGCCATTGTTGTCTTTGTTGTCATCAGTGCTCTTTGTCCTCGCCAGCGCGCCGCCACTAGCTATCCGCGTCCTGTTCGGTGCTGCCTCACCAGCTGTATGTTCCCTCTCCGGTGCTGCCTGTACCCTCGCCAGCTGTCTGTTCCCTCTCCGGTGCTGCCTGTACCCTCACCAGCTGACTGTTCCCTCTCCGGTGCTGCCTGTACCCTCGCCAGCTGACTGTTCCCTCTCCGGTGCTGCCTGTACCCTCACCAGCTGTCTGTTCCCTCTCCGGTGCTGCCTGTACCCTCACCAGCTGTCTGTTCCCTCTCAGGTGCTGCTTGCACCCTCACCAGCTGTCTGTTCCCTCTTCGGTGTGGCCTGTACCCTCGCCAGCTGTCTGTTCCCTCTCCGGTGCTGCCTGTACCCTCGCCAGCTGACTGTTCCCTCTCCGGTGCTGCCTGTACCCTCACCAGCTGTCTGTTCCCTCTCCGGTGCTGCCTGTACCCTCACCAGCTGACTGTTCCCTCTCCGGTGCTGCCTGCACCCTCACCAGCTGTCTGGTCCCTCTTCGGTGTGGCCTGTACCCTCGCCAGCTATCTGCCCTTGCTGGTGTGTTCATACTATTCACCAGCTTTCTGTGTCATCTACTGTGTAACCTGTGCCCACACGACCAGCTCGTTGTGTCTTTTCTGGTGCGATTTGTTCTCTCGCCAGCTGTCTGCGTCCTCTTCAGTGCGGTCTGCGCCCTTACTAGCCCTCTGTATCCCTCTGCTTCTGTCTGCACTCCCAACAGCTCTCTGTATTCCTAGCTGTACGTGTCCCCTCCGTTGCCGCCTGCACCCCATCAGCTATCTGTGTCTCCTCTGGTGCTGTCTGTCTGTGTCCTGTCCGGTGTGATGTACCACCCCCCCCCCCCCCCAGCTGTGGTGTGTGGCCGTGTGTTGCGGCCAGTGCAGACCGGCCGTGTTTTGTCGGTCGGCTGGGGGCGGCCGGCTGTCGGCGGCCGTGACGTCTGTATATGCGGGGCCACTGCGCCGGACCCCCCGCGCGTCGCCCCGGCCGGAACCGGGCGCGACCACCCATGCTGCGCCGCGCGCCGCCCATGCATACATGCAACAGCTGCTGCACTGCGCCGCCGCTCCGTACAACATGCCGCCGACGCGGGGGGTGGGCGGCCTTCCGACGACCCACCCGGCCCGGCCGCACGCTGCAATATGTATGGCGGCCGCCGCGTCGGCGGCTCCTCGCCCCGCTGTGCGGTCGACGGCCGGGCCGGGCTGGACCTGCTCTGTTGCTCTGCTCGGTGTCCGGTGTTTGTTGCCCAGGGCGCTGAGCCCGCCTCTGTTGCTCCGCTCGGTGTCCGGTGTTTGTTGCCCAGGGCGCCGAGCCCGCCTCTGTTGCTCTGCTCGGTGTCCGGTGTTTGTTGCCCAGGGCGCTGAGCCCGCCTCTGTTGTTCTGCTCGGTGTCCGGTGTTCGTTGCCCAGGGCGCTGGTCCCGTCTCTGTGTCCGATGTTTGTGGCCCGGGGCGCTGAGCCCGCTCTGTTCGCCTCGGTGCCTGTTGCGTGCATGGCGATGGTTACCGTCCGCTGAACTCGCCCTGTTCCCTTCCAGAACATGGAGATTAAAGGATTTATGTTTTGCACCCGGTTTTCCTGTGTATGAAGAGCATCTAGTTGATCAAGTAAGTAGTGTGTGTCCGGAGCTGATCGTACGCTTAGCGAGCAAATCTATAGTATTTGTTAGTATTTATAACCTGGGAGCCTAGTCCAGCATCCGCGAATTTCGCGTATGGTTGATAAACGACGTATGCGACAAGCTCCTTTGCTTTACTAAAGCGTGGGTTCCACGAGCATACCTTCACTTTGCGTGACGTTTGGACTGCAGTACCAAACACCTTAGTGGTTATGCGGCGGAGTCATTGGCCGTCTGATGTGTGCACTAGATGTGCACTAGATGTGCACTGTGCAGTAGTGCTGTGCCCCGTCGCGTATGGTATGCCGACCGGACATGTTTTCTGACAGCTCGCTCCTGCCTCTGGCATCCTGCGACCGTAAACGCTGTTCTGGTCAAATGGAACTGCCGCGTCCCAATGTCCACGTCCCAATGTCCACGCGTTGAGTTGGTCGGCGGATCGCCCATCTCGATCGCGGATTGCCCTACTCGTTAGCACGAGACCGTCTCGCATTCCACCGCGCCGACGATGCACTCTATATGAGCACCTGATTACTCTGTCTGCTGAGTTCTCGAATTGTCGTGCTCGTGACAATGAGGCGGTTTACATTTCGCGTCGCGTGCTGTGCACCTTTTTGCGACGTGCTCTGATTGCCATTCTTGTCGTGTTCTCAGACGATGGAAAAGCTCATCCCATGTTCCTTTGTGACGCCGCTTGACTGCTTCTGGGAGGGCTCCAAGTTGTTGGGGCCGGAGTTCCCAGTGCCCTTGCCGTAAGTACGCAGAAGCCATGAACATACGACATATTTAAATTGTAGGTACTGAAGGAACCGCTCTGTAGTTGAGCACCGCGGTGTAAAGCCCAGAGGTATACTTATTTACCCAGACTGAGAACCAGATTTGCCGATTTTTTGGGTCACCGCTGACCATCTGTTATGCTTCTTGACGCCTCGTAGCATGTGATGCTTTGGACTAGGCTAGTCGTCGCCGGAACCGTGCAATAGCGCGAGGACAGACGACCATTGGCACCCAGTGTGATACCTTTCAATGAAGCGCGTGCGCGTGGTGACGCTGACTGAGCACCCGGTCACGGCGCCACTTCCGTCCCGCAGACAAATGTCCAAACAAATACTGTGGACCAACCTGGACCCCGAGAAGTTGCTCGTCTTCATGAACAACACGTTCGGCTCGGCGTTTCATTTCAACACTCTGCAGAAGTACATGAAGCGGGTAAGTGTCGGCGGGGTAGAGGGCAAATTGGCTCGAGGTTGGGTCTGGCAACGCTGTGGCCTTGGTGTGAATTGCGGTGGTAAGTCGTTCATGTGCACGTATGCTTGCGCAGAAGAAGTTCCTATGCTAAGTACTTGTCTAGCTGAAATGTATTGTAATAGTCTCTTTTTGGAATAGCGATCACAGATGTAACGTTCACGCAGGGTAGGTCGCGCGGAATATTGTATGATTGACCACCGTCCCAAGAGCTGTACAGAAGCATTACTGGCTATCGAGCCATGTATGCTGAAGATATTTGTCTGCACGAGAATACAATTCGGATTTTCGAGTTTGTGTGCTCAGATGCTATTTTCATTCATAGGACGGTTTTCTACTCTTTAGTTGTACAACGTCCTCGTTTTGAGGAGGGTAACCAAAGTAGTTCCTTTCTCTGTTGCCTTCTCGATACCGTAACTACGAACAGTGTGGATAATTTTTCTGCAAACATTTCGATACGTCATTGTATCTCACCGGTCTTCAAAAGCGGTCTTTTCCTGTATGCTGGTATGCAATTGACCGATGAGGCCATCTCACCTATTAAGCAGTGGTAGTGTTGAGAACACTGCGGGCTGATAGCCAGGTACCTGATGACTGTCGCGTTAGGCCATCCTCACCTGCGGTCAGGCAGTCAGGCTGACCGGCCGTCGGCTGGTGTCGTCCCCTCCCCGAAGTCGGCGCTGGGGGTCCGACTGCTGCGCACCTGCCGGCCAGTGTCCCCCTGCCGGCCGCCACCGCCGCCGACTCCGCCGTGCGATAGCCCGGGTCGGCCGCCCGGCCGGTCGACCACCCGCGCAGACGGCTCGGCGCGCTCCTCAATAACGCAACGAACCCGCCGTCGGAGGGGGCGGGCGTGCTGCGGGCACAACTTAATCACGCGTCCCCGGACGACCGGCCGGCCGGCCCTGACAAGGCCCAATCTCTCCCATTCACCGGCCGCCGGATGGGCACCGGCGGCCCTTCTGTCGGCTGACGGGCGGCTGACGGGCGGCTGACGGCAGGCTGACGGCAGGCTGACGGTCAGCCAACGGGCGCGCTAACCACCGACGCGCCCCGTAATGTCCTGCATTAACGACCTGACCTTGCGTGACTGGCCCTTTCCTGTTGTTTCCAGTTTGATGAATGTTTTCCCGTCCGGGAGGTCTAGTGTTCTGGAGCCAGACAAATTAAGAGCGTCGCCGGAGTTGTTTACCCTATCATAGCGGCGGCCGGGCACGATCTGTCTGCCGGTTCGTGGCGGCTGCGCAGATGCTAGGAAAGCCATCAGCTCGGGCGCCGTACAACTATGATGTACTCGATACCCTCAAGCCGTGATGACCAACGCGATATACACGAACTGAGCTGCATTACTCGGACCAGAACTGCTCGGTGAACTACCCCGAGCGAATTCCACTGTCGAACGTGTTGCTTTGATGCAGGTTTGGAGGTATCACGCTGAAGTATCACAGTTACAGCTGGAGATATCACGCTGAAGCATCACAGTTACAGCTAGAGATATCACGCTGAAGCATCACAGTTACAGCTAGAGATATCATGCTGAAGCATCACAGTTACAGCTAGAGATATCACGCTGAAGCATCACAGTTACAGGTAGAGATATCACGCTGAAGCATCACAGTTACAGCTAGAGATATCACGCTGAAGCATCACAGTTACAGCTGGACAATCAATCACGATGGAGCATCGTACAGTTTTTACAAGGCTAGAGATATCACGCTGAAGCATCACAGTTACAGCTAGAGATATCATGCTGTTACTGGGGAAAAGAGGAAACGTTGGCCTGAAGGCAAGGGTGAGTTCCGTTTCTGCGACGCCCTCGATGGCGCTGTTTGTAACTCGAGCGGTGCGAGCAGTGGGCGTCGACATGTTCTATTTTTCATTCATGATTTATACTCGGTGCCCAGCGTTGTGACCTGGAACGTGGTTTCGAGTGTGACCCCGACCGGGAGCTCGGAGCACGGTGTGACCCGGACCACGAACTCGGGACACTGTGACCCGGACCGGGAACTCGGGACACTGTGTGACCCGGACCTGGAACTCGGGACACTGTGTGACCCGGACCGGGAACTCGAGACACTGTGTGACCCAGACCGGGAATTCGGAACATGGTGTGACCCGGACCCGGAACGGGGTGTAGGTAGGATTGGAGCCCGATATGAGGTGCAAGTATAACTAAAACCCGGTACGGGCATGACTGTAGTGGCATCGCCTTACACTGGGATGCCGATGTGATCGTAACCCGGGACGGGGCATGACCGCGACCGTCACCGTCACCGTCACCGCCACCGCCATGCGGACATACCACGGCCCGAAAATTAATGCGTCTGTGACCGTGACCCGAGACGAGGCCGAAATGTTACCGTCGCCGGAGACGAGACCGGCGTGTGACCGTGACTCGAGACGAAGCCGGGGTGTGACCGTGACCCGAGACACGAGGCCGGGGTGTAACCGTGACCTGGTCGGTCGCCAGGCGGGCATCACCAGCGGCTACCAGCGGCGGCCGTGCCTCGACCCGAGCGACCCGCTGTGCCCGGAGACGGCCGCCAACAAGGTGTCGCCCGGCCGACTCGACATCGGCGCAGAGCTGACCGGAGGCTGCTACGGCTTCGCCACCAAGCACATGCACTGGCCCGAGCAGCTGATCGTCGGCGGCACCGAGAAGAACCGCACCGGTCACATTGTCAGGTGGGTCGCAGTGTGTACGGTCCGCCACCTGGTCAGGTGGATCACACTACACGTCCCACCACCTGGTCAGGTGGGTCACAATGTGTGCGGTTCGCCACCTGGTCAGGTGGATCACATCAGACGTCCCGTTACCTTGTCAGGTGGGTCGCGTTGTCATGTGGATCACAATGTAGACGGTCCGCCACCTTGTCAGCTGGGTCGTCATGTCCCGCTACGTTGTCATATGGATCACAATGTAGACGTGTCGCTACGCTGTTGGGTTGGTCACACTCGAGACTTCCCGCTACGTTGGTGGCTTAATTGTAGATCCTCACCGCATACTACGTCGTGTTGTGGACGTCCACATTGCCAGATAGGCCGGCCTGTGGACATCTACATTGCCCGCTAGGTTAGACTACACACGTCTGAATAAGTGTACCGTAGATGTTTGCATTGCCAGGTGCACCGGGCTGTAGGTATTTATGTTGTCCAGCGGGCCGGCATACAGAGTGGAGACGTCTACATCGTCAGCTACGCCGGTCGGCAGACGCGAACGGTCGGCCCGGATTAACATGCAGGCGTCCGGGTGTCGTCAGGGGTGATATTTCAGCGCAGCGTCGTGTCGGCAGTGGGCAGCCCGGGTGTCGTCAGGGGTGATATTTCAGCGCGAGTCGTGTCCCCAGCGGGCGGCCAGGGTGTCGGCCGAATTGATGGCCACATTCCGGGCGGCAGCGGTCGACCTCACTGCTCCAGTTGCCACGCTGGGGCAGGTCAGGCTGCAGCGGTCGACCTCACTGCTCCAGTTGCCACGCTGGGGCAGGTCAGGCTGCAGCGGTCGACCTCACTGCTCCAGTTGCCACGCTGGGGCAGGTCAGGCTGCGTCGCAGTTGCGACGTGGCAGCCGTGATATTGTTACCGAGAGGCCGGCTAAGTCGCTATTTGAAGCTGCCGTCACTATAATTTGGCTTCAATGAATCACACATTGATTCATATCCGCTTGGCTGTTTGGCCAGATGCTAGCTACGATGACCGAGGTTTGCTGTTGTTTTATTTCAATTGACCGGTTTGAACACTTGGATGATAGATGTTTGCAGTCAGTCGCTTTGATTTATTGTGCAGCTGTATCCCTTTGTGTTGTTTATTTTGGCTCTACGTAAGTCAGGGAAGCACCGGCCTTATAAAAACAATTCGCGCAGCCCGCATATACGGGGCAAGAAATAATATTGGCAAAATATATATCTGAGCGGGCGTCACCCGTCAGAATTGAACGTCCACGTTGGGAAACTGACATTATTAATAAAACATAGCGTGACTGAAGTCGCGCAGCATGCAGTCTTCAAAGTCAAATTGCAAAGGTCGTTTCAAATAATCATTTCGGTGCTAATGTTTGTCGACGAAATTCATCTGTACTACGGACGACTGTGGCCAGGGGAGCGAAAGGCATCCGAGCCGGTCGACCGGTGACGCGCCGGCCACCCGCTCTCCCAGCCGAGTCGGCACACACCTGACGCGACGATCGTGGCGCGACCGTGTTCGTCGCGCTCCCGCCAAATTTAGTGGCGCCAACGCCGCCGCCGCTCCGCGGCGGGACGCCGCTTGTGACGTCATCGGACGCTGGATTTCGTGACGTCATCGGTCCGGCGGTTGACAGGGCGCGGGCGCTGCAGACGGTGATACAGCTGATGGGCGAGCGCAATCTGTACGAGTACTGGGCCGACAGCTGGAAGACACACAACATGGACTGGAGTCTGGCCGTGGCCAAGTCCATCCTGGAGGCGTGGCAGCTCAAATTCACGCAGGTGGGTGGCCGGAACATTGCCCGCGGCCTGATGGTGCTGGCTGTGCACTGTACAGTGTTCAAAAGGTCGTGCCGTTTTGTGCTAGAGTTGGCGATTTGCATCAGGGTGCTTTTTGTTCGCTCACACGTGTTCCGCCACACGTGTTCCGCCACACGTGTGATCACTTTTTTTCAGTGCGTCCATCATATCTTACGAGGCGTTTCATCGCGAGGCAGGATCAATCAATGGTGTTAGTGATTTGAGGTGTTCTATCTCAGGCAGAGGCGTTGGTCTCGGAAAATTATTGGAGGGGGAGGGGACACAATATATGAAGGCAACGGGGCAGGCCCAAATGGATTGGAGACACACTCCATTGTGTTCCATGCTAAACGTTGAAATCATTGTGGTCAAAGCCAACATTGAGGGGGAACTTGCCTCCTCAAAAGTATACAAAACAACACCCATGATCCCATGGTGTCTGTAAGCTAAAGCAGGTCAGGGATATCGGGTGCATCCGGCCGCGTAACCCCCACACCAGCGCGAGGCCATTCGGCTAATGGCTCCTCGGCGGCCGAGTCGAACTCTCTCGACCGCCGTGGGCGTCGGTCGAGCTGATGACAAGATCAATCTCCTCTGCGAGTCCGTCCTCTCTGATTGCACCCCATTCTGATGCACATCCGATTGGCTTCTGTGTGTGGGCCAGCATCGATTTCCGCCTGGCTCCGTCGCCGCCCGCGGGCGAGAACGTTCGCACGACTTCCTCCACGGCAGACGATAGAGTTGGGACGGTGCCGACCGGCGCCCGCCTCTCGTCACGTCCACACTCGGCCCACGTGCTTCCGGTCGCGGCGGCAGTTCGGCAGTTCGGCGGTTCGGCGGTTCGTCGGTTCGTGAATCGGCCGGCGCCAAACGTGCCGACAGCGGAAGACGAGCGGCAGCCGTTTTTGCGCAGCCGCGCCGCCGCCGATAGCCGATAGCCGATACTGGACCATCGGCGCGGCGCAAAAACGCTGCAGTCATGCGGGCCGGCATTTAGTTGCGCTGATGCCGGCCGCGATAGGCGCGGGCCTGTGGTGTGCTCGCGTGTCGCGCGGCCCGTGCTGCGAGCGCCGGCCGTCTCGTGGCGGCCACCGCGCCGGCCCTCTGCAGCGCGCGGCCGGCGGCCGGCGGCCGGCGGCCGGCCCGCCCAGAACTGGCCGACGCGCCGGCCACCGGCGGCCGACGCGTTCCCGGAACGGAGACACTGCACCGGCGCAGGCGGCACCGGCCCAGCATGCACCGCCGTCCCGGTCATTGGGGGAGTCGCCGGCCGGCCGGCCGGCCACCCAGCCCGGCGGCCGCCGGCCCGAAGGGGGCGGGTGAGACAATGGACTCGTCCGGCGCCCGGCTGGGTGGTCGGCCCACGTGGAAGACTGCCACGCGGCCTTCCACGTGCGCCGCCGCCCAGCAAGATCGTGCCCGGCCGGCTTAATAAAGTCGTCGCGCGCGGAAAGTCCCCGCGGCGGTCGACCAAGGTTGAGCTGACTGAGGTCGGCCGCGCCCCATCTCTGCACTGTAGGAGGCGGACGGGCAGACTGTATGGCTGAGATGCGAACTGTGAGGAAGACTAGCAGTCTACCTCACAGACCAGCAGTCTCTAGAAGACTATGGGACAGACAGGCAGACTATGGGGCCGACAAACAGACTAAAAGGCGGACTGTGGGGCCGACGGGCGGACTGTGTGGCTGACAGGCGGACTGTGCAACGGAAGGGAGACTGAGATAGACCGGCATGCTGTGAGGCGGATAGGCAGACTGCGGAGCGAACAGACTGACCACGAAAGGGACCTGCAGACTGGAACAGTCCGATTGTGAATACCACTCCCGGTCAATCTGATCCCCCCCGCTAGTGACCCTGATGTGACCCACCGTTGATCTCGATCGACGACCCGCCCGGTGACCTCGACCTTGACCTGGCACGGACGGACCGAGTGGCCGTCCGGTCGACCGACCTCGCCGCGTGACCCGGCCTCACGCAGCGGCGGCGGCCGCGCGGCAGGTGGTCCCGGCCTGCACGCAGTCGGGCCGCAGTCTGGCGGCCGCCAGCGCCAGCCGCGTCGTGGGTGGCGGCCGTGAATCTATCTGCACGCTCTGTGACGCGCAGATTTAGTGCCGCCGCCCGCAGCCGTCCGGCCGGCCGGCGGCGGCGCGTCTGTCCCGGCTGTCCCGTCTGTCCCGGCTGCCCCGTCTGTCCCGGCTGTCCCGTCTGTCCCGTCTGTCCCGGCTGTCCCGTCTGTCCCGTCTGTCCCGGCTGTCCCGTCTGTCCCGGCTGTCCCGTCTGTCCCGTCTGTCCCGGCTGTCCCGGCTGCCCGCGTCAGCCGTCCGGCCGGCCGGCGGCGGCGCGTCTGTCCCTGCTGCGCCGCCGGCCGGAGAGTGACGCCCGCTGCCGGGCGGTGTGACGCTCGACACGGCCGATGTCACGGGAAGGGATGTCGGCCGGCTGGTGACTCCCACCGGTCCGACAGCGGGCTGTGGGATGGCACCGGTTGGTGACTCGCCACCGCTCACCAGCCGTGGTGGGCGGGCTGTGGGATAGCATCCCCAGACGGCACTGCCAAGTTCGGCCACGGCACGAGGCGGCGACAATATCCGGCCGTCCCCGCGCCGTCTGCGGCTGCGGCCGCGGCCGCTCAGTTGGCCGTTCTAATCCGCTTAGGGAGCACCATGGGATGACAACTTAGCGAGGAGATTTGCGCCATTCACGGTTCCCACGTTTCTATTCGGCGTGTGTGGGGAGCACCCGGCTGGATCCTCCGGCGGGCGGGATTTGTCCCCGGCGGCGTCAGAAAACGGAAGCCAATCCGATTACCCGAGCGCGAGGCACGAGCTTTATAGAGCGCATCTGCGTCCTGCCGGTGTACCCCGGTCCACACCGGAGGAACACTGAGCGAACACTGAAGCTGAGCGTTCCACATCAGAAGCGGCTGACTCACCATGTGCCTCGCGTGCCATTTCAGGAGATCAAACGACACACCGAGCAGCACGACAGGACGCGCGCCTTCAGCATACACTCGTTCTCAATGGCCTCTCTGAACCAGATCCTGCGGCGGTTCGTCGACGTCGACGTGACCCGCGTCGCCGTCGGATACGGCCTCATGGTGAGTCTCTTCGGACGCGGTATCGGTGCCGCGGTGACACGGTGACGGTGTCGGTGCCACGGTGTCGGTGCCGTGGTCATCGGTGTCACGGTGTCGGTGCCACGGTGTCGGTGCCACGGTGTCGGTGCCGTGGTGTCGATGTCACGGTGTCGGTGCCGCGGTGTCGGTGCCCCGGTGTCGGTGCCACGGTGTCGGTGTCACGGTGTCTGTGTCACGGTATCAGTGACGGTGTCGGTGTCGGTCCCACAGTGTCGGTATCGGTGCCACAGTGTCGGTATCGGTGCCACGGTGTCGGTTTTGTGTGCACGGCCAGACTGCGGCGTTCAATGCATCGCGCACACCTTGTCCGCCTCGGGTGGGTAATTAGTTCGGTTGCCTTGCGATCGACAAGTTACGATGCAAACAGTGCAATAGCTGTCAGCGCGATGGTGGCTGTGGAGGCAGGCTCCAGACCCGCGACCGGGTGGCATGGAAGTGAAGAAGGCTGTATAATGGAGAAATTGCTGTGAGCTTCTTATGCTTAGAATATTGTGAATATTCTTATGCTTAGAATATTAGAATATTGTGGGATTCATTAAGACAGCCACCTTTTCAGCGTCTATGGTTGTGTCGGAGTTGGCGGTGATTGCCACCGTTCTAATCCTGCCCGGCTCCTCCGGCAGCTGGCGTACGGCTTTTTCTCGCTGGTCCGCTGGTCGGACCCGGTGCGGTCCCAGGGCGGTCTCGGCGCCGCAGGAGTCCTGCTCGTCACGCTCTCCGTCGCGGCCGGACTCGGACTCTGCGGACTCGCCGGTATCCCGTTCAACGCCTCGACCACGCAGGTAAGTCCACCGACTGCTCGCTGGCTCAACCGCATAGATGAATCGAATGACTTCTCACCATGGACGAAGGGACTCGCAGGTGAAACGACCGGACTCAGCTCAAGATACATCTCTGCAGCCGGGGAAAGCCCAATGTGCTCACTGAATTGCAGCCAAGTGGCCGCTGAACTGTGATTGTGCTCAGGCCGTCAACGGGTCTCGATAGTTTGTACAAAGCTAACACCTAATAAACATGTAAAGGTCGTGACGTCGGAAACTGACTTTGGATAAATTTATATAGGTCCTGATGGGCTACCAGCATCGCTATCGGCTTACCGTGAACATACATTTGAGCCGCGTTTTTGCCTCCAGAACATTGTAAAGTCCAGTAGGTTCCAGTCAGACAGTGTGCACAAAAATGAAGTAATGTATCATGTCGGTCTGTTATCGACGTTCATCGTTCAAAGAAGCAAAGTGATTATCGTCCACTCGTAACTTGCGCGGTGTGCCTGCACCGACACATGTGCCGCAGTATTGCGAAACATTTTGCTGCTCAACACTCACTCGCAATATCTATCTTCCTGTGCATCCCGTCCGGCCATTGCCGGTTTGAACCAAGTATGGTTTCGTAGCGCCAACCTCTCCGAGGTTTACTGGAGCCTCACTTGTCCTGTGCCTTCACCTTTGACTTTACCATCGCCGCCAAAGACACGACGCTACCCTTCTTTTATATCCTTCCGGATAGGTTCCATGTAGTTGCGTAAACGACTGCACGCGCCTTCTGGTCTTTCGCACGCTTCTTCCCGTGCCTGTTCTGTCCCGCCGCCCCCGGCAGAGGTGAAATGACCGCTCCGCCTCGGCGACCAGCCTCGGCGACCAGCCCGTCTCCCGTGTAGCCGACGGCCTGACCGGCCGCGCTCTTGTTTATCGGCCGCGCAGCGCGTAAAACATTCGTTGTCTTGGCTGGATCAGCCCGCTCGGCGCGCGATACCATCGCAGGCACAACGACGCCCGCGCCGATCCGGGCCACCGATCCGTGATCCCTGTCTTTTCGGACCGCCGATCCGTGTTTGCAGCCGTGTCCGGCGCACGAACTCCGGGGTTTGGAGATCAAATCCTGGATCGGCGCGGCTTCTGTGCTACCGACTGGGATCCGAGCGCGCGCAATGGGTGCACAGATCGGGATTCGCCAGGACGTTTTTCGATAACAGTGCAGACAATTTCGGCACCAGCGCTTCGTTTGCCAATGGTCCTCCGTCAAGATTGGTTGCACTATGTTCGAAATCAGACTCGACGGACGACCTCTGTTCCAGATCAGACTCGACGGGCTGGCCCGGTCAGATACTCAGCTGACAGCGCCTGTGCCGGGCCTCAGCCAGTGACCTGCTGACTAGTCGCTCTGTTCCAGATCATTCCGTTCCTGGCGCTCGGTCTGGGCGTGGACGATATGTTTTTGATTGCGCACACTTACTCCGAGTCAGACTTCAGTCACACGCCAATGCAGGTGGGTGCGAACATGCGATAGCATGGCGCCGGTACAGAAGTCGGTACAGCGACTGGCGGTGACTGCCAGCCAACCAGGCGGTGGTGCCGGCCTGCAAAATGGGAACCACTTCTTGAATGGAAAAGCTATCGTGTTGATGTTGAATTTTAATCACGCACGCCTTTGGTGTCGTTTTCAAAATATTGTTTCGGTTTCCCGTTCAGTCGCTAAAAGCCCATGTCGGGCTAGTGACAACTGAATCACAACTTATGAAACAACTTCGAAACTTAACTTTGATCGGCAATTGCCATCCAAAGTATATGAAAGTAATTCCGTGGGTTCGGCATCGCCCAGATAAAATTTGACAAAAGAGAGTCGGCGCCGTTCAGCTTTCGAACAGTTTTGTTTCCATCAGAATTTCGGCTTGTCCTCATCAGCTGTGCCGACCCGGGAACATGTTCGGTATTTATCAGCTAAGCCAACCGCCCAATCCCTTACTGCTGTCATCTTGAGTATTGGCTTCAAAACACACATTGAAACGGCTAGAAATTGTGTTGGTGTTTCAGCGTTTGTCTAGCAGCGTAACGGCCAATGTTACGGCGTGGGTGTTGTTTGGCACCACCATTCGCCTACTTACTACGTACCTGCATACTGTGTTGCGTTGTACTGTTCTGATTTGGTGCATGAGGTATATGGTCATCTCACTCTGTGTTCTCGGCTAGACTTTGTTCGATGTGCACTGTGATTCTCTTCCTAGTACCGTTGATATGCGAATGACGTTGGCTGTGACTTTCTCGTGTGTATTGAAATGTAGTTTCAATTAGTTAAGCTTGCATTATAGGTTTATTGTTGAATACATCCCTGCGACTTCAAATAGTGATGAGCTTATTGCTGTGACGTTGACCATTTTTTTACTCTCCACTGCCTACAAGCTGCAAATGCGTAAGTGAGCTGTACAATGTCCTGGAACCTGCATGCGCACTTCACACACTTCTCAGTGAGTCCGAACTTTGATCGCCCCAGAGCACCACTACGAAATTAACATAATTGCCTTGCACGAGCCGAGTGGCCTGTGCCCGGGTCCGCGTTTTTGTCGGCGCTCGCAGTGGAAACAGTATGTGCGGCGCACGCCGGCATGCCGACCGCCGCGGTTTCCGTGGCCGACGTCGCTGCGGGCGGGCCGGTGGCGTGCAGACCGGGGCCGCTCTGTGGTCGCTATCTGACCACCATTAGCGGCCAGTCGTGGAGCGGCCACCTGGGCGGTCGTGGCGGGGCCCGACCAACCACGGCGCTACGCGCCGCTCCACCCACGTGCGGAGCGTCTTCGGTGGGCTCGCGGTGACACGACCGTCCTCTCCGCTCCATGGACTTCCGCTCCTCCCACGTGCGGAGCGTGCCCGGCGGGCTCGCGGCGACACGCCCGTCCCCCTCCGTCCACGCGGCTCGCTCGGCGCGCCGTCTCCGGTTCGGCCGGTCAGCCGGCCGACGCGCCCACTGTTTATTGGCTCTTCTGGTGGTGACGTCACGGCGCGCTGGGTGGTCTCGGGCGACACCTGTCGCACGGCTGAGTCGACGATAAATCTCGCCATCCACCCCCTGAAAGCTGACCCCTCCCCGTCCCGCTGCTGTTCCCCCTCGGCCGGTCCAGCCGCCTGGGTGGGCGGGGATCGAGGCGATGTAGAAACACCGCTATATTCGCCACGCGCTCCACACAAATTTAACCGCTTTTCTGTCTGAACTTGCTCAGTATGACTTCAGCTATGTCCGTGTCGTACACAACGCCGTCTGCAGTGCGGTGGCATGCTTTCGGATGGCGGTGCCTAATCAGCATGATTGCTCGTACATCAGTGACGGCCAGGCACCGAGGAAATGCTAATTCGTAATAAAGTACTCAAAGTGAGCAAACAGCGTCTGCTCAAGTGCATGTGCCGACGTGCAGGCGTCGACACGAATTAGCCGGAGTGACGCCGCTGCACGGAGTCTGCCGGCAGCCTGCCCGGACCGACCGCCTCGGAATGTGGATTACAGCACACTGGAGGCTTCCTCCCTCACGGCGCAGCCTTCCTGTGCAGACTCGGCGACACACAGGGGACAGCACCGCTTCCTGCGCAGCGCCGCCTCGCCCACAGCGCACGAAGCTAGCGATCGGCATTCAATCACAGTGCGGCAGCACGCGACAACAAACGACCGCCTGCGCGCACGCGACAACAAACGCCGCCTGCACGCTGTCGGCCTCACAAATCTCGTCGGCCGATGCCTGCCGGGCGCACGGGAATCGGTCAACATCTTGATTAGCACATTCCAGCGCGCACAGGGGACGACCTGGCGCGCGAGCGGCGCGGAGCGTACAGCAATGGCCGCCGCCGCTCCTTGGTCGGCTACGTGCCGTGTCGCGCGGCCTCGTCACGTCACGTGACGTGACGTGACGTGACTTCGTCCCCTCCGCCGAAGAGTGTCGGCCGTGGAGATCTGACCGGGCGTCCAGCCGCCACGTCCGGGCCGAGTGACGACCTCGGTCGGACGGCTGCGTCTCAATTAGCCGCCGCCGGCCGGCCGTGGGTGGTCGGCCGTCCCGGCCGGGCCGCGCTGGGGGGCAGTCGCGTCCCGGCACCGGCGAATGGCCCCGCTCGGGCCGGGCCGGGCCGGGCCGGGCCGACAAAATATGGCGCCGCAGTGCCGCAGAGTGGCGCCATATATCGCTGCCCGCCGACACCACAGGGCCCGGCTGTTTTTGTCACTGTCGTCGGCCTGCTGGCCGGTTGTATATCCCCGAGTCGTGATCCGTCTAGTCGTGATGCTGGCGATGGTCTAAAGTGCGGTGGGACACGTTTGTGCGTCAACGTATCATTGACCCGAGGATAACGGTATCGATAGGAATGTCGAAACATCCACTAGCTGGGTATCTTTGCATCTACATCACGGTAGCTCCGAGGGCAACACTGCTGTGTACTGCAAGGTGAATTATGCTACTTAAAATAACAGTGCATATATACGGGGGTAGCTTGGCCGCTCTACCAAGCGATGGTGGCGGCTGCCGGTTGCTCTAGGGCATCATCTCCTCCACCGATAGATATCACCGTCATCACCCCGTGACACCATTTCACTACCCAATAACACCATGTAGTAGACGACGGCAGTAATTCCATCGTGACGACTTCGCAACTGGCGTCCTTGTATTCCAAAGGCCATCAAGCACAAAAGAGCAGACACAGCCACTTAGTTCTGATAGTCGCACAGTCAATTAGGTTGCGTTCTTTGCGCTCATTCCACGGGGAATTCCGTCACTCTCCACGCAGTGCGGGGTTCTTTGCGTGTTTAACGCATAATTCCCTGCATAATTCCGCGTGAAATCTGGAAATCGAAAGGCAGCTCGCTCACCTTCCCGGCAAGATGGCAGGCGGGCAAGATGACGGCGGGACGCGAAAAACCAACAATAGTGCATTTGACCCACTTACATCAAATCGAATCATTCACCTTGTATCTTAAGCTGCGGCAACCATCACCAGCTAATCGATGACATCATCTGCTTCACCATCTAACGAACTACTGCCGCTGAACAGCTCTCCAACCACAGGATTTTCTGCATTCATGTTAAGAATCCTGCAAACAAGGAAACCTTGCAGATGTGCAACTTTGAAGATTGTAGCGTAGGGTAAAAGCTAAGTGCGCCTGCATTTTCATTGAGTTTTGGCTAAATAGCAGGTGCTCATTTTACGGCTTTTTCTGAAAGGCACTATTGGCGCCTTCGCCACGTGAAATGACGCCGCTAAGGAACGCGACGGTTCGTCCGTGAATTCCTCTTTTTACGCATGCGAATTCCCGGCGTAAAGAATGCGCCCATAAATCCCTCAGCCAGTACCGTGTAAGCTGACTCCTCCCTGACCTCTTTTACACGGTCTCTGTTCTGGTCCGTGTAAACCGACCCCGTCCTGACCCGCAGGACCGTGTAGACTGACCCCGCCCTGACCCGCAGGACCGTGTGGACTGACCCCGCCCTGACCCTCAGGACAGTGTGGACTGACCCCGCCCTGACCCTCAGGACAGTGTAGACTGACCCCGCCCTGACCCTCAGGACAGTGTGGACTGACCCCGCCCTGACCCACAGGACCGTGTGGACTGACCCCGCCCTGACCCGGGGGGACTGACCCCGCCCTGACCCACAGGACCGTGTGGACTGACCCCGCCCTGACCCTCAGGACAGTGTGGACTGACCCCGCCCTGACCCACAGGACCGTGTGGACTGACCGCCCTGACCCGCAGGACCGTGTGGGACTGACTGACCCCGCCCTGACCCTCAGGACAGTGTGGACTGACCCCGCCCTGACCCCAGGACGGAGACTGACCCCGCCCTGACCCGCAGGACCGTGTGGACACCCGCCCTGACCCGCAGGACCGTGTGGACCCCGCCCTGACCCGCAGGACCGTGTGGACTGACCGCCCTGACCCCAGGACGGCTGACCCCGCCCTGACCCTCAGGACAGTGTGGACTGACCCCGCCCCAGGACCGTGTGGACTGACCCCGCCCTGACCCACAGGACCGTGTGGACTACCCTGACCCTCAGGACGTGTGGACTGACCCGCCCTGACCCCAGGACCGTGTGGACTGACCCCGCCCTGACCCTCAGGACAGTGTGGACTGACCCCGCCCTGACCCACAGGACCGTGTGGACTGACCCCGCCCTGACCCGCAGGACCGTGTGGACTGACCCCGCCCTGACCCTCAGGACCGTGTGGACTGACCCCGCCCTGACCCTCAGGACAGTGTGGACTGACCCCGCCCTGACCCTCAGGACAGTGTGGACTGACCCCGCCCTGACCCGCAGGACCGTGTAGACTGACCCCGCCCTGACCCGCAGGACCGTGTGGACTGACCCCGCCCTGACCCTCAGGACAGTGTGGACTGACCCCGCCCTGACCCGCAGGACCGTGTCGGAGAGGTGCTGCGCCGGGCCGGAGTCAGTGTTCTGCTGACGTCAGTGTGCAACGTCATGGCGTTCTTGTCGGCGGCCATCCTGCCGATTCCAGCGCTGCGCGCATTCTCACTCCAGGTGAGCTCTGCCGCCGTGGCATGGGCGTGGTTTTATATACTTTTAAGGGGCAAGTGCCCCCTCAATGTTGGCTTCGCCCCCCCAATTATTTCAATTTTGAACATGGGACCATGTGGAGTGTGCCCTCACCAATCCATTTGTACTACCCCATTGCCTTCATGCGGTTTGCCCCCCCCCTCCTCCCACCCAAATAAGTCGGAAATGAAAACCCGTGCGCTGTGGCAATTCTCATTGGTAGCTATCGCAGGGAAAGCTTCATCCACACGGTCATGCTCAGTCCAGAAGCTCCATCGCTGCGGTGGTTATCACCCCATGCTGTGCTACGATGCTATGATAGTGCCCGTAGGACGAAATGCCAATCTTTATTTTATATCATTGTTGTGCATTGCTCTTGTATTGGAAGCAAATTGATGCAATTCGTATGTCATTGAAAATCGTAGCTTGAAATGAATACATGCATGTCCCACCTACCATTCACCAGACCGGCCGTGTAGCGTGAATGCGAATTTCGCCTGGATGTTTACTACAGTGTATCTTGTTAGTAATTGCAATAATATTTACTAACCATGTTGCAACACTTGAAGGGTCCAGCGGCCGCTGTTTCAGCATCACCACTGAAGCGTCACCTCTTGCAGGCCGGCATCCTAGTGGTATTCAACGTGTCGTCGATCCTGCTCATCTTCCCGGCCATGATGAGCGTGGACCTGCGGCGGCGGCGCGCGCGCATGTACGACATCGTGTGCTGCTGGTCCGACTCGGCGCCGGCCGACTCGGCGCCGGCCGACTCGCCGTTCGAGCCGGCCGACTCGCCGCCGCCGCCGCCGGCCGCCAAGAAGGCGACCGTCGCCAAGGCGAGCCGGTCGGGCGAGGTGGTGACGTTTGTCAGCGAGCCGGCCGCCGCCGCGCTCGCGCGCTCGGTCGAGTCGCTCGACTCGGTGGCATCGACGCGGACCCTCGTGCGGCCGGCCGGGCGGCGGCCGGCCGCCGGCGCCGTGTTCTGTCCGGAGGGCCGCCGCCACTGCCGTCGGCTCGGCCTGCAGTGGCTGGTGGAACGCTACTACCTCGGCTGGGTGGCGCGCCGGTCGTTCAAGGTGGCCGTGGTGCTGGCCACGCTGGTGGCGGCCGGCGCCAGCGTGTGGGCGGCCGCCCAGGTGCGCGACGGCCTCGACCTCACCGACATGGTGCCGCGCGGCTCCGACGAGTACGCGTTCCTGGACGCGCAGCGCCGCTACTTCGGCTTCTTCAACATGTTCGCCGTGACACAGGGCAACTTCGAGTACCCGACCAACCAGCGGCTGCTGTACGAGTACCACCAGGCGTTCACGCGCGTGCCGCGGGTCATCAAAAACGATGACGGAGGGCTGCCCGACTTTTGGCTCAGCATGTTCCGCGACTGGCTGCTCGGTGAGTTCAGTTCGAGATGAGGCTGAGTGAGCTCAGCAAGCTGTGCTAACGGATGGTGTTACTGTTGAGTTGTTGAGTTTTGAAAAGTAGGCTAGAGTTAAAGCTAAATAGATTGGCGCATTATTCATCGTAAAGCTTTCGTTAAATAATTGGTGTTGAAGGGAGTAGGACTGTGTATTGCTATAGTCCTTGCTCATTTGATGCGACTTCGATCTTAGTAGGCGTGTCGGAGCTCCAGGAAGACTGGCGGCAGATGTCCTAAAGTGTGGGTGTCTGAACTTTGGCCACGTCTTCCGTTTGTGTCGACGTATCTGTTAGTTCATGAGCGGTCAAACTAGGGAGAACACAATCAGGGTGGGACGGAGTATGTCGTCCCTGAGTATTAGTCGTTTCCCCGATCCAGCACAAAAATCGACACCTCGAGTCTATTATTCCAGCCGATTCCTTTTGACTAATCTCTGGATATTTTCTGGATTTAGCAGCATCTACTTGGATCGAGTCCGAAAACCTGGCTCTTCCGTTCACTCCGGAAAGCGACTTCAGGAACCCTTGACTTCAGGAATCGATTCCATAGGTTCATTTTCTGGTTCTTCCTCCGGGGGCCGCCTGTGACTATCTCCCGATACTTCCTCACTGAACGATCTCCCGGGACCACCTCCCCGGACTATATCCTGGGACCACCTCCTGGGACCGCCTCCCGGACTATATCCTGGGACCACCTCCTGGGACCGCCTGCCCAGGTTATATCCAGAAGACCGCCTCCCCGCACTACCTCCCGGAGCCGCCTCCCCTGGCTATATCCAGAGACCGCCTCCCCGGACGATCTCCCAGGTCTACTTCCTCGGACGATCTTCAGTGATCGCCTCCCCGAACTAAATCCGGGGCAGCCTCTGCAGATCACCGGAAATAGCCCTGTCCAGTCGTACCCCGTTGTGTGGCCGTGACGTGAGCGGGAAGAGATGCAGTGCAGCACGACATGGTCATCGTGTACCCCCCCCCCCCCCACACACACACACTGTGTGTGTGTGTGTGTGGACCTGCATCACCACTGCAGACTTGCATCACCATTGCATGCACGGCAGACACACGCCGACACAACCGTACTAGGAACCCACCACCCAGGGGTTCACCATGACCAGAGCAGCCATACTGGAAACCCACCACCCAGGGGTCCACCATACTCAGCACAGCCGTACTGGAAGCCCACCACCCAGGTGCCCACCATAATCAGCACAGCCGTACTGGAAGCCCACCACCCAGGTGCCCACCATAATCAGCGCAGCCATACTGGAAACCCACCACCCATGGGTCCACCGCTGCAGACACGGTAGGGACTCACGACACAGCCACACTGGGAGACGAGGGCGATGTCCTGTGCAGACATCCATGCCGCCGTATACGTCGCGTGGCACTCTCTGAATCGGTAGTCTGTGAAGTAAGTTTAGGTTCAGAACTAGGAGGCTGGCCTTAAGTTTGAAAACTGGCATTAGCTCTATGGCATTTCATTAATTAGAAGTTCGAGTGGTCTTCCTGTTCCCGTCCTAACATGTTTTATCTCTTAGTAAAGATATTGCGCGTTTGTAACTGAATTTATTGTGGTTCTCAAAACAGGCTCAATGGTTGATTCCTTTCACGAGCGGTTGGCTGCAGGTTCACCATTCAACTGGTGTGATTTGATATCGGATACGATAGTGACAGCAATGCGTTGGTGTGATATGATAAACAACAGATGCAACAATCCGGTGACCCAGCGGATTCAGCAGCAGCTCACGAGCTAACCACCTTCTGATTCTGTTGGCAGACCTGCAGACAGCCTTCGATCGTGACTGGGCGGCCGGCCTGATGGACGGCGAGCGGTGGGCGCGCAACGCCTCCGAGGAGGGCATCCTCGCCTTCAAGCTGCTGGTGCAGACGGGCCGCGTCGAGTACCCGATCGACAAGTCGCTGCTGCCGCACGTGCGCCTGGTCGACGACGGCATCATCAACCCCAAGGCGTTCTACAACTACCTGACGGCGTGGGCGTCCAACGACGCGCTGGCGTACACGTCGAGCGAGGCGCAGCTGCGGCCCGAGCCCAAGCAGTGGCTGCACGTGGCCAGCGACGTGGAGCTCAAGATCCCCAAGTCGCAGCCGCTGGTGTACGCGCAGCTGCCGTTCTTCCTGAACGGCATGGCCACCACCGAGCAGATCGTCGAGACGATCGAGCAGGTGCGCGCCATCTGCCGCCGGTTCGAGGCGCGCGGCCTGCCCAACTTCCCGAGCGGCGTGCCGTTCACATTCTGGGAGCAGTACGTGGGGCTGCGCTTCTTCCTGCTGCTGGCGCTGCTGTGCGTGTTCGCGGCCGTGTTCCTGGTGGTGAGCGTGACGCTGGTGAACGTGTGGGCGGCGGCCGTGGTGGTGGCTGTCATCGGCGTCACCGTGCTGCAGCTGTTCGGCGTCATGGGCTTCCTGGGCCTGCGACTGAGCGCCATCCCGGCCGTCATCCTCATCATGTCGGTCGGGCTCAGCGTCGAGTTCACCGTCCACATACTGCTGGTGAGTTTCGAGGTCATCGGTCATGCACTGCTGGTGAGTATCGAGTTCACCGCCCGCATACTACTGGTGACTGTCGGGTTCATCGTCCATTTGCTACTGGTGAGTGTTGAGGTCATTCTTTTCATGTCTATAGTAAGTGCTGTTAGTTATTGTGTTATGTTCATGAACCCTGCAAAATGTCAGATCATCAAAGCTTTCGTGAGCGTCCAATGGCAGTGAGCTCGTGTGATGTGTTCTTAGTTCTCATATGCTCATAGTTCTTTTCATTGTTCATCTCACCGGTCATGGAAACTATTCGTGTCCGGCTTATGTTGGGGTCAGGTTAGGTTTTACTCTTGTCACGACGAATATCCGCACCCCAGTTCACCCGGTCATGCGAGTATCCGTTCACCAGGCTATCCTTGTCCACCACCTGCGGTCGCGGTGATAATAATCATAATCATAATCGCATAAATAATCACAATAATGGCATACTTAATCGCATACATGTTCGCAATAATTGTATGAATATATAATGGCAACCCCTGCAGTACCGTAGCCCTCAGCTGCGCCCAAGATCCGTCCCCTGGAGAAGCCATAGCGTATTATTGAGGGGCGGCGAACAAGCTGCTTGCAGAGTGCAGCTATCTATGGGTAATTGTGGACGATATTTGTGAACGTGTTCGGAACGGCTCGGTCGGCGAGCTGCCACAAACTGAAGATGGGGACGAGTAGTCTAGGGGTAAGCTGCCCGTCTCACAATCGAGATATTGTGGGTTCGAGTCTCACCTGTCGCTACTCTTCGCCCGCGACCAATCGGCGTGAGAGATTGGCGACGCTACATGACTCAACGGTCGACGTGTCGTAAAACCAATAACCACCACCACAAACTGAAGATGCGGTGTCCTAACCTGATGATTTATCGACCTGTCCTGAGCATCTGCTGGCCTTGCCTTTCCCGATCTGGCCACCTGCCGACCTGGCCTGACTACCCGCCGACCAGACCTCAGCGTGTAGCCTCACAGGCTGCTAACGGTGCATCACTTTCACGCCATTTTGACTGCAAGCGTGGTGATTTGATGATTCGATGCTTTGCTGACACCGATGATTTCATGAGTTTTCTGTCCCTTGTTGCATCACTAGATGAACAAGGGGCGGATGCTGCAGCCGTGATGCCGTGATGCCGTGATGCCCCCTTCTGCCGTGATGCCGCTTCGGGAGCCCACAATGTATCGAGTACACAAACCCTTTCTCCAGACCACTAGTACTCCCCCGCTAGAAAATCCTGTTTGCGCCATTGTTCGCATGAAACAGGGTAATTGATGGCGTTATTGTCTGCTAAGTGACTGGATAACCAGTTCGGTTTTTCGGACGTGTCTGCACTAATTGAAAATGAATAGAGACAATGGAACAATGCAAGCCTAGCGATGCTATCACATATTGTAATGCAAAACTCGCTTTGGAATTCTGCCTTTTTGGACGAGTCAACTGGTGCACTTCGGAAGCCGGTGTGTCACCGGCCAGACGCGTGCTTCTTATTTTTCTTTTTTTTATGCCGTGGCCGTCCAGCCACCTTTGCGTGTGTCAGTGTCTGCTGATAACGGTGAACGGCTCAAATGGCTGCAGTTGACAGCCGATCGCCAGTCGCCCCTCCCACCCAGCCCCGGTGTGGTCGCCAGTCGCCCCTCTCACCCAGCTCCAGTGTGGTCGCCAGTCGTAAACGAGCTAATCCCCGGTATAACCGGTGTTGTAAAAGGCGTCCGACTAAACCGTAGCCGTTGGCTGGGTAGTCGGACTTGACAGGGCGGCGCTAATCTGACGACGCGTACACACCGATCGGACTCGTCCGGCATGGCCACTGTCTGCACTCGTTCTGACGCGTACACACCGACCGGACTCGTCCGGCATGGCCACTGCCTGCACTCGTTCTGCCGCTGGTGTACGTACACTGGTCGGACCCTCCGACACCTCCGCCGGCGTACACACTGCTAGGACTCGACGGCACCGCCGCGGGCGTACACACTGCTAGGACTCGACGGCACCGCTGCGGCCGCTGGACGGTGGCATGACTTTCGTGTCTGTTGACAGCCAGGGCGGAGGGCGGGGTGTCTCCGGTCTGTTGGTAGCTGGGGTAGATGGCGGGGTGTCTCCGGTCTGTTGGTAGCTGGGGTAGATGGCGGGGTGTCTCCGGTCTGTTGGTAGCTGGGGTAGATGGCGGGGTGTCTCCGGTCCGTTGGTAGCTGGGGTAGATGGCGGGGTGTCTCCGGTATGTTCGTAGCCAAGGTGGATGGCGGGGTGTCTCCGGTCTGTTGGTAGCTGGGGTAGATGGCGGGGTGTCTCCGGTCTGTTGGTAGCTGGGGTAGATGGCGGGGTGTCTCCGGTATGTTGGTAGCTGGGGTAGATGGCGGGGTGTCTCCGGTATGTTGGTAGCCAAGGTGGATGGCGGGGTGTCTCCGGTCTGTTGGTAGCTGGGGTAGATGGCGGGGTGTCTCCGGTCTGTTGGTAGCTGGGGTAGATGGCGGGGTGTCTCCGGTATGTTGGTAGCTGGGGTAGATGGCGGGGTGTCTCCGGTATGTTGGTAGCCAAGGTGGATGGCGGGGTGTCTCCGGTCTGTTGGTAGCCAAGGTGGATGGCGAGGTATCTCCGGTCTGTTGGTAGCCAAGGTGAATGGCGGCGTGTTTCCGGTCTGTTGGTAGCCAAGGTGGATGGCGAGGGGTCTCCGGTCTGTTGGTAGCCAAGGTGAATGGCGGCGTGTTTCCGGTCTGTTGGTAGCCGGGATGGCAATGCAGTGTTGTCTCCTGAGTCTTTTGGCAGCTGCAGAGAACAATGAAACGTAAGAGCTGAGTAGACAATGAGACGTTTCCTGACGTGTTGACAATTATATGGTGTCAAGCCACCAAGGCCTTCCTTTTACCTGGCTGACCAGCTGGCGATATCGGCTGCCTCGAGAGGTATGCCTCGAGAGGTATTCCTCGAGACGTGACGCGCTGCAAACGTCACTGAAGACCTGACTTGTGACTGATATCCCCCTGTCCTGAACTGAATTTCTGCTTCATCTTGTGGCATTTTCCAATGCATGGCGACAGACATCGTTGAGTACGGAGTGTCTAAATTGCGACCCTGCCGCCTTCTACAGGGTACTTGACGTGCGAGGATTGACACTCAGCTACTGTTTGCAAGGGTACTTAACGTGTGAGGACTTACTCTCGGCTATCTTCTGCAGGGGTACTTAACGTGTGAGGACTGACTCTCGGCTATCTTCTGCAGGGGTACTTGACGTGCAAGGACTACTGACAGCGGGCTTCTTTTTGCAGATATACCTAATCTTAAGAAGTGCCACCCGGTTATGCAGGGACACCTGACGTGTGAAGACTGACAGAGTCGGGCTTCCTTTTGCAGGGGTACCTCACCAGTCTGGGCAGTCGGACGGCGCGGGTGCAGCGCAGTCTCGAGCACATGTTCCGGCCCGTGTTCCACGGCGCCTTCTCCACCCTGCTCGGCGTGTCTATGCTGGCCTTCTCAGAGTTCGACTTCATCATCAGGTGAGCTTGCATGGTAGCGGCTGCGGCTGCTTCTGTCGGTGCTACTGCTGCCGCTGCTGCACGGTGTGTCGGGTCACCATGGTGGGGATATTGGCTCCAGACGCCGCCGATCTCGGCTGCTTCTGTCGGTGCTACTGCTGCCGCTTCTGCACGGTGTGTCGGGTCACCATGGTGGGGGATATTGGCTCCAGACGCCGCCGATCTCGGCTGCTTCTGTCGGTGCTACTGCTGCCGCTGCTGCACGGTGTGTCGGGTCACCATGGTGGGGGATATTGGTCCGACGCCGCCGATCTCGGCGTTCGTCGGTGCTACTGCGCCGCTTCGACGTGTCGGTGCCGCCGATCTCGGGAGCATCTTGCTGGGCATGGCTTGTCTGGTGGATAACTTCAGAGGTGGCTGTAGTTGAGCAGGAAGCATAGCGGTTGATGCTGATTTTGGCGGGAAGCGGGTCCCCACCCAGCTGAACTCAGACATGAAGCGTCACGATGCGGTGTCTGCCCAGTTGTGAGCATAGATGTATGAAAAAAGCGAATGGCGTCGGCTTCATTCTCCCGTTAAGAACGATTCAACGGAAACAAAAGGCGATTAATTCGTCCTGAAAGAGTACACTAAATGCCCGTGAGATCCCATATTCTATATATATCATCCCTACATCATCATCTGCGAAAAATTCATCACTGGACGAAGCGATGTTTTCAAGGAGGCCAGATCAGTACTTTATTAATCCATCGTCTGACCGTGCGCCTAGCCATTGTGTAGGCGACGCGGCCGCGTCGCTCCAAGCCCCAACGTCAGTCAATGTTTTGAGATACGTTTAGACGGCCTGGTGACTGGAGTGGCCTGTCGTTCACCAGTCGGGCGGCAGTTTCAATTATGGCAATTATGGATTCAGTTTTGGATAAACAAATTAATTGGCAGAAGTGAAGCGTCAGCACCAAGCTCAGTGTTGCACGGCGGTGTCTGGAGCGGTGCGCTAAGTCCTAGTTGGATCAGAGTGGCGATGTTGCATCGCTCCGGTGCCTGCCTGTCTAGCTGTCACGAAGCTCCTCTGGAGAAGGGTCGTTCCAGCCAGGCATGCGTGCGCACGGCCGCGCGCTAGACGAAAAAAGTTCGATCTAAATAGGTGATTCCTGACGCTCGAGTAAAAAGGTATGCTGCGCTCTCTTTTTCCCTGCCACCATTTAAAAAGACCCTTTTGAAGCTGGAAATTAATCGTCACTGGAAATATTCGACAGTCAGTGCCGGCGTCATATTTCAGCTTGTCAGAAGTGACCTAGCAGCACCGCCCCCTTTGGCTGCTGCCTGGCGCAGGGGGAGGGGTTTTTATAGCCGCACCGCCTCTCACAACAAATGATCATTATCGCGTACTCGTTGCTGGACACCCTTCGAACCTAGGAACCCGTAAATTTCATCGGCTCACCTTTTTTGCCGCCGCCGCCCCCCGTCGGTACAATTAACGTTGCCGTTAATCATTGAAAAGAGAGCGATCTATTGGCGTGGCCAGCGACTTTTTGCCCGGCCGCGCCGAGAAGTTGAGTTGTAAAGCGCACGGTTGGCATTCCTCCGCATTCACCGGGCGCTGCCAGGTGGGTCGCATCACAAAGGCGACGCAGGCGCGACAAAGGTGACGCAGAGCCGCCGCGGCACCCTGCTGACTTCGCCTTCGCGGCGCGGCGGTCGAAGTGTGGCGCAGTGGAGTCGGCCGACATCTGCCCTCCGTTCCGATGGTGCTCGCTCGCCCTGGAGACGCGCCTGGGTGCGGGGTACATGGATGAAGCGAGGAAAACGGATGGGTGCAGTTGGAAGCTGGTGGCTCGGCAGCAGTCGTGGTCTGTTTTAACGGGACGGGAGTTAGGCAGTTGGCGAGGGCTCTCCAACAGTGAGTTCAAACAGACAGCTGCACAGCTTAAGCAGATAAAGTGCTGCCTAAAGTCAGCTATGATGACATGCTGTATTGCCCTCCAATATTGGCAAATTCTTCCATACTTTGTGTTTCAATTACTTTTTCATTAGGATTATGTTTCGCAAATGTCATGTTCTCAACCTGATATTCTCAAACTGGAATGAGTGAGATGTTGCCTAGGCTCTCCCGGAGCGCTTTGGACAGGCCTTTCTCGACTGTAAGCGTGCCGCGATTGTCCGCCACGGTGGCTGCTGTCTCGTTGAGGCGATCGGGGATCGCCTGTTAAAGCGTAGGAGGACTCCAAGGTCATATTTGCACTTGGTCAGGCTTTCCTTCGCCGGCTTACATCGAGTATATGGCAACAATTGAGCAGTGGTCGTATCGCACCGTTGACGCTGTCCAGTGAGCACTTGTGGGGTACCGGGTCGACTCGCATGATCTGCCTTAATGCAGACACTTCGTTCGGGTGACTGAGGGCACGGACCTGCTTTGTGCCACCAATAGTTCTCTGTTCACCAGGTCCGAGAATACTCCTGCATTTTGCAGAAGAGTGACGTTGGGAAAGCAGACAGCTCACTTTAAAAAATTCAGCGCTCAGTAAATTACAATTCCGCTTGATCACCGGCAATTAGACCTTGTACCCTGCATGCGGCATGTGTCTATACAATTATTTGTGTTCGTGTCAAAAAGCCCTGATGAAATGCATGACATGCCCAATCGTGTTCACGTTATTCCGCATCGCAAATAACGGAAGGAAGATCGTGCTCGATATCGAAGCCCGAATGGACGTGTGCTTCTTTCACTTTTCCCCGATTATCTCCTACGCTTAACGGGTGTGCAGGCTAAAAACTTCACTCTCTCCGAGGTCAGCTTTGACTGTAAGTTGCTACTCCCTGCACCGTTTGGATCTAGAGCTCGCGGGAACTTGAGGGGGGGGAGATTTAGAGTCGACCGAGAACAAATTGGCCGCTGCCGGGTCTGCGGCGAGACGCGGCCGGCCATTTCCCCGCCCTCGGCCCGCCGGCCAGATTTCCATTTGTTTGTCGGGGTGCGCGTGCGGCGCATTAGCATAGCGCGCCGTGGGCCGGCCGGCCTGGCGGCGGCGGTGGCGGCGGTGGCGGCGGCGGCGGCGGCGCCGGCGCGGCGTTTTTGTGGGCCGGGTCGCGCCGCACGTCAGACCGCGCCCGCCGGCTGACGGATTCATTAGAGCGGCCGGGCGGCGAGCCGGCGCCCCGGTGAGAGCGGCTCGCGGCGTGGCTCGCGGAGTGCAGAGGGCGGCCGTGCGCGCCGGTCGCCGGCGACGGCCGCCGTGGTCGTCCATTGTGGGCCGGCAGCGCGCCAGTTGCAGCGCGTCCATTAGCAGGGCCGGTCACGTAGCTGAATTACACAACCGTGCGGGCGCGGCGCGCACTGGTGTGCGGCTCGCGGCCGCGCGGGCGGCGAGGTCACCACCATGGCCGCGCGCGTCAATTAGACGACTCCGGCGGGTCAGGAATTCCGCGGCTGCATCGGACCGACACGGACAGCGTTGATGAGCCGGTATTGCCGTCACGCACCGGGAGAGGTGGTCGCTGACACGGCCTCACCGACCCCGCGCAAGTGGGTCAACCTCGCTGGCACGTCCGCATCGTATCGCTCCCTTCAAAATCAGTGTTTTCAGCGGCTTGTCGAAGACTTCCGGGTGAGTCTGTGTGCAGTACGACTAGTTTCTCGTGACGTGTGCAGCCGCCGTCTCACCGGTGACACCAATGGCTCCACGCCACAGCTCCACTCTGTAGCCGGCTCACCGGCTTGGCCGGGCTCGCGGCTGGAGCTGCGGCGCCAGCAGAACGGCACGCTCTGATCTGCCACGGCGCAGTTTTTCCGTCGGAAAGCATAGACCACCCAGCCGGGCGCGCCTACGCCGGGCACGCATCAATAACACAGTGGAATGCCAGCGTGGCCGAGGCGTGACTAAAATACGACCGAGCCGAAATGAAAATAGACTATAAATACGAGGCATTATCTGTAATTTACACGGGTTGGCGGGCGCGATTAGCCAGCCGTCCGGCACTGTTGCGCCACTCTCCGTTGCGGAATTGACGCCCGCTCGCCAGTTGTCGGTGCGTACCAACGGACGGCCGCGGGGCGCTGCGCCAGGGTGGTCTGCGTCGACAGAGGCCGCCGGACGAGCTGCAGAGCTCGTCAACGGCAGAGCTCCTCGCGCCGTCTTTCTCTTCACCGGCGACTGGGGACGGGTTGGGACTTTGGGATGGTTCGGAACCTGGCCGCCGCCCTGTGATGCCTTCTTGTGTATGTATGCGTGTGTGTGACGTTGCGGGGTTCTCGACACCATCGGACGGTGTCTGACGCTGCTGTGTCTCGGCGGCAGGTACTTCTTCTGCGTGCTGACGGCGCTCGTGCTGCTGGGCCTGGTGAACGGGCTGGTGCTGCTGCCGGTGCTGCTGTGCTGGCTGGGCCCGCCGGCCGAGGTGCGGCCCGCGGGCGGCGGTGACGTGTTGCCGGCGCCCAGCCCCGAGCCGTCACCGCCGCGCGTACGCGGGCCGCGCGTCTACCGCTCGTCGACGCTCACCAGGCCGCCGCCGGCCGGCAAGAAGCTGAAGCACACGCCCAGCCAGCTCAGTCTGAGCACCATCACCGAGGAGTCGTCCAGTTCGCAGGCGTCGCACGGCCGCGCCGAGACGCCGCACACGCACGACATCGTGGTGCGGCCGCAGGTGGTGGTCGAGACGTCGTACCCGCCGGCCGAGGCGCGCTCCGGCGGCGGTGACGGCTGCTCACCGCCGCCGCCGCCGCTCATCACCACCAAGGTCACTGCCACCACCCACGTGAAAGTCGAGGTGCACGCGCCCGTGGCCGCAGGCGTCGAGCCGCGTCGGTCGCGACGTCGGCGCGAGGCGGCGCGCGCCGACGACGAGGCGCGCGCGTCGTCGGACAGTTCAAACAGTTCCCACAGTTCAAGTTAGCCGATATTATCGTGCCCGGCCGCGACTGGCTGCGGCCGGGCAGTCAGTGGAAACAGTATTCTGGCGCGGCCGGTAGGCCGCCGCCGGCCCGTTCAAAGCGCTCACTCCTCTCTGGAAATGTACCTCCCGTTTGTTATTTATTAGTGTTGCTCGTTATTTATTGCGTCACGGCGGCGATGATTGGCTGCTGCCGTGTCCGGACGCGCTGGCAGCCGCATCAGCGGCGGTTTCCCAGTCGCGCCGTCACTCATTTATGCCCGCCTGTGTGTGTGTATGTGAGTGTGTGTGTGTACATACATGCTGTATGCATATATTCGACATTTTTACACAAATAGAAGAGTATACGTTGTGTCGGCGTGATGTTTGCGAGGCCATCGGATGGTGAGGAAGCAGCCGGCAGGCGACTGCCACCGTACAGGAGTCTGTGATGGTGAGGAAGCAGCCGGCAGGCGACTGCCACCGTACAGGAGTCTGTGATGGTGAGGAAGCAGCCGGCAGGCGACTGCCACCGTACAGGAGTCTGTGATGGTGAGGAAGCAGCCGGCAGGCGACTGCCACCGTACAGGAGTCTTGATGGGGGGGGGGGGGAGAAGGCCGGGGGGTGATGGTGAGGAAGCAGCCGGCAGGCGACTGCCACCGTACAGGAGTCTGTGATGGTGAGGAAGCAGCCGGCAGGAGTCTGTGCGGCACAGCGCCGTCTCGTGCGTGAGCTGACGAGGTGTTGACATGCCCGCCGTCTGTCCCTCGCTGTTGTGCTGCGAGCCGTGCGCGGCCCAGTGTGTCGGCCTGCCGCCGCCTCCGTGACCGCGAGTGCTTCGGCCTCGCGAGGTGACGAGGGCTAGACAATGCATAGGCGGCGGACCAGCGCTGTCCGTCTCCCGCCGTCTGTCTGCGGCCTGTCACCCGGGGTCTGTCTGTACACTGTCACACCAAACGGAGGTCAACTCGTCACCGACGACATACTGGACATAACACGAGCTGGGAGACCGCTTATGGCGTGTTTTGTGGGGGTGGGGTGGGGGAGGTAACAGCTGGAGGAGCAACGGTCCAGACGGCATCTCATTGGAATAGCTGGAGAGCAGTGGCACACAACTCGTCTCTAGACCAGCTAAGTAAGGTACTTATTCACCACCGCCACTTTTTCAGACTAGCTGGAGAATAGCGCCCCAGAGAGAGAACAGATTGAGAGCGGTGGTACAGTGTCTCCAGGCCAGCTGGGGACAAGTTATAGGGCAGTTGTGCTCCTCCAGGCTGGCGTAAAATCCCGCCGACGAACAGAAGAAAGTGTCCTAAGTAAAGGATACCAGACCACCAACAATTGTAGGAGACAATTACTGACCGAATGATGAAACTCCGTGAATGGTATGGTGCGAATCAACTAGATACTGGCACTATCGCAATTGTGAACCAAATTAATTCTGAAATACAGATGATTTATAGTGAAATGTGTCAATTGCACATCAAATCAACATCGCAGCACAAAATCATATTGTTGAACATGACACCAAGGAACAACATTGCAACAAAAGAGCACTTTTACTGCGAGCAGGTACGAGGATTTTCACAACTTCGCCAGAGGTTACATCACAGCAAATATCACAAGTGAAAGCGCGCGATATTAAATCTGCTCCGGTAGGGTTGTTCTAACAATTGTTTCTTAGAAACTAGAATACAAACACCTAAAACGCACAGGAACAGCATACCGAAGATGGCAATACGAGGGAGGTCGGCGTATACCGCGGGTGGCAAAAGACCTTTGTTTATCAGATGTGTTTTATGCATGTGCCGAAAGCTACTAAACGTTCTCTTAAAAAAAGGTATATGACAACTGAAATGATTGGAGATAGATACATGAACCTGTAAGCGGACAGAAAAAACATAGGTGAATGTTCATTGATGGATTGTTTTTTTACACATGTTCTCCAGTGATCCGCCCGATGCAGCCATGATACGAGAGCTACGATGAATTATACGTGAACAAAAATAATGCATGCTAGTATAACTGCTCAAGCCATGACAAAAATAGGAACTTGATATAAGCATCCACAATAAAGATAGTAATCGTCTTCTATGATATTTATGATAGACAGACATAACCGGTGGCATAAAACCGGGTGCTTATCACAACGCATAAAATCTAAAACGCTGTCCAAATTTGGAAACAGACCAGGAGCACTATACAGCTACACATTTAGGCACTAGTCTACCAAAGGCCATGCATACACTAGAAAACGCCACTGTAAAACATTCATGAACACGCGGTTCAAGACAAGAAAGGAACCACTCGGAAAGTGGATAATATACGCCTACTGGAATACGTTGCGTACCATGGTTACTGCGGTACAAGGCATTGCGCTTGCACGTGATGAGATATGTGTACGGAACAGTGGGCGGTGAGCTGCCACGTTTCGTGATAACCAATAGCCTCACCTTGCCTTCTCAATCGTGCAGTATGTAACAAATAGTCACAAGAATCCAACCTGGCAACATACTAGCCACACAATTTTTGACGGGAATGACCGGCGAACACATGGCGTGAAAGCATTTCCACGTCGGAAAATGGCACCCATGCAGGATAGAAAGCAATATTGAAGCAATAAGAATCACACTGAGGCGAGTGACATAATTCACCTGGGCTGACCTTCGAAATGATAACCTATCCTCAATTAAGTGGAATGAAGCAAACAGTATCGGTACGTCCTAAAATCCGGAAATCATCCTGGGAAAACATTCGAAGTGTTTTCGTCAATGGTACGTAGTATACCGTTTGCAGGACGGGAGTCCTGTGATACCGAGTTGATCCACTAGTTCTGGCTCGTGGTACGATTCCGAGCTCGTTTGGTTTTCCTGAACGGTCGTAGCTGATAGAATAGCAACTGATACAGAAAGCACGGACCAGGGAAGTCTGATCAGCCATGAATGCTAGCATCTGAAGCATGGTCCCTATTTGTACCTCAGAAACCTGGCAGTGAAATGCTTGGAAAGTACGCTAAAAAAATGCAAGCAAATTCTGCCAAAATTACACTTTACATTTCAGCCAACATGCACTTCCCTTTTACGTCAACTATACAAATACACAGCTTCACTAGTCCTCTGTTCCTTCTAAGAGAGAGCTATAAGTAGTTGAAGGCTTGAACAGGTACCTTGAAGGTACCTGTACATATTCTGGCCTGATCTGCATTCCTGAGCAATATAGGCACACGCAGTCAAAGAGTCGAAGGTCATTACGATTATCCTATGTATTTCTCAAGCTGAAATTTATCGAGGAATTTAAATAAAGCGATTATTCTGCCCACGGCGTGCCGCATCGGCTTCGCTCACGGAATCTCTCACCGGCTTCGCTCACGGAATCTCTCACCGCCGAAACAATCCGGGCGGTGACGTTGGTAGCCTTAATCATGTTTGAGAAGTTAATTAGAAGAGCCATAGATAAAGCCTAACAAATTATAATTGGTCCCAAAGGGGATTATAGAATGGGATATTAGTGGATTGCATTGCACACTGGTTAAACGCACCTTGTCTACATAACCAAAGTACATACACACGCACACACCCGCATGCGTGTGTGTGTGTGTGTGTGTACGTATCGGGCCTGTGTAAGTGTGCATGCATGTGCATACATTCGCATGCTTTATATATAGATACAGTTAGATAGATGTTTGCTACGAAACAGATATATATGCTTATATCAAGCGTTAGTCACGATGGTTCATTTGTTTCAATGCAAAATTATATACAGCTTAGACCGAACTAACTTGCTAATCACGTTTCCGGGGAGAACAGGAAAACATCACAGTCCGGCCACGGGCAAGAGCCCGCTGACCATAAGGCAGCAGTGACATGATGGTCGGGCACCAGACGCTGTGCGACAGCAGAGGTAACGAGCCGCCGCCGCCGCCGCCACCGACTCTGTGGCCGGCACGTCAGTGGCAGTGACGTGGCCGTGGCCGAGCAGGCCATTGGTGTGAGGTGGCCGTGGCCGGCAGTTGGGTGCGGTGCTTCTCATGGCAGGTGCCCAGTACACAGAGAGGCTGGTTGGTGTGGATCACCGGTCGGCAGGCTGGCTCCACGTAATGGACCTGGCCTGACCGGACCGGCGGCCAGCCAGCCAGACGGACAGTGCTCCGACAAACCGCCAGTCGTGCGCGAAGGTCGTGCGCAGGGACTGCGGAGAGGAAACCGCAGTTCACAGTAGAAATACCAGGGACAAAACCCACGTGATCACGACTCCCCTCCCCCCCCCCCTGGGGGTGGGGGGAGGCTTAGGCGTCTGGCTGGGCTTGGCCAACCAACTGCCAGCATCGCCCGTATCCGTCGAGAGGGACGCTCAGTCGTCGGCGATGAACTGCATCAGGTCGGCCTTGTTCTGGACGGGCGAGCGGGTGGGTCGGCCCAGGTCCGACCTGGCGCCGCCGGCCACGCGCACCTCGAGCAGCGCCGGACCGTCGGCGGCGCGCAGCCGCGACACGGCCGCCTGCACCTCGGGCCCCGTCTCCGCTACCATCACCTGTCGGATCAGACGGGTCAGACGAGTCATATCGTACACAACAGCCTGCACCTCGGGCCCCGTCTCCGCTACCATCACCTGTCGGATCAGACGGGTCAGACGGGTCAGACGGGTCAGACGAGTCAGACGGGTCAGACGAGTCAGACGGGCCAGGCGGGTCGGATGGGTCGGATGGGTCAGACGGGTCCTATGGGACACAACAGCCTACACCTTGGGCTCAGTCTTGGATACGGAATAGTCAGGCGCGTCAAAGGAGTGGTGAAATGGTCCTGTTACAAGCTTGGCACCCACAGATCAGTGCTGGGTCAAGGATAATAACTAATCAATGATACCTTAACCCAATATTTGGCTTACAGGTGTCTATAAAATCATGAATTACCGATTGGTGATAACACAATCGCTGTAATCATATCAGTGACATCATCGAAGCTTCTCCGTGTACACACATCTTGCGCACTGGGTGGTAGCAGGGATAGCACGCCGAAAATATTCGACGCGCAGTTAACGTCCCATCGCACGGCCACTTCTCAAACTAGTTTGCGTCCGTTTTGAACGTGAACGTCAATTTAACGTTCACCTCTGTAGCCGCACGCCAGCACCACCTGCGGGTACCGCCCGTCTCACCTCTCTGTAGCCGCACGCCAGCACCACCTGCGGGTACCGCCCGTCTCACCTCTCTGTAGCCGCACGCCAGCACCACCTGCGGGTACCGCCTGCCTCACCTCTCTGTAGCCGCACGCCAGCGCCACCTGCGTGATTCTCAGCGCAGATGGGTCAGCGGCGGCGCTTGGCTGGCCGCCGACGGAGTCGTGTGCGCCGTTGTTGAGCACCACGTGCTTGAAGTTGCGCGGCTGCTGCTGTCCGACTATGGCCAGCGAGCCCATGTGCATCAGAAGCGCGCCGTCGCCGTCCAGGCAAATCACCTGCAGTCGGCACACATGCTGTTAACACACGGCTCGAAAAGGTGAGCTGGAGCCAGTGGACAAATTGTTGCAAACCGTTCACATCACCTCGGGTAATTGGTGCCCACCCTCGCCAGATCATGGTCTCCAATGACTCCTCTGTTTGCCCTTAGTTCTCTCCTCCAACACCAGCATGAGCTCTGAAGCAGCGGACCTGACAGGTCAGCCTAGCTTCACAATATCTCTCTCTCTCTCTCTCTCTCTCTCTCTCTCTCTCTCTCTCTCTCTCTCTCTCTCTCTCTCTCTCTCTCTCTCTCTCTCTCTCTCTCTCTCTCTCTCTCTCTCTCTCTCTCTCTCTCTCTCTCTCTCTCTCTCTCGCTCTCTCTCTCTCTAGGTGTGGCCTGTAACTCATGGTCCTGGTCGCAGAGCTTGACCTCATGACGTGACCACCGGATGGCTGACCTGGCGGTTCGGCTTCTGCAGCGCCACGCCCAGCGCGATGGACGAGGCGTGCCCCATGGAGCCCACGGTGAGAAAGTCGCGCTCGTGGCCCTGCTGCATGGTGACGCGGTGCTCGAACAGCTCGCGCGACGCCATGCCTGTGGTGCTCACCACCACGTCTCGGTCGTGCAGGCCGTTCGTCAGCTGCTGCAGCGCCGCCTCGCGGTTCAACGGAGAACTAAGCCGACCGAGACGAAGGCGAATACGGAGCCGTTAGCTAGACAGCATGACGCGGACCATGGCTATGGTACCTGGCACCGGTGGACACGGGAAGACGACAGAGACGACAGAGACGAGAGGGGTTAGCTGTACAGCCTGCATATGCAAGATACACATACACAACTACACTAAGCTGGAGTTAATATTTAGAACGCCAGTTCATCAGTGAACCGGCTTGATTTTTTTTTGTATTTGCGAGATTTAACAAACCGATTCCATAAAATGGATTAATATTTGGTTTGTGTCAGAATACAGTCAGATACATTTCACAAACATGAGCAAAAATGAAAGCGGCAAGACAACAGTATACAGGGGAAAACCGAACACGTGAAGTCAATTTATAAGACGTTGTTCAGCATCGCGACGAACTCGCCCCGTGTCCGAGAAGCGGAAGTGGCCGGCGGCAGTAGGTTCCAGGCCGAGGCTGCCCAGAAGGAGAAGGTTCTACGTGACATGCTGAGGCGGAAAGGCGGTGGCTCCAGTGCCCCAGCCACCGTCGCACGAGTGGAGCGCCGGGAGACATCCGACCGCCGGAGGAACAGAGAACGGATCGCCTCGGGGGCTCGCGGATCATTCAGGGCTCTGAACACGGCGATGTTGTCGCGGTGGGTGATGAGGTCACGGACACTGCGCCAGCCCAGCGTTGCCACTGTCGGCGAGATATGATCACGACGAGCCCCTACGACGATCCTAGCCCCGAAATTGATCGCCTTCTGCACTCGTCCAAGGTGACATTGGGCAGCCCCGCCCCATACAGTGAGGCAGTATAGGATGTATGGAAAGACGTGAGACTGAATTAGGAGTTTGCGTGCTTCGGGTGTGAGATGGTGACGGATATTGTGGAGACAGAACAAGGTGGAGTTGCACTTTTTGACAACGTGGGATATGTGCTCCTCCCAGGATAGGGTGCGGTCAATGAAGACTCCCAGCATCTTCACGAATGGCGAGGGGGTTAGGACGTGACTGCCAATGTTGAGTTGGTAGGATGTGGCTTTTTTAGGGATTGGGTCGTGCCGACAAGCAGTAGGGTAGTTTTAGTCGGGTTCATCTTCAAGGAGTTGGATGTGAAGTAAGACTGAATAGCAAGGATGGTGTTCTCCTGCCGGGATTTAAGATCGGGTAATTCATCAGGATGTGCAGAGTCTAGCAGCTGGGTGTCGTCGGCATATGATACCAGACGCCCGTATGGAAGGTATGCTGGCAGGTCATTCATGAAGATGCTGAACAGCAAGGGACCAACCAGGGATCCCTGAGGAACACCATGGGATAGCGGAAGGGATAAAGAGCCGCCCCTCATCACCTGCCGCCGGTCAGTAAGGTAGCAATCAAACCACCTCGGGTCGACGCCGTACCACTGCAGCTTCCGCAGGAGGATATCATGGTCGACGCTGTCGAATGCTTTGCTTAGGTCGATTGAGATGACCGAAGCGATGTGACCAGTGTCGACACGACGTGTGATCCACTCGACAGCGTCGACCAGGGCGTCCTCCGTCGAATGGCATGGCCTGTATGCATACTGGGAGGAGGAAAGAATGTGATTAGTGACTAGATAAGAGGACAGCTGGATACATACTACTTTTCACATAACGTGGATAAGACTGGCAAAATAGAGATTGGACGAAAGTTACTGGCGACATCGCGAGGCCCAGATTTGTGAAGTGGAACAACCAAAGCAGTTTTCCACGAGGTAGGGAACACGCAGGAGACGACAGAAGTGTTAATGATGTGAAGTAAGTGAGGCCCGAGAACCGGAAAACAGTTGCGGAAAGCGTGCAGTGGTACGCCATCGACGCCAACCGCTTTCGACGAAGACATCTCACATATGGCTCTGAATAGTTCGGGCAGGGTCACCGGGTGTAGCCGGAGGCCGGTGGTAGTCACACAAGGTGGTCGCGGAGGGATGAGTGGAACGCCGCGGTTGCCAGCAACGAGATCAGCGGCAATGCGTGGGCCCACGGAAGCAAAGTGACGATTAAATTCGTCCGCCACCGTCGCTGCCAGGCCCCTCACGGCCCCCTCCTCTCCCCCGGCCGGTCGGAGCGCAAAGTCCCGGATGTGGCGCCAGAAATTGGCACGGTCTGTCAGCATTTGCGCACACACAAAGTCACGCCTGGCTTTTGCAAACGCACATTTCACACGGTTTCGCAGCCTCCGATAAGCTACCAAGTAATAATCCGTGCGATAGCTCCGCCAAGACTGAAAAGCCTGGTCACGGTCACGCATGAGCTGCAGCAGGTACGGACTGTCACCTACCCACGGGCAACATGCCCGGCGGGGGTGGACGGTCTTGAGGGGACAATACACGTTCACCGCCACATGCCACAAGTGCATGAACTCCTTTAGTTTCGCGTCCACCCCCGCTGCCCGGTACATACTGCTCCAGTCCGCCTGCAAGAAATGAAGGCACAAGGCGTCCCAGTTAATCTTGCGCCAGGGGCGATGGGTGAAGGACGCCCGGCGACACCGCAGCCCGCGGTAGGGCACGCGCACAATTATTGTCAGATGGTCAGCAATCGGTACGAGCGGCAGCTGAATGGCCGACTCAATATCCGGGACATTGGTGATGATATGGTCCAGCAGTGTTGCCGTCGGCCACAGATGGGTCGGCTGCCGGACAAGCTGAGAGAGGCCGAGATCCTGCAGCACCTGTCCGTAGCGACGAACACCGGGGCATTCGGAACGAAGAAGGTTGAAGTTCATATCGCCCAGGCAAAAGGTTGGCTTGCCGAGACTGATGGCGCACGCAGCTGGTCTTGTAGATCGTCCAGGCCGTCAGATACGGGCTCCGATGGCGGGCGGTAAACCACCCCTACAGTGACAGCACGGCGTCCCCCGCCACTCACAGACACCCACAGCGTCTCGCAGGACGAACCGGTAATTGATATAGGCAGCAGCTTCATATTGAATTTTTCCTTACATAGGATGGCGACGCCACCACCTCGGGCTGCAGCAGCTGGACGGCCGCGGCCCGACTGGGCCGGACGGTCACGACGCACTAGTTTATAGCCTGGAAATACTAGGATTCTGTCGGACACGGCGAAAGAGAGCCAAGTTTCGGATAAGCACATAAGGTCTAGTTTGTGTTCTTCCAGAGTGCGAAGAACACAGTTCATTTTCGGCACTAATGACTGGACGTTAGCATGTCCAATCGCCAGGGTGCGCACCGGCTCAGGGCAGGTGGCAGCACGCAGCGTATGCTGAGTCTGACCGATGGTGAGGCGAGACGGAATGACGAAAGAAGAAGGGAGCCTGTCGCGGAAACGCTGTTGATCCGTGACCCGGTTCATGCGATGTCGCCGCTGCTGAACACGACATCCGGCGCGGATTTCTTGGCCGGCAGTCTCCTGTACTACCACCGGTCCCGTGGACGGAGAGTGGAACGAGCAAGATGGGCGACACTCTACACGACGGGGGGCTTCCCCAGTGTCGGGAGTGGTATGCAGAGCAGCACTCCTTTGAGATGATTGTAATGCTCGTTGCAGGGCTCTCCTCTTCACCTGCTGTCCGCCCCGGCATCCTCGCCTCCTCAGCCGTCGTCGGCGTCCGACCGGGACAGATTCGGCGGGGCGGACCAAGCCAGCGGACGGCTCGGCAATGTTGACGTTAGCGCCGGCCGCGGACGGGCTCGGCTGGCCCGGGTCGGTACTGACTTCCGGACCCGCAGACATCTGCGGCGGCTGTCCTAGGGGGGAAGTTGACGGGGGTGGAGGGGTGCGAAAAGATTGATGGAGGTGTTCTTGCGCGTTTGCGGCTGGTGGATGTTCGGCGGCTGGAGGACATGACGATAGTTCTGTACTTTTTGCTGGTTTCTCGGAAGCTTGCACTGATGATGCAATTTCGATGACAGGACCGGGAACTTGGTTTAATTATGAATCTTGTCACACGCTTACGAAGGTGTTCTCCGAAAATGTGGCTTGCCCCCACACAATACACGCATCAGCACAGCTGAATTATCCAAAACTTGATAAGGCGATTTACGGATGATTAAAACACTCACAGTTCACGGCGTCGTCACACAATCACGGTAAGAAGTTCGCATTTCTATAAACCGGATCGGCCCAGCCGTGCGCCGCCAGTCACTATGATACGGTCAGCAGACTCTGGGCGCATGGTGGTTGTCGCGCCGTGGGCACCTTCAGACCATGTTTGATTGGTTGATTATTTAAGGGCGCGCCGACTACAAGGTCATTTGGCACCCATTCAGACCATGTTTGTACAAATACTTACGTTCATTTACATGTTAGGAGCGAAGCACATACAAAGGCAAGACTCACTAGCATCTGACATTCAACCTCGCACGCACGCACGCACGCACACGACGCCAGCCAGCACTCACTCGAAGGCGGCCTCCACGTCGAGAGGGTAGGGTGTGAAGGCCTGCCGCTTCACCAGCAGGGCGAACGGGCCGCGCACGGTCTGCATGTGACGCTGGGCAGTCTGCAGGGCACTCTCCGCTCCGGCGATGTAGTCGGGCAGTGTCAAACATGGGATACCCATCGCCTCTGTTGGCACACGACTGGGTTTGATCGTAGAGGTGGCGAATACAAGGGCCGACAATCCGATCAAAAAGCCCGATCAGCACCATGAGCTTCCTGACCGTCCCTTAGGCTATATGCCGGCATGCAACCGGTCTCCCTTGGAAAATGTTCATTGGTTTAATTGTGAGATATCACCAAAAAACACGTGCACATTAAAAAAAAACCTGGTGCTCATGTACATTCTGAGGTTCATTTCGACATTCGATACAGAAGTTTTTTTGGTATGCATTCAACAATGTGATAATACTTCCTTGAACAGTTTCACAATATCGGAACATGCTAATTATTGAAAATAGCAGATCATGAAAGAGTGGTTAACAGCTCGAACATACCACTGACATGCATTTTCCAAAATAAGACTTGCAATTGCAATCAAGAAAAACATCCATCAACTGATTTCAGCACATATCGAGCAGCAAAATATGCCAAGTTTAACACAACTGTTACAATCCTGCTTTCTTTTCCAACATCATTGTTTTATGTCATGCAATTATTGTGGTGGACGTGTGGAGCATAAGCTGGCAGTAACTTTGATGCCCGGTATTTTAAAGCTAATTATTGTACATCATGATAATTAATCGTTACCTGACATATTAGTTATGCTAGGTAGCTCAGCCATCACCAAACGAACCTTAACATGAAAACGTGCCAGCCGAAGACGAAATAGGCGCCGCAAACGACAGTAAGGTGGACAATTTACACGACCATGGTAGACTACCTCCTCTCTCCTTCCCTCCCCTGCCAGTCGTTCCACACCAGTTGCCAGTCGTCCTCTCACCGAGCAGGCCAGGCGTGGCGCGACCCTGCACCATGTGCTGCGGCTCGTCACGCTTGCCCGGCTCGCCGCGCCAGCCGATCAGCAGCAGCATGGGAAAGCTGTACACCTCCGGGTGTGCCAGCGACATCAGTGGGTTCACGGCGTTACCCAGGCCCGAGTTCTGAGGCGCACAGCGATACAGTTCTGATGGACATACCGCTAGTAATGATGGACACACGGCTACAGTTATGGTGGGCACACAGTTACATATATGATGGGCATGTGGCTACAGTTATCTGGGCGCATCGCTAAAGTTATGATGGGCACATGACAACAGTTATGATGGACACACAGCTACAGTTCTGTGGGCACGCGGCAAAGTTCTGTGGGCACAAGATCATGATTCGGACCACATTCAGTTAGTTTGGATGGATTCTGGAAAACAACAATGGTATTCAAGGTAGTTCTGTAGAACACACATCGCAAACACAAAGCGCTTTTGCTCCCCAGCAGTCCTACAGTCGTGGCCTCATGAAACGTGCAGCAAGCATTGCTTAACGTATGAAGGGAAAATAACTATAGAAATAAATCCAAGAGGAACGTTGGATAGGAATGTACATTAGCTTACGTTTCTGGATAGTCGCTCCAAGCGTTCATGAGCAACAAACAAAAATCACATCTCTCTCACATAATAGGGCTAAACTGTGGTCGCAACTGAAGCAAAGGCAAAATCCAAGAAGGGCCACAACACAATTATTCAGGGGGAGAGGCAAGTGTTTTAGGTACATTCATTTTGCGCATATGTACATCATGGACGTTAGGTTATAAAGTCTGGAAGCACTTCCTCTTCCGTGACGTACGGGAGAGCCATCCGCCGCCTCGATGGCGCAGTAGGCAGCGCGTGAGTCTCATAATCTCAAGGTCGTGAGTTCGATCCTCACTCGGGGCAGGTTTTTCGTAATGCCGAAGGACTAACAAAGGACACACGCCACAGGCGCACAACCTACCGATTCACATCTTCCTACTGAGTCACTTAGAAGAGTGCAACCCCATTCACCCAACCTTCCCACTGGATTGTGGACAGCTTACTAGGCCGTTCATACCGCCTGCAAGATATACTGAGCATGCGGACCACAGCATCAACCGACAGCATGGTGCCTGGAAAATACAACAATGATACTCGGGACAAGGTTCTTACAGAAGGCAACGACCATTTGTACCTCTCATATCTATGCAGTTCCAACATCATTCAAAGAGTGACGTTAACCAATTGTCGGAAGGATTTTCTACCCTCGCAGTACGGCAGGATTTCCTAGCACTCGCAATACGGCAGGTTTCATACCACTCGCAGTACGCCAGGATTTCCTACCACTCGCAGCACGGCGAGTGGCGAGTGGTCGCACTGTGAGGCTCCTACCCCTCGCAGCACAAGCGGTCAATTTCACACACAAAAAAATGTTTCTCTCCTTCCTTTGTTTGGCTTTGAAATTATCCAGACAACTAAAAAAAACTGAATTTATATGTGGGGCCTGATCGCATCAGAAACGAAATCCGTCTACAAAATCACCCTGGGTTAACAATTTTCATTTCGCAATAGTTCGCATGCTTGTATCCAGAAGGCCTGAGACAGGGACGCATGCGATGTGGTTCCTCTCGGGACGTTTCCGGTCATATCTCAGTGACTCAGTGAGGTTACTGTCGTATCATATTGACATGGAACCTACAGCACTATTAGAGAATCTCATTTCCTATTACATATATTCAGGTTTGCAAAATATAAAGCACAAAGGTGTGTACAACACAAATCATGCTTAAACCACCGTTTGATCTGGTGGCCTGACATGAAGTCACTTCGTTTTGCGTCCATCATATATTTGCAACCAACAGACAGATTCTGTTAACTTAAACGGCAATCGATGTCACGGAAATTGTATTGAAGGTAAATTATTGAGTAGATCCAGATGTTACTGATAACGTTACAAGTCTATTAAAGTAGTTGGTGAGTTTCAGTGTATAGACTATCAGACCATCAGACAATTATATGGCCTTGCTGTCAGCTATGAATATCGGAAAATATTAGGATGTCCTGGGGCTTTTTTATTCTATCACTTCATAATAAGATATCAGAAGTGCACCCTCCCCTGTTCCTGCGGCAAAGATACCCAATTGTGTCTAAGACGCAAACGGGAACCGAGAGTAAAGAGGCTAAAATATTGCAGGAAAGAAAATTGCCGCAGCACTCCCTGCCATAGAACCAGAATAAGGCCGATAAAAGAATGCTAGATAAAATTTTGAGTGAATTGCATTTCCTTTTCACAAACAACTTTGGATTCAATCATTAACTAGACATTTTAAAAACAGCAGAGCACATGCAAGGCTTGGTCTGCAGCAAAAACACGGAACAGGCATCAATGAGTTGTTCGGTTTATATTTTAGGAAACACCCCACATGAATGGGGCTGCTAACTTCCCATTTGGAGTTTGGAACATCACATTTGGAACATCACATTTGGAACACCACAGCTATTTGAGAATGTCCTTCAGGTGTTGCAAATTTCAAGTGTTGACGCTGCCTCAGAATTAACAACTATTCCCTTCAATTAAAGATGTGCAAAAGCACCATACACAAAAACTCCCACAGCTTCTAGTGTTGCTTCATGCTGCCTCAAAACATCATCAGAAATGTCCATGGCTTGCAGTTTGTTGCAAGTCAAGGAGGTTAGTATGCACTGTGCACCAATATCAGACTTCTTTACCGTTACCTATTAACATGATAATTCTACAAATACCAGAAATAATGGATCTGAACATTAATTCCAAACTCTATTCACTTTTGGAAGTTTATATATGGCAAATTAAGGTGATTGATAAGAATATAATAAGGGAAGATAAGAATTGATAAACCAAGCATGCTACTGCTACCAGGGCCAGCACCTACTTTAGTATCTACTTTTATACTCCCATGTGGCATAAGAAGCGTCACTTCATCATTCATACCTGCATGCGTTGGTTCGGTTTAGCATCAATTCAAATTATAACATTCTGGGAAAGGTTGGGTCCACAATGATGGCCCACGCACATAGGAAGCTACGCATATGACGACGCCACGGATTCCAGTAAGATGAAGAGAACGTACAAAAATTCCAGTCAGCTGAAGAGGACGTGTGGGATACCAGCTAGCTGAAGAGTGTGTGTGTAATTCCAGTCAGCTGAAGAGGACGTGTAGGATTCCAGCCGGCTGAAGAGGACTCGCAGCGAGTCGACATTTGGCATCACCTGTAGATAGACGAGCGGGGTGCGGCCCGTGGCCAGGTGGTACCCGGCGGCCAGTCCGACGGCGGACCCCTCGTTGGCCGTGATCACGTGGTTCGATTCAGCTACGTTGGACGTGATGTAGGCGCAGAAGTCTGTCGGCACACACGCGCAGCGTCACCGGATCCACAGTCACAGCGTCACCGAATCCAGTCACAGCGTTACAGGATCCACAGTCGCAGCGTCATCGGATCCACAATCACAGCGTCACCGAATCCAGTCACAGCGTTACAGGATCCACAGTCGCAGCGTCACCGGATCCACAGTTACAGCGTTACAGGATCCAGTCACAGCGTTACAGGATCCACAGTCACAGCGTCACCGGATTCAGTTAACGATGTATTCGCGAGAGAAGCCCGCAGCGTAGCGGTCGAACAGCTAGCACGCCTAGGCACTTCTAGCGGACGGCGTCTGTGACATCCCTCTCCGCTTGTAGGTGATACCCGGTGAAGCAAAATCTGGGGCACCTGCTTGTAAAACTGGATTAAAATGTCGCTCAGAATTTGTCGTCAGTCGTGGGAAAATCCATATGCGTATGTGAACGCACAAAAACGCGCTGATCTGAACATTGATATGCACACAGGCACGGTGGTCGATACCTTGAACAGCGCACTTGCTGGCCAAAAGGAAAACGGTACAAGCACGAGCAGAACGCAACACAATGAGCTGTAATCTACAACCATAACCAGGCGGCAAATAGCAATCGCAAGACAGAAGTTGTGACACCTCCAGCGTCAACCAGACATTCATCTGAGTTCGAGTCAACCCTACACCATGTTTGTGCTGAATTCATTCAAGTTGCACTTCGTTCTTCACGAAGCCGTCAAGCCACACAAAGGTCAACTTGCATTAACTTCTCGTGCTCCACAAAGAACGAACCACCACACATGATACTAACCCTGATTTACGGAAATGTCAGCCTGCACCACGGCCACAGTCGGACGTCGACACACACCACGGACGTGAACCACCGGTGGTGACCGGGGCGCGCCGCGTCCAGCCCCGGCCCGTGGACGCACCTTTGAGCAGCGAATCGGGCACGCCGCAGTAGAAGTCGATGCCGACGTCGGCGAGCGCCCGGCGGAAGTCGGCCGGCGCCAGGAAGTCGCGCACCAGCTCTGTCATGTGGCCCGCCTGCCGGTTGCGCCGCTGCTGCTCCTCGTACTGCTGCGCATGTCAGTCGGCCGAGGCGTCACACGGCCGCCGGCGACGTCACGCCACCCATCAGCGGCGGCGTACTCGAGACAAGTGACGCTACACCCGAGACCAGCAGCGCCGACCCTGTTAGTTAGTTATTGCCGTTTGAGGGCACATCGACTAGAGCCACTGGTGTGCCAGCATCGTCGCGCCGGAGACCACTGACGTCATACCCGAGGACAGATGGGGTCACACCCGAGATATGTCGTCACAGCCCAACTCAGTGGCGTCAAACCGTGCATCGGTTTGTCACGCTGGACACCAGTGTCGTCACACCCGAAACCAGAGGCATCATACCGAGACACGGTGACGTCACACCGGAGCCCCGGTGAGGTTACACTGGATGCCAGAGGCGGCACACCCGAGACCTGAGGAATCACACCCGAGGCCAAATATACTGAACCCCAGGCCAGACAGTGCACACCCGAGACCTGAGGAATCACACCGGGGGCCAGACACACTGAACCCCCAGGCCAGAGGCGGCACACCCGAGACGAGTGACGTCAAACCCATGATCAATGGCGTTACGCCCGAGTTCAGTGACGTCACACTGTGAAGCCACAGTGCCACATGTCAACCCCGTGACGTCCAAAGACGGTTGGTGATGTCGCAAGGGCAACTCCCGCCTACCTCGATCAGTGGCAGTACAATAGGTTTCAGCCCAGTCACACGGAACCCAATCATGCCGCATTGAACGAGCATCATCTTGCCGGTTCGGTGACGTCACATCCACACACTGGTGTCGCAACGGGCGAATCCTGCCGTCGTCCGAGGCAAAAGCAGCACGTACAATTTGCTGCGGACTACAGGGGGCTGGGACAAATTGTGCCCTGGCATTTGTCAACAAACCCTGGCAGCGATGGCTGCAGAATCAAATGGCAGTGTGATCGCACGAAAGGAACGGATGTACGCGCCATCACGAAGCGCATAATTAAGGAAGAACCACAATGGTGTTAGAAATAAGGGCAGGCAGCCGCGCTTTAAATAGTCACATACGCACAAGTACGCACAGGTTTCCAGTAAACCTATATCGAGTGGATCAGTTGCTATCAGGGAATTTATGCAACTTATTCGGGACATCAGTTGCTCATGTGCCCTAAGAACCCACTGACAACACCATTTGCGCAGTGTATATCAACTAGATCGTGTTCGCATTTCATACAGCTGGCGTTAGTGCTGTCTGCAGAACAGTTACGCTACAAAGCGATTTGAGGGTAATGACAATCTCAAAGGATTTTAACTGCAATTTGGAGAAATAAAAATGAAGAATTATTCAGCTATGAATATATTCTACTATTTATTAATGTTATGTACTATTTATTCATAAGTAGCCCCAATACAACTTGGAAACCCTGAAATTTCCGTTGCCATGCTAATCAATTATTGTTCGTTCACAAGAAAACCTATGCATGTTTGCATATTACATTAGAAGTGTAATGTCAACTGAAGTTTTCAGCGAATTAGTGCTCAAAGCGTGCAGCGTGCAGATCACACAGTTAGGAGAGGAATTTTCCAGGTGTCAGGGGGCAACCACCTACCCAACTACATATCGTCTCCCTGTCTGGAACGTGCAAACAGCACACATCAAGATCCGACAATGCCGTTGGCACCATGGATCGAGTATGCACATTTCTTACTAGCTGTAATAGTGAATGACGTTATACATCTCAAAGCAGTCTCAAATGGAAGATGATATTCGGGTGCGACTTACAGTCACCAACTACAGTGCCGCTTACAAAGGAAGTTATTGCACAACAGTGTAATAACAGCAACATACAACGTACGTCCGCGGAACTGTGCTCGAAATATTTTGTACGGACGACAGGGGCTAAACTAAGGAACTATAACTCCAAATACTCCATTTACATGTGAAAGCTCGTTTGAACTCTGCAGGATTCACCGCGCTATTGCCCGCTAAGAAGACTGCCCCGCGTCGACTGCCACACGTGCACCGTTGCGTCGGCAGTCGGCTGCGTCACAGCGGGAGTCGAGCGGCGACAGGTGCACGAGCGGCCACGGAGACGGCCCACTGTCAGGCCAGGTCTGGTCAGGTCAGCAGCCGGCTCCGCCACAGCGGGAGTCGGCCGGATGTCGCCTGACGGCCCGACATTGTCGGAGCCGGACCGGGGTGGAGCTTTGCTCGGCCGACGGTGGCTCGTCGGTGGTGGGTGGTCGTGCCTACCCGCGTGGCCGTGTCGACAGCGTGTGGTCAATGGCACCACTGCGGATGTGAGCCACACATGCAGAGCAGAGCCATGTATATCACGCCACCACTGCGGAGATCATGCGATTGCCTGTGTAGTACAGGAATTTCGACCGACAGTTTAACGTGTCGCCACTGCGCCAGCACGACTACACCGTCGTCGTTGTCCGACCCCATCGGACCGGTTGCCAGCCGACGCTCCCAGCTGGGGCTATGCGAGCGCGTGAAGCGACTCGAAGCCTGATTTGCCGGGACAGAAGAGGCCAATGTAGGCCAACTCTTACTGACTGAGCTATCAGAGATCTGATAGAAATTTCAAGTGTGTAGCTGTCATTGTTTCCATACAAGGAAATGAAATGAAAATGAAATTGTCGAGATGCTTGCTAAGGCGTTTGACTATCCGAAGTCTGATTGTATTGCGAAACATTGTCCTTTAATCTGACATGAGACATCAACCAGTAGCCGGAAGAATAAAAATGGCCTGAAGTACGCTGGTTTGATTTCACATCTCTGGCATCCTCCATTTAGAAGTGCTAGGAAGTAGCAACAGTCGCCCATGCACTGTGGGAGGCCGAAAATGTCATGCACGGGCGAGGGCTGACATGACATGTGTGATGGCAGCAATTGCACATGCCAACATTTGCGTAGGATATGTATTTATGAAGTCACGCAGTACAACCATCTATTCTAAGGTCAAACTTCCGAAGAAAAATAGGCTCGACTACACAAGATACCGCTAACAGTACTTGCGAAGCGTACATATGTATTAGTGTGGCTGTTCTACATGCAGTACCCACAGGCATACGCTGCTATACACATCAGTCGCTGACCAATTTCTGGGACTGAAAGCAATCAAAGGTAGGATTTAATTTAAAATTCATAGGTAGGATTTAATTTCGTATTGGTGGAAAAGACACATGATCGAGCCGAGGTTAACTGTACCGCGATGCTTGCATTTCTTAAATCCACCAAGAAGTTGAAGTGGCCCTAAGAAACTGCAGCCGATGGGCCACATGTTTGACATCAACCGATGTCAATTCTCCGGCGGGATTTACGTCAAGGGCGGCTATTAGGGTTACTGGGTTAGTTAGCTATTTGGACGTTAGGGCGCATCGACTGCATTGGTCATGCAGCTTGGGTTACTGGGGATGTCCTGTCTCCCAGTATGTGAGTCCATGCGTTTAGAGAGGAGGCACACAGACGTCCTCGAGAGGAAGCGTGACTTACCATCTGCTGCTGCCGAAATGTCTGCAAAGACGATCACAGTAGCTGGTGAGGACCATGCTTTGGGAAACGTTCAGGGCGACCTGTCATCGTGTCCAAGATCCAGTGTAGTCAAAACATCCGCAGGGCAGATCTGGATCTAGCATACAAACATACAAGCACAACTGTCAGCAGCCTACTGGCACACCGATTTGTTTCCACTGGCGAGTGCTAAGCCCAAGGAAAATAAATGTACAGCAAAAATAGTGCGAAGCTGCGGTGGCAAGCGAACAAACCCTACAGATTAGGCCTAGACAGATTCAGTCAGAACAGTATTAACCATTCTGAGACAGATGAGAGCAGAGAATCCGGTTCTGAGGAAGGTACACATGTTTTCACAGGGACATATGGAGGAAATCGACCCCCCATCCATGGGTTGACCTTTATGCACACAACTATGCATACATATATATATACATACATGCATACATACATACATACATGTAGGCATATGTATGGGTCGAGATTAGGGGCTGGGCTGCTTTTATGAAGTTTCGAGTTTACAGGTGGCTTTCCGTTAAATTGTGCCAGAATGGCAAAAAAATAAAATGTGGGATGCTTGGTCGCGACTGAAGAACGTTTAGCCGCCCCATATCGCGCCTGAAGTTGTCAAAAATCATTGATTTTAATGCACTTCTGACTTTTCCACTGCACTCAAGGCTCGTTACTCTGATTTATACCCGCCTGTATGCATCACATGCTCCCCTGCCCCTCCTGAGTCCTCTGGTGCCATTTTACTCGATATCGATTACGAATTGGTGGTGTTAGACGTCGTCAGATCCTTGCGATCGAGCCCTGGGCTGGTGGCGGCATCTGCTGACAGGAATACCAACTTCCTACTGAAGCTCATTTCCGCCTCCAGTTTTTGTTGTCACGCTCCCGCCACTTGAAAGGCCTATACGCGTGATTATCAACTTATAGTCAAGTTGCTAAGCCATGTTATAGCCTTCCTCCCACCCTTCGCAACTCATCCCACCCCGATGTGAGCTTCGACGCGTGAAAATCATCGCTACCACGAGGTTAGATACATCAATATATTGTAACTGAAGTTGTTGCTGCTGTTGCCTCCGGTGCTCCTCTCTGTTCTTCCTGCTCCTTTTGCAATTTTCTTTTCCGTCGTTGCTATTGCCACTGCTACTGCTGTCGTCATAGTCACCACCTTCGCCACTGTTGCTTTTGCAGAAGGGATGTTCGCATTGGCAGGCCTTTGATGATGAGAAACTTATTTATATATAATTTAAGACGGGAAATAACAGCATACCCCGAGAATGTTACAGAGGTCGGGTTCAAGCAAACAGAAAAGCACAGCAGACAAATTACGAGCTGCCGTTGCGATTCCATTAATACGCGGCTGTCAGTCAGATAGCATGGTGTACGTTTGAAGTCGGTTGATTAAATACACTCGACAATTTAAGTGCAGGTCTATGTATAATTATCTGGCCATACTAGAGGAATGATGTATCTTGCATTGCCACAAGGGATATGGCACACAGTAAGCTGTCTGTATTTCGTAATAATGGCATACGTCTCGTACCTTAAGGTACCAATTATTGCCACTGGTGGTTGCTATCGTTTTTACGAAGTTGCAGTTGCTTTGCCAGTTGCCTGGGTAGCGCTGCCGGTGCGCCTCCACAACCTGCAGGATGTGCTGGCCCTGTTCCTCAACCGTGTCAGTGAGGTTGTAGGCCTGTACCAGAGCGATGCCGCGTGCAGCGAAATCGTTGGCAACATGCTATCAACTACTTCGCAGAGCGTGTCGACATGGCTGACATGATGCCATGTGAAAGATTTCGCTGAACGCTGGTACAAGCCTACAACTTCGCACTGACCAAATGTGAGGAACGGCGCCAGCTCAACCTGTAGGTTGTGGAGGCGCACCGGCAGCGCCACCCAGGCAACTGGCAAAGCAACTGCAACTTCGTAAAAGCGATAACAACCACCAGTGGCAATAATTGGTACCCTAAGGTACGAGACGTATGCCATTATTACGAAATACAGACCTAGCTTATCATGTACCATGTCCTTCGTGGCAACGACCGACCTCATTCCAACAGCATGATCTGGCTAATCTGCATAGACTGGTAGGTTGATTATTGAATGTGTTCGGTCAACCCGCTTTATGATTATACCATGTTTTCTGACTGACAGCAGTATCTTCGTCGCATTGTAACGGCAGCTCATAGTTTATCCGTTGTGCTGTTGGGTTTGCTCGGACTTTATTTCTACCAACATTTCCAGGATGTGCCGTTATTTCTCATCTTAAGTTATACATAAATACACTGCTCACTGTCAAAAGCCATCAATACCACCTTTACCTGCCAATGCGAGCATCCCTGCTGCAAAAGCAGAAGTGGCGAAAGTGGTAACAGCGGCAACTGCAGTGACAGTACAGTGTGCTTAAATAATCAACATTTGGGTGTCAGATGTGAACAAGAAGCATAAACTCTCCAATTGAAGATGTCATTAGCATGCTTACATGCTTATTTCAGGCACACAGTTGCAGAAAATGTGGTAGTACGTCTGCACAGAAAAGCTTTGAAACTGAATGAGTTCATATCAGCTTAATACTTGTAGGAGCCTCTCAATTTCTAGGATGCAAGTGTTGAAGCAGAGTGAACGGTGCAATAAAACCAAGTATGTTGGGTTATGACGTAAACTCGGTGTCCATTATGTGACATCTTCCACCTACATTTCCAATTTTGTCCAAGATACAGGGTGCCAGTGCAACAGCAGCGACGCAAAATAAGATGGCAATAAGAGCAGGACGAGCAGAATGAAGCACCTGAGGCAAAAGGAGCACACATTTCAGTAACGAACTTCTAAGATACTTTCCATTCGAGTTGTAGTGATGGGTGGCATGAGTTGAAACTCAATTGAGGACGGGATGAGTTGGGAGAGATGGAAGGAAACTTATGCTATGGCTTTGAAGCTTGATTATAAGCTGAGCTTAACTCCCATAGGCCTTCCACATGGCAGTGTGAGCATGGCAGCAAAAACTGGAAGCTCAAATGAGCTTCGGTGGGAAGTGGGTATTTTGTCAAGAGATGGTTCCAGCAGCACTGGGCTCGGGTGCAAGGACTTGAGGGCTAACACCGCCAATTCACAATGGATATAGATGAAAATGGCACCAGTGGACTTAGAAGTGGCGGGAGGGTCTGAAATGCATGCAGGCAGACACCGATGACAGCCATACACTTTCAGTGCAGTAAAAAGTCAGTTCAGTAAAAATTACGATTTTAGACAACTTCAGGTGCCATGCGACACTGCTAGACGTTCTTTGATTGCAACCAAGCTTCAACCTTTTATCTTTAGTGACATTGGTTCAATTTGATATGGTGTAGCACCTTACAAACTCCGAACTTCACAAGGTAATAACAACCCTAATATACTTAATATATATATATATATATATATATATATATATATATATATATATATATATATATATATATATATATATATTACGTGTAACGAAAATATACGACCTTCAATATACCAGGAAGTGCTGAGTTGATATCAAAAGTAACGATAAAGGTTATATTGTATTACTCAACGTTTCGGCCAGGAGCCATCGTTAGGAGTGATGAAAAAAGCTCAAGCTTAAATAATTGAAAAAGGCACGCAGGAAAACGCGTGCAAAAAGACACGTGGAATGCAGAAAAGCCTCATCAGTGGTGCAGACACTCACAGAAAATCCAAACCAGAAACAAACTATGTCAAGAAGGAATCCTCTGAGGAAGCCTGAGCCGATGGTCCATATACATATCGATACATACACTCACGCACATATATAGACATATATCCAATATAACGCGTAATACATACTATATATAATTTATGTTCATGTAAATTTATGTGATATACCAAGACGTCGTTTGCGTGTTTAGTTGCGGCCGTAGATTACGTCTATGTAGAGATTCGAGGACCTTCAGATCAGCGTTCTCCCTGGCTCTTGCTAGAATTTCTACTTTGAAGTTTGTGTTAGTGTCGCTGTGTTCTATGTTATAATGTTTGTCGATCATGTGTTCGCCTAAAGGTGTGTATGCTCTCCGAAGTCTGGCATCTCCCAAGTGCTCATTGTACCTATCCCTGATGCTAGGTTTGGTTTCACCGACATAAAATGTTCCAAGACAGCGATTGCACGTTATTTTGTAAACTACGCTTTTCCGTGTGCCCGTGCCCGTGTGTGTACCTTTGAGCCCGTTGATACAGGTGTGGCACGTTCTCCTACCAGCAGGGCATGGCGGCATTTCCAGGGCTGAGCGGACTAGGTAGGATTTCAGCGTAGGTCCGGTAGTCCAGGCTACCCTTACATGGTTTAGATGAGACGAACGGATGGCTGCGTTTACCTGTCGACATAGTTGGTCATCGACAAATGTAAGTCTCATGTAAACATAGTTGGGATTGCTACCCGCTCGATGCCGACGTTGCCCACCTATCCTACTGCTGTTGTGAGGGTGAACAGCACCAGCGGCGGAGTGTACCCGATGTGCTGGGTATCAGTTTTCCAGGAAAAGAGTCGTCATCTTCGCAAGGCTACGCTCGCATGAAATAGTATCGGAGGAGACTCGTGCTGCTCTCCTCATTTGGGATGTTAGAACGGCCATTTTAGTGGCCATCGGGTGGGCCGAATCATAGTGCAAGATGATGGGGGCTGCCATTGGTTTAAAGTACAGCTCGGTGGTGTAGCTCCCATCAGCCTGAACTACAAACAACGTATCACGGAAAGGAATCGAACTGCTATGACCAGTGTGTTCTAAGGTAAACTTGATGCTGGAATGTTGTTGGTTAATTTCTGCAAATAAGTCGAGCAGAGAGGCCAAGCCATGTGTCCAAACACCAAAAATATCGTCTATATACCTCATGTAGAGAGCTGGTTTCAAATCATACGAAGCTAAGAAGATCGACTCAAGGCGGTGCATAAAAGCAATCGCTAAAGGAGGTGCACATCGGTTACCCATAGCCACTCCTTTTGTCTGCTTGTACATGGAGTTACCGAAACGCATGAGGTTATTGCTGAAAATATGTGTTAGTAATTTCACACAGTCTTGTACACCAATCCCGAAAAGACAATTATAATCCAGATTGTCCTCGATTAGACGAATCACAGCATCCGGAATTCCGTAAATGTTTCACGTCCATGGTGAAAACAATACTCCCTTCCGAAATTTTGTAAAAAACCTTTTTTTCCCCCCCTTCCAATAAAATTTCTTTATTTTTTGGGTGGGAACGAACCAAAATAAAAAAAAAAAAAAAAAAAAAAAAAAAAAAAAAAAAAAAAATTTTATGTCTCACCCCCCCCCAAAATTTAAGGGTAAAGTAAAACTTTTTTTTTTTTTTTTGGGGGGCCGTAAAAAACCGCTGTGGGGCGGGGGGGGGGAGGAAAAAAAAAAAAAATTTTTTTTTTTAAATTATATTTTAATTTTAAAATTTTAAATAATATAATTTTAAAAAAAAAAAAAATAATAGGGTTTTTTTTGGAAAGAATTTAAAAATTAAATATTTTTTTTTTTTTTTTCTTTTTTTTTTAATTTTTTTTTTTTATTTAAAAAAAAATTTTTTTTTTTTTTAACTTTTTAAGTACTTCCCTCTGTTTCGCATAATTGTCCGACATTTTGTTCGATGCTTTGTTGTGATATTGATATGCTTTTAGCACTTTTGTTTTTAAATCTTTCAACTCAGATTCTATTTGAGTTGTGGCTTTCGGTGGTTGGTATTCAGGAGTGTCGGGGAACATGGGGCGAAGCTTTAAATAACCTGTGCTAGAGGTGCTTTGTGATAAGCCTGCATGCGGTACCTGAGGTACAGTTTGCTGTTTTGTCTCCCTCACATGCCTCCACCGCAAACCACAGCATCAGGCCCTTTCTAAGCCTGATTCTGCCTTTTCCAAGCAGCTACGATCCACTTTCTGAGCTAACGTAAAATTGGGGCCTTTGTCAAGCAATCCCAAGATAATCTGAGTCTAGAGGTAACTTACTTAGATTACACGTGCGATTTGTGCGATATTGTTCAGTGCCATTGCCATTGGTGACCGTGCCGTGGGTGCCAGAAGTAATGCAACTACCCGAGCTCTCTCCACTAGTAGCCGCGTGGTTGAGTAAATCATTTTTATCCGGGAGTGGCGCAGGTGGTTGGTACGATGCACGTGTGCCTAGGCGAAGTTCGTCCTCCTGTGGTGCTCTGCGGTCAGCTGCTGGCCTCACGCTGCAGTTTCCGACTCCAGAAACAACGCTGGAGATTGTCAAACACAGAAACCACCCACGCAAAGCCAAAGCCCACCCAAAGTTCCAAACAGTCACAACGCTGGGCACGAACGCACTAAACAACGAAGCGCACCAGACCCTGTCCACACAGCAGTGAGAATCGACAACACCACGTGGTGACGCACACGTTTCGGTAACTCCATGTACAAGCAGACAAAAGGAGTGGCTATGGGTAACCGATGTGCACCTGCTTTAGCGATTGCTTTTATGCACCGCCTTGAGTCGATCTTCTTAGCTTCGTATGATTTGAAACCAGCTCTCTACATAAGGTATATAGACGATATTTTTGATGTTTGGACACATGGCTTGGCCTCTCTGCTCGACTTCTTTGCAGAAATTAGCCAACAACATTCCAGCATCAAGCTTACCTTAGAACATACTGGTCATAGCAGTTCGATTCCTTTCCTTGATACGTTGTTTGTAGTTCAGGCTGATGGGAGCTACACCACCGAGCTGTACTTTAAACCAATGGCAGCCCCCATCATCTTGCACTATGATTCGGCCCATCCGATGGCCACTAAAAAGGCCGTTCTAACATCCCAAATGAGGAGAGCAGCACGAATCTCCTCCGATACTATTTCATGCGAGCGTAGCCTTGCGAAGATGACGACTCTTTTCCTGGAAAACTGATACCCAGCACATCGGGTACACTCCGCCGCTGGTGCTGTTCACCCTCACAACAGCAGTAGGATAGGTGGGCAACGTCGACATCGAGCGGGTAGCAATCCCAACTATGTTTACATGAGACTTCCTTTTGTCGATGACCAACTATGTCGACAGGTAAACGCAGCCATCCGTTCGTCTCATCTAAACCATGTTAGGGTAGCCTGGACTACCGGACCTACGCTGAAATCTTACCTGGTCCGCTCAGCCCTGGAAATGCCGCCATGCCCTGCTGGTAGGAGAACGTGCCACACCTGTATCAACGGGCTCAAAGGTACACACACGGGCACGGGCACACGGAAAAGCGTAGTTTACAAAATAACGTGCAATCGCTGTCTTGGAACATTTTATGTCGGTGGAACCAAACCTAGCATCAGGGATAGGTACAATGAGCACTTGGGAGATGCCAGACTTCGGAGAGCATACACACCTTTAGGCGAACACATGATCGACAAACATTCTAACATAGAACACAGCGACACTAACACAAACTTCAAAGTAGAAATTCTAGCAAGAGCCAGGGACAACGCTGATCTGAAGGTCCTCGAATCTCTACATATACGTTATCTACGGCCGCAACTAAACACGCAAACGACGTCGTGGTATATCACATAAAATTACATAAACATAAATTATATATAGTATGTATTATGCGTTATATTGGACATCTGTATATATATATATATATATATATATATGTGCGTGAGTGTATGTATCGATATGTATATGGACCATCGGCTCGGGCTTCCTCAGAGGATTCCTTCTTGACATAGTTTGTTTCTGATTTGGAGTTTCTGTGAGTGTCTGCACCACTGAGGAGGCTTTTCTGCATTCCACGTGTCTTTTTGCACGCTTTTTAGCGCGTGCCCTTTTCAATTTTGTAAGCTTGAGCCTTTTTCATCACTCCTGACGATGGCCCCTGGCCGAAACGTTGAGTAATAAAATATAACCTTTATCGTTACTTTTGATATCAACTCAGCACCTCCTGGTATATTGAAGGTCGTATATTTTCTTTACACATAATGTCCAAAACCCAGGAGCATCTAAGAGCCTGGGTTATATACATATACATATATATATATATATATATATATATATATATATATATATATATATATATATATATATATATCTACATATAAATACATATACATATAAACACAGACAGATACACATAGATGAAGTTTGGCATTACATGAAAAAGTGCAAAACGGTCATTATGGGCCAGAAATGAGATTGAAATATAGTCCCTGCCCTTCATACATCACATACACAAGTGAGCATCATTAATACGCATGTAGACCACCCTGACAGTCTCTTTGACCTCAATAAAGAGATATCTAGGCACAGCCCATTAAAAAAAAACCAGGTACCACTGGAGGGATGATGGGTGTCATGCATGGTATTGTGTTTGTTTTCTATGCATATTTACAACTTACTTCCTGGGAAGGCATTCCAACGGTATTTTAAGGTCATTGTTGCCATGCAGATAACCATTCCCTTGCTTGCTGGGTGTGCCAGTGAATAAGTGTAATAATTTGGCAAAATAATTTGCAAAATCAGTAAGGAGCATAAAAGCTTGCATTTTTTAAATAGTGCAAATGATGCACAACAGTTAATGAAGGACCACAAGTAACATAACAAACATGCACTCAAAATGAACTTGAACAAATACAAAAGCACACCATTTCTCACATTAAAATCAAATTGCTCTATGCAGCAACATCCACAATCAACAACTTGCCAATATGCCTACCATGTCAGTGTGCTTCCATTGTTGAGTTAACCCACTGGTCATCATAGAGCTCTGCTGCAGCAGAGCGCTCCTTAGAGACATGAATGTGAGTCGAGAGAGCATGGCTGAACCTGAGAAATAGAGTCCACTATTGAGTACCTTACAGCATACAATGGGTGCTCATGTTACATCCATGGGACAGGACATGAGGCATATGAGCATGGTTAGGAGCATGCATAGGAGTAAAAGTGGCAACACAGGCAGAAGTAAGTTTATGGGTAGAAGGGAAAAGTCAGGGGTAGGATGGAGAAGCAATGTTAGAGTCAGTGGTAGAACTAGGAATACAACTGCAGTTGGGATGTTGGGAAGTGGACTATGGTCATGACTAAGGTTAGGGTTAGGTTTATAATTGGAGATAGTTCATTATTTGACATGCACACCTGTTACTGGCATATTTTATCATTTATAAGCAGACGATCCATATAAATCCAAGGCCCAATGAGAACCAGAGCATCCATCCTAAAAGGAAGATAATATATTCAATATATCATGTTATCTACCTAATCAAGCATCATATCCTGACTTCTGAAGCAAACATCAACCCGTCATATAAAAGCATGCAATGGAGGACTCACCACCACCTCCTCCACACCTGCACAGGGTCATTTGGCATTCATCTTCTGAGGCAACTCATTCAAATGATTTACTACTCCCTGACTGAACGTCATCTGTCATTTATATCCATTCGATTCCCTCAGGTATTCCCCTGATAAAGTAGTGTGAGTCACCTCATTGACATCTAGGTTAGCAACACAAGAATATGCTATCAAATGTTAGATTATGATGGTGTCACCATTTGAACAGGATTACTGTGATAAGCTGGCAGGTAAACTATGTGTTGTACTTATCATGAGCCATGTCAAAAGGCTGTTAAAATGCATGCAAGCACAGGAAAGTCAACCAGGTGAAGACCCAGCCTAATTGTGGTACATTCTGCTGGTTATTTTGTACTGAGGTGGCCTATGGAAATATTTAATTGAAAAGTAGCCCAATTACATACGCTTCTTTGTGTTATCAAATGCATTACAGGTACAACAGCCTTGCCCATTCAACATTTCTCTGAATCTGTGAAAATACTTCTGACTTAAATATATTCAGCTTTACACCAAGAACAACCAAACAGGAAGAATCTGGTGATATCATAGCATATTGGAATTGCACCACCATGAAACCGGTTAATTCCACCTCATAATGTAATGCAAAATTGTCAGTGTGCTGAAATTTCTGAACAAAATGGAAACCAATGCCTAATATAGATTTGCATTGACAAACTAAAATAATGACATCAAGTCATCATGTGTTCAGACTTAATAAGAGCCATAGGGGCCCTGGGGCCTATCTGGGACTATACAATAAGCTTGGACAAGATATTCAGCACTCCAACAAACACATCATCCTAAATTCCAAAGAAACTATCTACCAACATCCTACACACCTACCAATCTAGCCCTAATCAGTTGATCCCTCATAACACACAAGTGGATAGTGCCCAATCAATAATTTTCAACTCCATCCATGCCATGCATAAAGGGCCTGCAAAGTGTACACCTATTTACATAAATATCATACCATCCAGCACTAATTAGAACTCTTAATAACTAGACAAAGGATACCAAAAAGATATTGCCAGGTTGCACATACAGAAAGTTAAGCAGTTGCAGTAAGAATTAATTGATGAGTTAGTTAGTTATTGGGGTTTTTGGGTGCATCAACTACACAGCATCCATTTTGTCTCCTGATGTGAGCAACCCTTCAAATGAAACCTCAGAGATATTGTGGAGTATGATGACTATGTCATAGAGCAAGCCATTGCTGGAACATGCCAGAAAGAGCTAGACAAATATATATTTGGAAAAGACAAAAACTTGACACCTCACCTCACTTGAGGAGGGAAAACCATACAAAGCATGAATAGCACCGAACCCAACTTTTGGTCCAAAATATGTTTTTCTGGCGATTTCTGATGTGGCTTGAATGAATCTGATATTGGTTTTTCAAGCAAAAATTTGGAACATCTAGATAAATGTTTCACTTCCCCCTGCACCAGCTTTGAAGGCCTGTTGCTGACACTGACCATTGATGTATCCCAGATCGGGGCTACAAGGTGACCAACACTCTCCCTGAACTGATGAAACTTGAATTCAAATTGACCTGAAATTGAATACCCAGTGTACCTAGGTACTTAAGTAGGGGAAGAGGGGAGGGGGTATCCGAACACCCTCCGTTTCCCGAACACCTTACCTTAGACGTCTCCCGCGTCACGTTTAGCGCGTAAATAAAAAAAAGATGGCGGTATTAATAAAGAATGAACCTTTCTCTACCGAAATACGAAAATCTGGTCGCATAGTTCTACCGATTCTTTGTGTACGGAGCTAGCGAACACCGCGGGCGCCATTTTCAGGCTTCCGAGAGCAGTCGGCTTAAGAAGATCGTAAGGAAGTGACCTCCGATATTTTTTGCAAATACACCGGTATTTCTTAGCGGATACCAATAACTTGTACCACAACAGCTATAGCGAAGTCTTGTGATTGCGTGGAACCATGTTTTATTTGGCTGAAATATATTAAACATTGCCTTTATCAGGTTAGAAAAGCGTTCGGCAAACAGCACAGGCGAATTTCCGTGTGTTCCCAGAACCGAACAGCGATGTTCGTAATACGGCACGTATATTTGCGCCTGCTAAAACGAGTGCGCTGAATTCCGAACACGGACTTAATTGGCATCTTAATCCCAGGATTTAAGCATTTTTAAGGTTACACTTAGCAGGGGCGGTTACAGTTATTATCATGGTGGAGGGGGCACATTTCCTCTGAGGGATCTTCGGCGGAAAACTTCGCTAATTTGGGGAGGGGTACACTGGAGCATACTGAACGGGTACTTTTACCCAAGGGGAGCATTTTTCTCTGAGAGATGGGCTTGTGGCTAACAAATCTGTTGAGCATAGGGTGGGGAGGATGCACACTGGCCTTCCTGGATGGGTGCTTTCCCCGGCCGGAGGGGCACCACCTTTCCATAAGGGGAAGGGGAGGGGCTACAACTCGCTGCTTGCAGCAGACAGCTCGAAGACTGGCGACCAGCCGGCGACGCCCGACGATATTAGCCACGAGACAGGTCACAGCCATGTCATTCATACTCTGTCCTCAGCATCCTGTACGGCTCGAACAGTAGAACAAAATGGAGGAGGCTTCTGTCTCACGCTACTCACGTTCATGCTAGCAATCATCTGTCTCACGTTCATGCTAGCAAAACAGTGCACGCCGAGTGGGAAGGAGAGAACAGAACACCTTCCAGCCTGTATCTCGGCTCCCATCTGGTGCCATGATCATGAGCAGCAGAGAGGGCAGGAGGCACGCCAGCGGGTCGCGGCCGCCAGCCGTACCGAAGGCGTGGTCGAGTAGCAATGGTGTCCCCGCCGGCCCAGTCGGTCGAGCGTCAGACGGCTGCCCTGGTGCATCACCGTTCCCGCGCACTACCCGGCGCACATCGGCACGCACATTACTCAGGAAAGACGTATATTGCATTTGCTGGACACCCAGCAAACATGCCGATGTCGGCCCGCGATCGGCATGTGTCGGGGCGAGCTCGCCATCTCGTAAGCGGCATGGGACATCGGGCCGCTCTCGGCCCGACATCGGCGAACTAACCTGGAATATACAAAAATGTCGGGATGGGTTCGGAAAATCAATAACGGCCAGCCGATGTCGGGCCGTCGTGCGATATTTCATTCCCCAGCCGACAGCGAGCCGCTATCGTCCCAACAGCAGCCTGACATCTTTCCGACGTCGGCCCTACGTCGGTTACATGTCGGCTGGGTGTCGGCTGCATCTCGGCATGAGCGGACATTCCACCACGCCCCCCCCCCCCGGCCGGCAGAGGGCCACTATCGGCATGTTCACTATGCAGGACTTCGGTTGAATGTGGCACGTGCCCGACAACTATTCACATCTAGTGCTCATTGCCGTATGTGAAGGATACTATGCCTACCTGCTGGACAACGATGATGATGAAGCCGTCGCAGACATCGTGTGTGAGGCACGTGCCGGTGCTGTGCCTGCTTAGTGTTAGTTACTAGTTCGTGTTGCTTAGTGTTTGTGTCGGTGGAATACTTGGGCAGCGATGTCGGAATGCCTGCGCCCATCGTTCGCCGCAGACGGTGCCGCTTTCGCCGATCATCGCCGCCGTGTTTTGGCGCGGATACAGGCAGTTGAGCCCTCCCCCAGTGTGCCAGAGGCTTTGCGGGGCGTTCCTCGCGAATATACTAGTGGCAGATACAGAAACGGGGGCATTGGAGGCGTGTGCCCCCCTCTCATGGAAAGGTGGCGCCAATTCAGCGGGGACAGGCACTTCTTTGAATGCTCTGGTGAACGCCCCCCCCCGCAAAAGCGGATTTTTTCAGCAGAAGTCGCTCCTTTTAGAGTTAGAGAAAAAGGCGCCCCTGTGAGATGATCAGGCGCTAGAGTACACCCGCTTCCAGCTGAACGAATTTTCAGCCGAAGGCGCTCAGCGCAAACGTGTCCTCCAAATGGTGAATCCTCGATCCGCGCCTGAAATATACGATGTTCGTTCGACTTGGGTGTTTGGTTCAATGGCAAACATTTAAGACACTGGTTCGCGCCAACGCTCTGCGGGTAAGTTATGACGGGACAGCTAGGCCCATTGGCGATGCGGAGCCAACAGGGTAAGCGTAATGTCAACCAAACTCCCCACCCCTGGTAATACGGCGGTAATGTGTAATGACCGATCTCAGGGGTTGTCCCCCTCCCCAAAATATGGATGGATACACGATTTTCCCCCCGGAGACACCCTTTCAGGGACATTCGCAGCGGCGCCCCACGGATAAATTAGTGCCCCTCCAGACAAATACCCCGACGATATTACTGGTTTCCGCCCCTGCTCCCACTAGGGAATTCCCACTGAGGGGCCTGTTCCAAGTATTGCCTGAGTGACAGGTAGATATTAAGCCATCATCCTCACTATTTGGTCAAATCAGGTGCATCTTCTTCAATAAAAAAGCTGAAAATAAAATAAACACTTGGTCGTCTAACCCACTTTCTATATCCCCCCCCCCTGCCCAGCCCATATAGAGCCGTTGATTAATACATTTGTCGTGGATTATGATCGGAAAATTCCATAGAAACTTAAAAACGAACTTTCGTCATGAAATAAAGCATTTGTGTAGGAGATATATTCCATTCATTAAAGTGTTCCGGAAACTAGACACCTGGTGTTCGTAATCCTACACGACACACATTTTCGTGTTCGGAATATGGCACCCCACCACAAAATAGTTGTTTTAAAGTTGCTTTTTGTGAGTGATTAGAGGATTTTAATGGAAAGGAACTGTATGAATATGGATCGCTTGTTCATTTCTGCGTTCGGCAAACACCGTACAATATAATATTGCCATGAATACACACAGACATGCTTCAGTCCCTTTTCTACACCATTTTTTGAACGATGGAGAGGATCACAAATATAACTGATGCTGCTCTCCATCATTACTACCAGGTACCTATTCCTACCAAATGCTGAAATTATTTGCTATCTCAGGAAAAATGCACCTTATGTTTCATGCAAAGAGGTTGTTAAATCTTTCAGAGACATATTAAAGGGTTTATAGGAATGATGATATACGATTAGGTACAGTGCTGCACTGAGCATGATTATGAGTGAGAAACAGGCATAAAATAACCTTATGCTCATATTAAGGTACAGAAATGGATCCAAAATCACACTGTATATATTTCGGCCACGGGCCTTCCTCAACAGTGAACATTGGTACAAAAGCCACAAAATTCACCTCGTGACACCGAACCATTAATCGCTTTCATTTCACATATCACAATATCTGCATATTCGTGAAATACATATACATATTAACATAAACCAAAATCAATGTGTACGATCCGTGTGTGTACATGTGTCAACTTGCGACCCAGGTGTGTGTGCATGTCTGTGTGTGGATGCGGTTATGTGTTGCATATGTGCTTGCCTCAGGCGGTGTATGGAACTGGTTTTATCAGGGTCCAGGATTACACAGACACGAACGCGACGTTCGGACCCCAAAGACAACGCAACTTTCGTCAGCCTCCCATACATAGATGATAAGCTCACCAAAAAAATAACAGCGGCAATCAAAACCTCAAAACTATCACTACGTGTAGCATGGCAGAGTGGTAAAACACTTTCAGAAACTCTGACCAAGTCCGCTCTCAACCCACACCCATGTCCTGCTGGGAGCAAGAAGTGTCACTGCTGCCTGGCAGGACTTCAAGGCAGATGCCACACACAAAACACAGTCTACATCATAACATGCCAGCTATGTCGATCATTGGACATCACGTATATAGGGGAAACAAAATGCATGGTTAGGGACAGATTTAATGAGCATTTAAGAGATGCTAAAAATAAAACCACGAACACCCCATTTGGCGAACACTTCAAAATAACTCACGCAAGCAGCACTTTCGACTCTAAAACACTCAGTATATCCATTCTGCAAGTTTGCAAAGATGTAGCAGAGCTCAAAATCAGTGAATCGATAGAGATTAGGAACAAAAAGCCGTCACTAAACACAATGACGGCATCCAGGACCCTGATAAAACCAGTTCCATACACTGCCTGAGGCAAGCACATATGCAACACATAACCGCATCCACACACAGACATGCACACACACCTGGGTCGCAAGTTGATACATGTACACACATGGATCGTACACATTTATTTTGGTTTATGTTAATATGTATATGTATTTCACGAATATGCAGATATTGTGATATGTGAAATGAAAGCGATTAATGGTTCGGTGTCACGAGGTGAACTTGGCGTGTTTTTGTGGCTTTTGTACCAAAGTGTTCACTGTTGAGGAAGGCCCGTGGCCGAAATATATAGTGTGATTTTGGATCTATTTCTGTACCTTAATATGAGCATAAGGTTATATAATGATATACCTTTGATAACCTTTTTTAGACAATTCATGAATTGTAAAATAAAGGATCATCCTAGATATATCATCATAAAAAGGTTGTTTAATCCCCCTTCCATCAATATTTTATGAGATGCATGGACACAAATCCTTTTCTTAATAGCTTCTTTTGCATCATGGTTGGTCTAATTTTTCTCCCAAGTCCACTCAGCATGCCTTTTCCTCCAGGTGTCATGTGCCTTCTGTGAACCAGCTGATGCATACTGTGCACAAGTTGCTAAGCTTTGCAATCTAGGATGTGACCATGTCAAAAGATACTCCAATGCATATGCACCCCCAGTAAGAAAATGGCATTCATTATGCATGGCAACTGACAAGCAAATTGAGTTGACAAAAACCAGCATACCTACCTTGTTGGAAATGAGGGTATTTTCACCAGAAAGCACTTTAAAATTGCCCTTACAGTTCTGTAATAACTCCAAGGTCAAAAATACTGATGCATAGATACTCTTGAAACCAATTTTGATAGCCACTATGAGTAGGCACTTGTCACTTACTCTACAACATACCTTACCTTCTTAATATTTCAAATTCCCATTCCAGTAATCAATAACCACCGTATGCCGAAAACAATAACACTGCTGTCTTCGCTGCGCCACAGATGAAAGCTTAGACAGGTTTAAACACATATTTGGCATGTTTAGGGGACGTCACCGTACATATCCAAATCCTGGTATATTATACTAGACATCTCACATTCCTTCCCCGTGACCCCTGACCAGTGCTGGAACTAGAAAATACACTATATTCCTTTCTTCCCTTTAGTATTAATACCAGGTCCGAAGATGTGCATTATTGCAGATCCACATTGCAAAGTGGTGCAAAACTTGGGGCTTAACCCTGTCCGCAGAAAAATCGGCCACCGTCACATATAGCCGTCTCCGCCCAACACCCAAAACTCTATTTAAAATCGATGGCAAGGCCATCGAACAGGTGAAATGCTTCAAGTTCTTAGGAGTACATTTAGACGAAAAACTCAGTTTCAACACCCACATCACCACCATCTCAAAGCGATGTGCGAAGCGCGTCAACATACTCCGAGCACTAGCAGGCACAGACTGGGGTGGATACAGGAAAACACTACTACGACTGTACACATCAATCATACGACCCATCCTAGAATACAACAGCATCATTTTTGCCACCATTTCAGAAAGCCAGAGCCGAAAATTAGAAATCATCCAAAACAGCTGCATCAGAACAGCCACAGGCGCCCTTCGCACCACACCGATAGCCAGTCTACTAGTGGACTCAAACACGCCCCCACTCCACGACCGGAGGACACAACAGCTGTGCCGCTACCACATCAAAGTCAAGTCCATCAAAAATCATCCAGCACAGCGCTGCTCTACGCCTGATAGATACGACAAGAGCCGATTTGCGCGTAAGCTTCCACCATATAGCATTCAAATTTCCACGGCTCTCTCAGATCTAAACTTCGCAATGCCATCCACTGCAACTCGACCGCCCACTAGGCCATTTTGGACTTTCAGTCAACCAAAGGTCGAGTACTTGATATCGGAAAAGAAATCCACTATCACATCGGCGGAAATTCTTGGCCTCTTCCACAAGTTCGCCGATGACAACAAACACAAATCACTGGTATTCACGGATGGGTCGAAACACGAGGCAAAGGTAGGCATCGGCATCACTGGAGCAGGTCTCAGACTTTCAAAGCGTCTACCGGATAACTTCTCCATCTACTCCGCTGAAGCAGTGGCCATTTTGGCCGCCATCACCAGTCTCAAGAGACGTAAAGCTAGAAACGTAGTAATTTGCTCAGACTCCAAAGCTGTCCTCCAGTCAATTACCAACACCCACGACTGTCCACATCACTTCATTGATATAATCCAACAATTTGTGGCCCATAACGTAAAGTTAAACTTTTCTTTCCTCTGGATTCCGGGCCACGCCAACATCCCAGGTAACGAAGAAGCAGATCGTCTCGCAAAGCATGCCTTAGCATTGAACACTTACCCTAGCATGGAATATTCGGTAGACGACTGCAAAGCACTCCTACAACGCCACATTCGCCAACGTCAACAGAACAAATGGACACAACACAACTCAACACAACACAAATCCAACCACACCCACGCCATCAAACCAACAATAGGTACATGGAACTCATCAAATCAATCTCACCGACAAAAAGAGGTCATCCTCACTAGACTTAGAACCGGTTGCACAAAACTAACAAAGCCCCAATTAGAGGGTGACCAATACACAACACCACACTGCGGCACCTGCAACACCACGTTAAGCATAAGCGACATCCTGCTAGAATGTAGTAGCTTTAGCTCCCAAAGACAACCACCTAAGGCATTCTGCCAAAAAGAGGGCATCACCTTATCGCTTCCATCGCTTATCGGTGACAAGCACCCAGAACTCCTTCAATTGCTATTTGAATATCTGTATGCCACACAACTAGCAGGGGCATTGTAGGCACCACACCACCAACACTCACATCAACTCGCAATGCATGACCGCGAAACACTCGAAGGAAACACGTAAATAGCCATTCCTGCATGGCGTCGGACGTACATGAGCCGATTTGCTTCTCAATTAGAAATAAATGGCTACCTAGTGGTGCCGTCGGAAGTAGATGAACCGACTTGCTTTAGGAAAACAAAAGCGAAAAATAAAAATAAAAATTAGCATAACGTAAAACGACAACCCAGAGGAGCCATCGGACGTAGATGAGCCGATTTGCCTAGCAACTCATAACGTAAACGGCTACCCAGAGGAACAGCGGACATAGAAGAGCCGAATTGCAAAACACCGTACTAACTCAACTGACAACCCTGCATGGCATGCTTAGACTAACCCGCTACTAACAACTAAACCGCGGCAGCCGGCGTGATAGGCGGTGTGGAGTGGCTGAACGCACACTCCACACTGTCTCGATGGCATGTTGCCAGAAACTTGTGCGTGTCGTAGAGAGCTTGTATTTGCAGAGAAGATCCAGGTGAGAGAGAGAGAACAGTTTGCATGACACGTTATACACAGTAATAGACGACGTGTCCGAGTGCGGTTCGGCAGCAGCGGCCAGTACGCACGCACAATGATCTCAGCGAGGTCACGGGCGATACTGGCAAGCGGCCAGTTGTCTCTGCGCAGGCGCATAGCTTCGGCCCGCTACAGCGGTGTGAACAATTACCTCCTTGTTCGCACGGAATAGATCCCTCGGTGCTCTTCGATAAGAGTAGGCTAAAGCAAAATCAACTTCTCGTCACTCTCACAACACCCCCAACCCCACCCAAAACTACAAATTATTTTGTGGAGGAGTAAAGTAAAACTAAACCATTTAAACAACAGGAAACTGTCCTCAACCGAGACCATCGCCTTCAGCACCTAAAATATCACGTAAACTAACGTAAAATTCCTTAACGTAAATGTCCACTTGCCCAATCACACACGCTCGCTTTATAGACAGACAGGTAACGTACTCGTTTTAAAGGCGGCGCAAATGACCTTCATGGTCCGCACGCCTAAAAAAATCAGTTTCCCCCCCCCCATGTGCATTATGTTTCATGTGTCCCAGTGCGGCTGCAAGGAGCATGATGATGAATTACTGTTACATATAATCTGACCGTCTCTTTTAAATTGTAAAGATATTTCCCAAAATTACTAAATTGTATAGAGATTAAGCTGTCGTGCTCGGCACTTCATCATAATCGTGATTGGTTCGCGACGTATGCTGGGTCTGATGCTGCCATATGTGCCTTGAATCCTGCCCAATATTTGCTAGATACCTGCCCAATATTTGCTAGATACCTGCCCATGCATCAGCCTTGCATCCAAACAAAACGGGAGGCAACGCCTGCTTCCGTAAGAGTAAAGAAAGTCGCGGGTGAGTGTTTTGGGAGTTTTCGTGCTGATCATCCAATTTCACTTGAGGAAGGCTTGAGGGTAAGTATAAGTACGTGCCTCTCCAAAATCATCGTCTCGGAAATCCAACTTTCATTGTCATAAAGTCATAAAGTCATAAAGTATTAAGGCTTAATAAGAGCCACAGGGGCCCATCTGGGTTAAGCCTATCCAGAAAAGGTACTAGAATGTACATACTCTCACCCCAATCAATCCCTTATCCCAAGTTCCTAGGAAGCTATATATCCCAGCCCATCTAACACCACTCACTTGCTACCGCCTAACACCCTCAATAATCACAAGCTCCTCCCATCACACCCATCTTGCCACCATAGACAACCTCATCAGCATCACATCCCGAAGGAAGGTGCCGAATCCACTGCTAGGCACATCCCACAGAAATTCATAAAGCGTTCAGACTTAATAAGAGACTCACTTGCTATTGCATAATACACTCAACAATTACAAACTCCTCCCATCATACCCATTGTGCTACCATAGACAATCTCATCAGTATCACATCCCGAAGGAAGGTGCTGAATCCACTGCTAGGTACACCCTATATAAAGTTATAAAGCATTTAGACTTAATAAGAGACTCACTTGCTATTTCATAACACAGTCAACAATTACAAACTCCTCCCAACTCCCACTCCTCCCTGTCGATCAACCTTCCCTGGAATACAGAAAAACAATCCCCCTATTCTTATAATGATTGTCTATGCCGTTTTTAAAGATGTTCAGTGTGTTGCTACTGACAATGGTTCCTGGCAGCTGGTTCCAGTGTTCTACTACCCTGTTGGTGAAGAAAGACTGTCTTAACCTTGTCCTGCTGTGATTAACTTTAATTTTGAATTGATGACCTCTAATTGCATCATTTCTGTTAAATTCAGACATTTCCCTGAGATATCCCTGTTCCTGACCATGAACAAATTTAAAAACCTCGATGAGATCTCCTCTCAGCCTTCTATATCTAAGTGAAAACATGTTCAATTTCTTCAGTCTTTCCTCATATTCCAGGTTGCCTATACCATTAACCATTTGTGTTGCCCTCTTTTGTACTCTCTCTAAAAGCCAACAATCTTTCTCATAACTAGGGGACCAAGCTTGGATACAGTATTCCAAATGTGGCCTGACATGCACAGTAAAGCTTCCTGATGACCTCCTCACTTTTGTATGACACATTCCTCTGTATTGCCCCAAGCATTCTTAGTGCCTTCTTCCTGGCTTCTTTGGTCTGTTCTGATGCCCCAAATTTTGTGTTCAAAATAACACCTAAGTCCTTCTCCTGCTGAGTCACAGATAGTACTTGGCCACCCATCAAGTATGGAGCCTTCATATGCTGCCTACCTACATGCATGACTTTGCACTTATCAAAATTAAACTTCATTTGCCATTTTTCGGACCACTTCACTAGCTCGTCTAAGTCTTTCTGCAGCAAAACCTGCTCATTTTGCCCTGTTATTGCTCTAAAGATCTTCAAATCATCCGCAAATTTCAAAACCTTACTGCTTAGGCCACATTCAATGCTATTCACATATATAATGAACAATAGTGGCCTCAGTACCGACCCCTGGGGGACTCCACTAAGAACATTTTGCCATGATGACTTTGTACCATTTAGCATCACTCTCTGCTGTCTATCTGAAAGCCACAACTCTATCCATTTTAGGATGCTACCTGCAATACCATGGACCTGAAGCTGCATCATTAACCGTTTATGGGGTACCTTGTCAAAGGCCTTACTAAAGTCAAGATATGCTACATCAACCTGATTTCCCTGATCAAATTGTTCTGTAGCAAAATTCAAAAGTCCAAGAGATTTGTGAGGCATGATCGCCCTCTTCTAAACCCATGTTGAGTATCTTGAATCAATTTGTTTCCTTCCAGAAAACTAACTATTCTATCCTTGATAATTGATTTGAGTACCTTGCAGACTAGGGATGTGAGGCTTACTGGCCTATAGTTTTCAACTTTCCCTCTTTCTCCTTTCTTGAAAATAGGAACTACATTTGCCCTTTTCCAATCTGTTGGAATTTCATTTTGCGAAACTGATCTACAAAATATTATACTAAGTGGAATTGCCACTTCCTTTTCAGCTTCCCGCAATACCCTAGCATAAATTCCATCGGGTCCTGCTGCCTTGTTTGTCTTTATTTTTCTGATATAATTTAAATCAATATCACTATCAATGAAATCAACATCGTGTATCTGATCACCTGTCACTGAACTGTGGTTCACGGTTGGCAGATTAGTCACATCCTTCACTGTAAACACTGATTTAAACTGCTTGCTCAGCTCCTCTGTGGTTAACTTTAATTTTGAATTGATGACCTCTAATTGCATCATCTCTGTTAAAATCAAACATTTCCCTGAGATATCCCTCTTCCTGACCATGGACAAATTTAAAGGCCTCAATCAGATCTCCTCTCAGCCTTCTATATCTAAGTGAAAACATATTCAATTTCTTCAATCTTTCCTCATATGCCAGGTTGCTTATGCCATTAACCATTTTTGTTGCCCTCTTTTGTACTCTCTCCAAAAGCCAACAATCTTTTTCATAACTAGGGGACCAAGCTTGGACACAGTATTCCAAATGTGGCCTGACATATGCACAGTAAAGCTTCCTGATGCCTTCCTCACTTTTGTATGATATGTTCTTATTTAGAAGCTTTACACATAATTTTACCTCTATGAAGCAAGCAAAGGCTTAGTGATAAACTTGTGCTTTAAAGTTTGTTTTTTATAATTTATTTTTCCAATACAATGTTTACAAGCATTGGTAGGTAGGAGTGTAGGTACTGCCCACTTAACATTTTGTGACCACTCATTTCCTCTGCAAATGCATGCTTTTCATTTGGCAGGCAAAATATTACAAAAATGGGCTTGGAGTTGAGTACCTGAATAGCATGTACCTACCTAGATATTGTTAAGAAATGCAACATAACTTAATGTAGCCTAGCTTAACCTCCCATGTAATACTTTTGTATGGAAAATGTTTGGTAAATTTGTGTCTTAAGGCAGTTTTTGACTTCTTGGAATTCCTTCTTCCAATGCAATGATTATGAATGTGGTCAACATGATGTGACCAATCATTTTCTCTGCAAATGCTTACTTTTTTTTTGGCGGGGAGAAAAACCCCCCAAAAAGAGTTTAAATTTGTTTTAATATAGCACAACAAATCATGTTAAAAAAAGGAATAAAAGGTAACCTAACCTAACTGCCCATATGAGAAAAAATATTGATGGTGATATTTAATGAATTTTTTTAATTTTCAAAGTTAAAAACTTAACCCAGTCTAGCCTAACCTAGCCTGACTTATTTTTCAAGGAAAAAAAGTGTTTTCTTTGAAATTCTCACAAAAAGGGAACATATTAAAAAATATATAATGCATAGCATAATCTAACCAAATGAAACCCTTACCTTAACCTTAACTCCTTTACTTGCTTCATGGAGGTAAAATGTGTGTGAATTGCTGATCTTAATATACTTGTCTTGTGAATACCTTATGGTACATTAATGCCAAAATTTCAACCACATTTGTTTTCAAAAATACAAATGAACAAAACATCACTAATGTTAACACGCATCCTGGAGGGCCTCTGCAAATTATGCGCACTGGAGGGGGGCGGTATCCGCCCCCCTAAGAGCTCGGCTCCTATTAAAACTGGAGGAACGAAATTCGCAGGGTGGATGGGTACGGTAGTGAACTTTATTGTGTGCAAATTTCATGACCTTAGGTCAATATCTTCAAGGTAAAATGATGTCACATTTGTCAAAAAAAAATCTTCTTTTGTGTGGCTTGGCTTGTCATTGTTATGGATCGCTGTAATTGTGTTTAAATGCTCCAAAATGGGCATCAATGATGTTTTGCACATTACTAATGATGCAATGCTAGACCCGACATTTGACATCAGGTCACCTATATAGCAGCACTTTATCAGGTCAGTTACCTGTTCCAGTTACCGGAACCGGGCCGCCCGCCCGACTGCTCCGTCGGGCAGCTCGGCGCAATCGACTTCGCGAAGAAAGGAGTGAAGTGCATGAATAAAGTATGGAAACGCTTAGGTACACAATGACAAACAGTAGTGCATTTATGGCAACATTCCAGTTGACCAAGTTTGGTTCCATTAACCTGTCATGAACTTGACCTGACTTGACCTCGGTGACCTAACATGACCTTGACACTATATAGCATATCAATATACATCAAACAAGTCGCTAGTGTTGCCAAGAACACTTCCCTTTTGCGGATATACGGGAAGCGCATCAGCGCCGATTTTTGTGGTCTGGCGCTACGAAATTTTTTACCTTAATGGCCGCTAACTCGAAACATTTTCGGCCGATTTCCATTTGTCCTGCTTTAAACGACGCACCGGTCATTTCTAAGCAGGTATGCAAAAATGACGTACATCGACCGGGAAAATCTGGAGTTATCTACGAAAAACCGGAGGGGTGGGCGGATTTCGCCCCCCCCCCCCCTCCAGTGGGTGTGTTAACCTAACCTAAATTGTGTTTAAAGAAAAAGTTTTGTATTTTATGAGCCTAACCCCTTTGCTTGTTCATGGAGACAAAATGTGTGCAAAACTTGTCTTATGAATACCTGAAAGGACAATAATACAGGTTTCATCAGGTTAGGTTATGTTTTTCCAATTTTGGAGAAAAAACTTCAAAATTTGCTTTTGGAATTTTTGCAATAAAAGTGTGATTTTTTTGACAACGTAAGTTTTACACACATTTTACCTCAATGAAGCATAGAGGGGTTAGGTTGGGTTCAGTTAGGTTAGGTTAGGTTAGGCATTTGTTGTAAGTTAGAAAAAATTAAAAAAGCCTTTTTAATTTAATTTTTCAAAAACAAAGATTATGGGTTTTTATACAAAAACAGTTCAGTCTAATTGATGCCTAGGCTATGCCTGGTTATATAGTGCATGCCATTAGGGCCATTGCCAATTGTCATATGTGATAATTGTATTGCTTGGTATCCCAGTAAAGTTACACACTGAGATTAATGTGAAGTAAGATTCTTATGACAAGAATGCGCATTTCCCCTGCTCTTGACAATTATAGTGCTGAATTTATAATCCACTCATAATTCAAACTTTTTATATGACTAGTTCCCCTTGGCAGACCACTATTAAGTGAGGTAATGTGTGAATGTATGCACATATTTGTTTGCATGGAATTGTGATGTGCATATATGTGCCATAGTTAGGCACTAAGGCTGTTGAATGAGGGAATGATGGGAATGTTTGATCAGTTTTTCCTTGCGACATCGGAGGCAGAACGTTAAATTCTGTCAACCCATCATTGTTTTTGCTTTAACCCGCGCCGTCTCGGGGGTTGTTATCCCCCCTAAGCTTTTCCGCGGATAGGGAAAGAACGACGCGCGGCAGCGCGCCGAAATTTGGCGTACCTTTTCCCACTTCAATTTGGCATGTTGTGTCAAAATTTTGAGGTCAGGTCGTCGAGGGTCAACGAGTTAGTGAAGGTCAAGTGAGGTCACCTCCAAAAAAGTTCAACCAGTCGTCACGTTTTAACGGATGAAGATATTTTAATGAAACTTTCAACGTTTGCTTATCTTTAGGGACACAACAAAACGCACCAGAGGAATTGTTATTTTCCCGTTTTTATTACTTACTAGTTTTGTATATTTGCCCATTAGAGTTACAATTGAAGATTCTGGCCAAAGTAAGCATTTTTTATGAGAGCAAGTTGACTTCGAACACAGTTTTTATTTCCGCTCTACCCATTAGAAACATAAAAATTAAAGACAACTTTAAAACTCAAAATTTTGCATTTCCAAAAATAGAATTTTGATTTTTGGGTGACCAAAAATTGTATGGCCCTGGTCAATTTCGTCTTCCTTTTCTCATTCCAATAAATTTTTGGTTTTTCAAATCTCCCCCAAAATGAACTCCCCAGAGCCAAAAACATGATGTAAGTCGTGCAAATCTAGGCCACCTAGTGACGTCACTCTTGGGGGGGGGGGGGAATTTGGGGGTGGTGTCTGGCCCTACTTGTCGAGCGCTTTCCGATGACACCTCTTTCGTTTTCGTGCGACGCTTAGTTTGGAGATTAAATTGGGAGGGGGGGGGGGTGTTTATCCCCCCCCCTCCCGAGACGGGGTGTGAGGATCTGACCGGAGACACGGGCGGGTTAAACAAGCTACCAGTTTTGAGGCATGTCATCTAGTTACCATATCATGTTGCTGTATGTTTGTCTCCCGGTAAATTCTCTGCAGCTTTCTCACCCAAATTTGTTTCCGAAACCACACCCAACAAGTAGACATTCCTCGCTTGTGACATGACACGAGGTTGCCCCGTCACGTGCCGCGCAGGCGCCGCCATGGCTGACCCGGCCAGCAGCTCCGTGTCGCTGGGCCTCCTCTTCCTGCGCCGCACTGCCGCCATCTTGGGCATCTACGCCATCGGCTACCTGGAACTGTCGCCCGCCTGGCTGGTGGGCGGCATCATCCTGTCTGTGATGCGCGAGAAGTGGCGCCTCGAGAAGCGCAACAAGCGCGAGCTGGCGCGCGCCATCGCGCTCAACAGCGAGCAGGTGACGCTGGCCAGGCTGCAGGACCTGCCGTCCTGGGTGAGTACTTGCCTGTAGCCACTTAGCGTGTCAGGCTGAGTGGGGAGGTTTGGATGTATAGCATGCTCAGTATTATTATGGACGGTATTGTAAAGCATGGTGCTCGACATACGGTGGACAGTACTAGCATTTTTTTTATAGCCATTCTAGAGCCAGCATTTTCTGAGAACATTAATATAGTTGACCAAAGATGTGGGCTAGGTGTGACCAATAATGTGTCTTAGATGTAATAATGATGTGGGGTAGGTGTGGCCAGTGATGTGGGCTAGGTGTGACCAATGATGTGAGCTAGGTGTGACCAATGCTGTTGCTAGGTGTGACCAATGCAATGACGTGGGTTATGTGTGGCCAATGATGTGGACTAGATGTGACCAATGATGTACACTAGGTGTGACCAATGATGTGGGCCAGGTTTATGTGCATGCTGATGACAAAGAGAAGCGTTTTCGTTTTATATAGTGGTATATATGGGGAGAGCTAACAACAACAACAAAAGACAAGAATCGTTTTTGGCGTAATATTACCTGTTCTTATTGAAATTGACCTGGTCTTCTGTTTCCGGTTGTCTCCTGTTCCTGACCCCTCCCTATGTCGCACCATTAATCCTTTCTGGTTATGGGTAGACACAAACTTTGTTTTCGTGGATATAGCGACGAGTCCACATGAGCCAGCCTGCAGAACGTGGCAGGCTTCTACAAGATCTCGTGCGTGCGCACATAAATTAAGGCGTACACTCAGGCGTGAATAATTTATTGGCGTTTATGGGCGCTGTATAACCAACGAAGTCGATGCGCCCCTAAGCCCAAATAACCAACTATCAGGCGTGCAGAAAGACCTCCAGGCGTGCATCGGGCGTCAGGCGTGCACGACCGCCAGGAGTGCACCAGGCGGTAGGCCCGGTGCACCGGAAACGATCGAACACCAGGTGCAAACGGGGCTGGCGAACGGGTGTCCCAAAGCTTAGCATATGTCATACAAAGCACAGTACAACATTGTGATGGCACTTCACCAAACAACTACCTAAATCCTGAACCCCTCCCCAAGAATGCGCTTCCGACACACAAAACATCCTGTGGCCAGAATTATCGCACGGTGGCCTTGAAAGTCGAACCGGAGCCAGATAAATCATGCCGGGCCACGAAAATTTACGTGTCCGTAGAAAATCTAACTGGACAAATTTAGAAACCAAAAGGTCACCTTCCAAATATAACCCCTGAATTTCATCTTAGGCAGATGAAAATGCCTCTGACATGCCTGTGACATGCCTATGATGTTTCTGATCCTAATAACGGAGATATACATAGCGATTAACAATTGCTTAGCTATGGGATGAACTTAAGAACTAGAAAATGGGCAAAAAATTGTCGCGGTACCGAGGTGCGAAATATTTCCAATTGTTGTCAATTTACACCCCTCGTGTAAGTTTTCGATGGTTCTTTCTTCAGAGATGTGCAGTCCAGGACACCTGGATTTGAATGCTGTTTTTCACGTGCAATAATGGGCTGGGTAGTTTTTGAGTCAGAAACCGATCTGCCGCCTCCCCTTACCGCAACTTAGAATCTGAAAGCCCATGCGGGGTGCACGCTGAAACATGATGGCTGTGTTTGCGCCATTCTGCTACTCTAGTACTTTTTCGTCCACTGTAGAACACATAGTTGGATAAATGCCCTATCGGCAGAGCATGTTTTTCATATCCTCGGCAGAAGATGGCAGAGAATAACGCCAATAGTCGAAATTGAAAAATGTGCTTAGTGGATTAACAAAAAGATTCGGATGTGGAAACACCTTATTGCGTTTCTATGTTAAGGAAACGTCACGTCGCTTTTCCCCATATTGCATGTATTAGCGTACGAACCTGTGGCATACGTCAATTTGCGTTAGGAGCAAGCGGATTTGAGGGGGGGCAACATACCCCCATTGAAAAGTCACCGGACGTCGACAATTGCTATTTCAAAAGGACCCTTTTTATGAAACTAATAAGTGATAACCTAATTTTTATATGGAGGGGCCCAACCTAGCAAAAATATGCTCCGAACCTCAGCGCTGTTCAGGCGTTCTTTGTCCCCTTTAGCTTGTTTTTTTTAGATCATCATACCGTCTTTCTGGCACGGTGTATTTTGAGGGCTCCGGTGAGCTTTCAGGGCCACGGGTGTTTTTTTTAGGCGCCCGGTGCGTTTATTCGGCTGCCCGGCACATTGTCACTTTGGCGGGACCTAGTGGATCCCGGTGCGCTTTTAGGTCCCAGCTTCGTTTATTTGGGGCACCGACGCGAATTTCTGTGGCTTCTGATGCGAATTTGTGGAATCTCGATGGATTGTGTGTGCCCCAACGCGATGTTTTGAGACCGTAGCCCGATTGTTCTTTTCCCAGACGTGAGTTATCGGGGCCTCTGCGCGAGGTTTCGGTACCTCTACTGAATTTGTGGGAGCCAGGGTCGATTCTCTGTGCGATTTTTGTGGGTCTCGGGTAGTTTTTTTTCCAGCCCCTTGCATGATGTGTTTGTGCCCCGGTGTGATTTTTTTTGGAACCCGGCACGATTTTTCGGCGCCCGACACGCTTGCATTGGCACGAGTTGCGGAGTGATTTTCAATGGCTTAATGTTTCTTGGATCCTCAGGGCAATTTTTCCGAGCCCAGGCCCGATTGCTTGAGTATCAATACCTTTGGGATCGGCGGGGGCAATGTTCCCTGTTGCCCCCGGCCCCCTCTTCGGTACGTGGCTGACGTGAACACTGTGAACCAGTGATGGGGATCCAGTTTTGCCACCGATTCTGTGGTGCCGCCGCTGGCTTTATTTATATGCTTGCGCATGAATTCCAGGAGTGCGTTCGGATCGTCTGTGGCGTGCATTTGACGTCCCTGAGGGCGTGCATCGGACGTGCAGCTGCTACGTTTTGCAGACAGACATATGAGGAAGTCATTCAATCTATTCCATGTGGTCGATGGTTGTCAGCTGTTAATGCCAATTTGTGGCACTTTCATTGGTTTGATTTGAAGGAAACACCAAGGTTGCCTCTGGTTGCAGGTGCATTTTCCGGATGTCGAGAGAGCAGAATGGCTGAACAAGGTGAGTGAATTCAAACATTGTTCCCTCCAGCATTAGCGGTTGGTTTTCTTCCTTTTTTCAAATGAACTTCTTTTTTCTTTCTTTTTTTTGCAAAGTATGGTAAGATTTTATTTAATATCCTATTTTTGGTGCATTTTTAGGAACAAGTCTTCATCAAACGCTCCGAAAGTCAAACGATCTAGATCATCGTTTGACTTCCGTAGTCTTTGGTCAAGGCTCGGAGCCGAAGCAGAATTGGCAAATGGCCGGTTAGAACCAGTTTTAACCATATCGGTGCCTAAAACTGGTTGAAGCCGACCAAAACTAGCTGAAGATACCACTACTATTCGCTAGCATGCTGAGAAACTTGGATTTCACATTGTATACATAAAATCACTATGTAACTGGGTGTCAAATACCAGTCAGTAGATATCGTTTTACATACTGGAACAGACTAGCTGACAGATCTGCATGAAACGCAAGGGGGACATGGTTTCCTTTGTGGTTGACCGATATTCACCTTCATATTTTGTGTTTTCATCTTGTCACGTTGGCCACCTTATTCAAATGAGCCGTATGAATTTATATTGAATTCAAGATCCACCTAAACACGTACCGATACTACGGACCCAACCATTCAATATCAGTCAGGTACAACTGTATTGGTAGGCGTTTATCTCATGTGTTGTATGCAGAGCATTGATCGTATGTATTGTATACAGTGGGAAGTGCAGACGTAGGGAGTTCATGGCTGAATATACAAGTCTCTGGTAGTGTTTGAGCATAACCTTTGTCCAATGGCGAATCACAGGAGTATATGTCTCTGTGATAAAAGGCGGTGTCGATCATGAGTGTAGGTTGTGCTGTAGTAGATAATTGATCGTAGCAACGCGTCAGTAATTTTTCAGTTGTTTATTTCATTTCTGTACCTTTACGACGAAGTCGCTGGAACCGGAAAGTTCAATGAGTTTTGCCAGTTTCAATCACCAAGTTGCAAAGACTAGTTTTGGCCAGCCCATTTAAGCTATGGTTTAAGCCTGGTAGAACTTCCACGTGACAACAATTTGCCAACCATAAACCGCAAATTATCAAAAGGATAGGTAACCTTACTTTGTGTTGTCATTGCAAAGCAATGAATTCGCGCGTCCTACATATTTCAAGTACGGAGTGACTTAATTATTATTTTCGTGTGAGTTTCCGATGTACTAATCGCAAGCCAAGGATAGAACTGTCCATGTCCCGATGTGTTCACTGTGTGATGGTGACGTGAGCGGATCCTGACATTGCAGATGCTGAAGCAGATGTGGCCTTATGTGGGTGATTATGTCAAGAACCTGCTGAAAAGTCAGATCGAGTCGGGTCTGGCTACTACCATGGCCGGCTACAAACTGTACAACTTCAAGTTCGACAAGATATACCTGGGTGACATTGTAAGTCTTGGACACAGCATAGTATTCTATCAGATATCAATGTGAAGAAAATGAGTTATGCCTTTGACTTCATATTGGTGTGTTCGCATTTCCACTCCCAAACGTGCCGGGTCGGAATATCAACACGTTGTGTCAGAGCAGAATGCGATTGTGAGAAGATTCAGTCCTCCACACCGTGACCGCTGCCATCTTCAGGATGTTGCGGTGGTGTGTTCGTTTAACGAGCAGTTTGAATCGGAACTTTTCGATGTCTTTAGTTATATATTTTTCCTCTACAACTTTCCCAGTATCTGGAACTGCAGCCTAAGCCGAATGTGTTTCAAAGATGTACCTATATTTATGCATATCCTGAATCAGCATCATTTGCGCAATGCTGCATGATATGCTTATTAAGGCGTATCTAGCTGTAAACAAGAGATCAAGAGTCCCCGGAAGAGAACTCGCAAGACTTCAGCGTGAACCAGCCCTTGCCATGCCAGTGACTAAGACTAGCTTGAAGCGATGAAAACCAGCATATGTATATTCTGGCCAAATTTGATAGATTTACCACGTGCAAAGTTGACCTCTTTTGCTCCATTTAATTGGCGTGCGGACAACGAGAAAAGATATCGTTTTTTTCATCTCCCAGTTGCTAGCCATAATTGTATGAAAATGTTTATAAGTATGGTATGAGCAGCTATGCAGCTATGCCAGTGTCATAGCATTGATAAGTGGGTCCACTTTCGAAGTTATTTTTTTGGACGAAACAATGATCAGGGCCATCAGCTCAGCTGCACGAAGCTCAGTCCGGAAAATTAATGAACCTGTGAAAAAGGCATCGGCGTCATGGTGGACCTCGGGCTGTCAAGGTTCAATCGCCGCACGGCGCCGCGCCCACTAACAGTGCAAAAGGTGCGTGTGCGAAGCACACCTATCAGCATACAGACAGTCCCAAAACCACTGCCGGTACACAATTCGAACAGCACGACAAAACTGTTGGCAGTCCTTGACGTTACAATTCAATAGGTTGACTCATGCCGGCAGAATCTTGGACCTGATGAAGCGCTTCAATCTGAAACGCCCAACATCAGGCCCCTTTCCCCAGCTGATGGCGAGAGAACAGCTACTGACCCACAACAAGTCGTAGACCACTTTAAACTACACTACGCCAGCGTTTCTGGCAACAACACCTACGACCCATCGTAGTAAACTCTGGATGCCCTTGCCTCCATTGCAAATTTCGACTGTAGCAACACAGAAGACTACAACCAATCATTCGCTATGCACGAATTGCACCTTGCCCTCAGCAAGTGTGGAAGCACGCCGGTTTTGCCGGACGACATTCATTACCAGTTTTTCAAACATCGCAACGAATATTTACTAGCGGCCATTAACGATCTGTACCTAAGCGACACCTTTCCTGCTATTTGGCGGGGAAGTTTAGTCATCCCATTACCAAAACCGCATAAAGATCGTTCTACCCCAAAAGGGTATAGGCCTATGTAACTTACTAACGACGCTAGCAAGCTGGCGGAGCGCATAGTCAATACACGATTGCGACGCTTTCTTGAACACATCGACCTACTCGACGAATTTCAGTGCGGCTTACAGCGTCAAGAATCAACCACAGACAATTTCATTAGGCTAGTAGTGCACGATATTAAAATTGGTCTACGCATCAAACGCACAACAATAGCTTCATACTTAGACATCGTTGCCGCATTCGACCGAGTACACAAGTCCGCACTAACACACAAACTCCACAAGATAAGCCTACGCAGACACACGGCACGCTTCATTCTCAACTTCTTCAGATACAGGATCCTTAGGGTCAGATGCGGCAGCGTCACATCAATCGCCACAAATCAGGATCAGGGCCTGGCACAGGGGAGCGTGTTCTCGCCCAGCGTCTTCCTCATTACGATTAACGACATGCTTGCTGATGACACCGACACATCACTTCAATATTCACTTTCCGCGGACGACATAGCCATTTGGACAACAGCAAAATGCCTCCTAAAAGCTGAGGAAGCCATTCAAACAGTTCTTGACCACATATCAAAGTGGTGCAAAACTTGGGGTTTCACCTTGTCCCATAAAATTTGCCAGTCACATATAGTCGCCTTTCCCCCCTCCCCCCACCACCACCACCACACACACACAACTATCCTTAATATCGACGGCAAAACCATCTAACAGGTGAAAAGCTTCAAGTTCTTAAGAGTAAACTTGGACCAAAACCTTAGCATCAACGCACATATCACTGCCATCTTGAAGAGATGCACGAAGCGCGTCAACTTACTCCATGCACTTGTAAGCATAGCAGTGGCGTCGCCACGAAATTCTTCCAGGGGGGGGTCAATGTTGATAGGGGGCCTCCTGCTCCTCGAAAGGGGGCCTCCACTGTGTTGGGGCCTCCTATTGCTTTTTAGGCTCTTAGTATGGTTCCCGAATGGGAAGATGATTTTATATTGATGTCTCGTTTGTTCTTGGCATGGTGCATCATTTACGCAAAACGCAATAGCAAGAATCTTCTTTTTTTCGCTGAGAACTGAGCCATACCAGGGTATAAATAAGCAAATGTGGATAAATACGTGCCAAAACAAACCAATATATTTATGCTTTATCGACGAGAAGAATCTTCCCGCTGATCTCTAGATTGTAGCGAGCTGGTGGGGCTCGTACTGAGCATATCTTAAAGGTATCTCCCATTGAGCAACCCACTTCTATGTCCACCAAGTTTAACTGAATGTAGCTAGGTTCATCACTACTGTTAGTCATTCCCACCAGCTTGATCTCATAAACAAGCTTAAACGATAATTTCTCAGTCCAAGGACGACAATTTCGCGAAGGTGACAACGATAAGTGGATTGAATTGTTTTTCTGATCGTCATCTTGGGGATTTAAAAAAAAAAATCATTTGGTGCTGGCTGCAAGGCACTTGGCACAGAAGCTAAAATAATAAATCCTCCGGGAATAAATTCACGGCAAGAACAAGCATTGAACAACAATGCATCAATGGCAATGCAACAATGAAACAATGACAATGCATAAATAATGCAAAACCTTCGAATTCCACGTCGTCACGCCCCTGGTTATCGCTGTGCTGTACCGTTTTGTAAATTATGTCGTTGAGAAGGTATTGAAGCTGGGAAGCTCTAATCATGCAGGCTGTAATCACAGAAGACAACTTTCTAGGAAGAAAATACATTTTAAAACATCATTCCTCCCATTTAATATGGGGCATCGGTGTTTTGTATGCTTGTGAGGGGGAATTTTCCCCCGCAATGTTGGCTTTGCTCCATGGGCGTAAGTTTCTGAAAATTATTGGGGGACCAGCGACGCACCTATATTTGCGCCAAGGGGAGGGGGGCAAACGTATTTGAAGGGGGTCCAACTACTCAATAAAATCTTCCGATTTCGAAAACTATTTTGTCAAAGGGGATCTTTTTAAATAAAATAATTAGTGATCAACTGAATTATCCTGTGGAAGGGCCTAATCTACCACTATCGTTTCTGATTCGTCGGATTTCAACCCTAGCTCCCCAACCCTGTTCGAATGTATTATTTTGGTATCCCTTGATAAGCCACCTCGCACTGCTGAAATTACACCTACACAAATCACTTTAAAATGTAAAATTTCCCAATTTCAGACATTCCAGTCCATAGTGCCCGGTCGCCACGACGCCAACGTTAGTGCACGTGCACACCCATCTTGCGCATTCGGCGCATTCGCCACACTTCGTGCGATGCTACGGATTCTGCTGGGCCTCCTACGCTTTGTTAATTGCTGCCACATGATAGACTTACGCCATATCTGACGTGATAAAATGCTTCGTATGGACGTTCGCTGCGAAAATTATATTAATTAAATTCGATCATTAGTTCCCTACTTCCCATATTTTATTGTGAAGAATTGCGGATACCCGCTGAGCTTTGATGCACCTCATATCTTTCGTTAAACATGCTTCAAGGTTGGCTACCGAACCGAGGCCCTGCCTGAGTGTACTTCTTTGGACCCGTTTCGTGTTTCTTTGTCTACGGATGTGTCTTAGGGCTCCAATCCATTTTTGTTAGAGGCCCAACGCATTTTCGAAACCCCTGCTCGTTTTAGGTTTTTGTTGCTTTTTTGCGCACCTAATTTTTTTTTTTAGTTGTCGGGGCGCTTGAAAGATCTCGATGCGTTTACTTAGTGCCCGGTATTTTTGTTCGTTTTGGGACCATGTTGCTTTTTGCGGCCCCAGCCTCTTTCCAGGCTTATCCTGACATAGTTTGTTTCTGGTTTGGAGTTTCTTTAAGTGTCTGCACCACTGAAGAGGCTTTTCTGCATTCCACGTGTCTTTTTGCACGCTTTTTTCCCGCGTGCTTTTTTCAATTGTTAAGCTTGACATTTTCTTATCACTCCTGACGATGGCCCCTGGCCGAAACGTTGAGTAATAAAGTATAATCCTTAACGTTACTTTTGATGTCAACTCAGCACCTCCTGTATGTTGAAGGTCGTATATTTTCTTTACACGCAATGTCTAAAACCCAGGGGCATCTAAGAGCCATTCTTCGTTGTATTAAACTATATAGTTATGGCTACGACGCATGTTTTCGGGCCCTGTCGCTTTTTGCGAGACTGCTTTGGAGGGCCAGTCGCATTTTCGGTCCCCGTTGTGCTCTTAGGGTCCCGCTGTGTTTATTTGGGGCTTCTGACGCACATCTGTGGGGCACCAGTACGATTGTGTGGCTTCGGTGCGATTTTGCTGGGTCCTAGCGCGACTTATCGTGCCCAGGCGCGTAGTTCCGGGACCCAACGCCAGTTATCCGGGCTCAACGCGATTTTTGTGGATGTCTTCTGAATTTTCTTTAAGTTCCGAATCCCGGCCTGATCTTTCGATTCCCTGGCGCCATGTTTTTGTTTATCATCTCGATTTTCTTCGAGCTCCGGTATGTTTTTCGATGCCGTACGTGATTTGTCAAAGCATCTGATGACATGTTCGGTGCTCCAGAACCATTGTCCTGCCCGGCCTTTTTTTTTAATCCCTCCTTATTTTGGAGGGCTCCGGCTTTATTTTTCGGATACCGATGCGACTTTGGGGGTCACACGGTGCCTATGTGGGGCCCTAGACGCCAATTGTTGGCAGCTCCGACGTTAATTTTTTATGCCCAGACCAAATTTTTGGTACTACCGATGGGAATTGTGGGTCCGAGCGCGAAATTTGGTGGGACCGGTTCGAGTTTGCGGGGCGCGTTGCACTTAGCTATGACCCCAACGCGATCTTGGCGGTTCCTGTTGCAGATTTTCGTGCCTCGGAGCGAGTTTTCTGGGGCCCGCCGTATTCACTTGGAGCCCCTATGCGAATTCTGGTGGATCGACGCGAATTTTTATGGCCCCAGCGCGACTTTTGGGGGCCTCGGCTCGATTCTTTGGAGCATATCCCTCTTAGGAGGGAGGGGGAATTTGCCCCTTTGATGTCACTGCGGCCACCGAAGGACTTCTTTTTTTCAGCCGATAGCACCTTTCGGAGTATAAATGCCCTCCGGGTAATTTTTTCCGGACCTGTTCTTAATTTTCCGGTGCTGGGGTCGATTCGATCGAGACTCGGTGGGAACTTTTGGAAATCGAGTTCTATTTTTTGAAAGGTCCTTATGTGATATTTTTGGGTCCTGGTACGATTCTTCGGTCTCCAAGTGCGATTTTTTCGGTGCCCTCACACGTTTTTTTCCAGTGCCCCACGGGTTTTGGGGGGACTTTGACCCGACTTTTGGGGGCGCAGAGTGACATTCCGGTTGATAATTGACTTTTGGGGCAGCTGCAACCTTTGGGGTCCCGGCGGGACCTTTTTGGTCCCCAGTGAGATTTTCAAGGGCTGCGACGCGACTTTTTAGTCCAATGTAATCTTTTGTGTCCCGACGTCATCTGCTTGGATACCTAGCGCGAGTTTTAGCGACCTCGACACTTTGTGGGTGGCCAATACGTTTTGGATGCTTTTGGTGTCATTGTTGGGGCCCCAGAGTGATTATCCATGTTCGGATTGTTTTTCGTTGCCCCGGCTTCATTTGTGTCCCAATGATACTGTTGGGGAACGGTACAACATATCGCGGACCATTTGCATGGTCCGGGCGTGAATTTTTGGTACCCTAGGCTCAGCGTGATTTTCAGCGGCCCCGGCCGGATCTTTTTGGGCCCATATCGTGATTTTCAAGTACCCCGGCACGACTCCTGCCATTTCAGGGGTTTCTTGCAAATTATAGACCTCTCTCGTCTTAGGGGTCTCGTCTCATTTCCTGGAGCCTCTTTACCGGTTTTGGACGTCTTCTCGTGCGTCCTACCCTCCTCCATATTCAATGGTCCTCCTCTCCCGTTTTGGAGGGCCTCCTCCCACATCCTGGGGCCCCTTTAACATTGCATGGGGCTTCCTCTCATGTTCCAGGGGCATCCTTTGCCAAATTAGGGGCCTCCTGCCACGCCTCGTGGGCCTCCTCCTTTGTCCTCGCAAAGCTTACACGTCTTGAGGGATCTTCAATTTTGGAAACCTCGCCTCCTTCCGTACCTGCTAACTACCACTCCCATCTTAAGGGCCTTCTCTCATTTCCTGGGAATTCCTTCCGGCAGTCGGGGCCTCATTCGGCCCTGGAGACCTACTCCATCTCGAGGGACTCCTCTCGAGTCCGGCAGGGGCCTCCTTTTCTCTTCTTGAGGCTGTCTTTTTAAAATTAGGGGCCTCCTCTCACGTCTTCGGGGCCTCCTGTTCTGCGTTTTGATTCTATCTTTGCCCATTTTAAGGGTGGCCTCTTATCTCCTGGTGGACTCCTGTTCTCTCTCAAGTGCCTCCTCTTCCAAATTACACGCAACCTTTCCTATCTCAGTTACCTTGTCATTTCCTGGGGACCTTCTTACCCGTCTTGAAGCCTTCTTTCTGGCCTGGGAGCCATCCCTCTTATCTAATTGCCCTTCTCTCCCATTTTAGGGGATTCTTCGTTCATGATAGGGTCTCATTTCCAATCTTATATCGTCCTCTTCCGAATTAGGTGCTTCCTGCCACTTTTCTGGATCATCCTTGTCCATCTTGGTGGAACCTTACCCGTTTTGGGGACGGCTTTTGCGTCTCCGAAACCTCATCTCATATCCACTGGCTTTCTCTTCCGTCTTTGGGCCTCCTCTCATTTTCTGAGGTCTCCATTCCCGTATTGGGCCTCCTTTGTAATCATGGGGGCCTCCTTTGCAATCCTGGGGGCCTCCTTTGCAATCCTGGGGGCGCCCTTTGCAATCCTGGAGGCCTCCTTTGCAATCCTGGTGGTCTCCTTTGCAATCATCGGACCTCCTTTGCAATCCTGGGGGCCTCCTTTGCTATCCTGGGGCCTCCTTTGCAATCCTGGAGGCCTCCTTTGCAATCCTAGGGGCCTCCTTTGCAATCCCGGGGGCCTGCTTTGCAATCCTGGGGCCTCCTTTGTAATCCTGGAGGTCTCCTTTGTAATCCTGTGGGCCTCCTTTGCATTCCTGGGGGCCTCCTTTGCAATCCTGGAGTCCTTCTTTGCAATCCTGGGGGCCTCCTTTGCAATCCTGGGGCCTCCTTTGCAATCCTGGGGGCCTCGTTTGCAATTATGGGGCCTCCTTTTCAATCCTGGGGGCCTCCTTTGCATTCCTGGGGGCCTCCGTGCCAATTGTTGGCATTCTCTTGATTTCTGGGGCCTCCTATCCTCTCCTAGGTGCCTCCTTCTTCAAATTTGGGGCCTCCTCTCACGTCTTGGAGGCCTCCTCTCATGTCTCGTCGGCCTCCTTGCTCACTTTTTTTCCTGTGCATTTCCGGATAGGGGCCTCCTCAAATTTCAGGGGGGGCGCCCCCCCCCCATCTCACGGCAGGGGGGGGCGACTGTCCCCTCTGCCCCCCACTCTGTGGCGACGCCCTTGAAGCATAGACTGGGGCGGAGACAGGAAAACTACTGCGATTCGACAAGTCATCATACGACCCATCCCGGGATACAAAAGCATCATCTTTGCTACAATTTCACCGACACTGAGGAAAAAGTTAGCAACCATTCAAAACAATTGCACCAGAGCAGCCACATTAGTTCTCAGCGCCACATCGATAGCCAGTCTTCTAGTAGACTCAGACTCCCCTCCGCTTCAAGAGGACACAACAGCTGTGCTGCTACCACATTAAAATCAAGTCAAACTGATTGCGCCAAACTAACAGCCTCAACCATTGTCCATTATGTCCATTATACCACAGCTCACTGCGACACCTGCAACACCACATTAAGCATAGACCACATCCTGCTAAACTGTAGTAGCTTTGACGCTCGAAGACAACCACTTCTGCCAAGAAGAGGGATTCACCATCTCGCTTCCATCGCTTCTGAGTGACAAGCACCCAGCAATCCTCCAATGACTATCTGACTACCTGTACGCCATCAAACCAGCAAGAGCATTGTAGCACCACACCATCAACACGCACTCCAACATGCAATGCATGCCCGCGCATTCGCTTGTAGGAATAACGCAAATAGCCATCCACGAATAGCATCGGACGCACATGAGCCGATTCGCTTTCCGATTCGAAATAATGGCTACGTTGCGGTGCCGTCGGACGTAGATGAGCCAATTTGCCTTGCAATTCATAACCTGAGACGGCTACTCAGAAGTGCAACAGACGTAGATGAACCGAATTGCAAAACACCCTACTGACCTTACACACAATCCTGCATGAAAGCACTACTAACAACTAGCATGCGGCAGCTGGCGCGATAGGCAGTGCGGACAATTATCTCCTTGTTTACACGATAAAGATCCTTCGGTGCTTTCCGGCAAGAGTAGGCTAATGCCGGCACCCCCGCTACATGAACTTTCCCGTCACTCTTCCCGCACCCCAACTACAAGTTGCCTTGCGGAGGAGTAAAGTAAAACTAACAACACTAAACATCCGAGAGATGTCCCCCCCGCCCCCTCCACCGCCCAGCCCTCGCCTTCAGCGCCTTAACGTCACATACACTATAACGTAAGATTCCCTTTAGGTCAGTGTACACTTGCCTTCAAGTTGCTTGTAAAACCCACTCGGTTTGAAGACGGCGCAAATGACCTCTATGGTCCAGCACTCCTCTAAGCACATTCTCCCCCCCCCTCCCTCCCTGTGTTGACACCTCCCCACGGCCGGCAGTTTGGCAATACTGGCGTTCCTCCGTAGTCTGTGCCGTCAGTACAGTGGTGTTCCCTTCCCGTGTGACCCGACACCATCTCACCGTCGGCAGTGAGGCGATGCTGACGCCCCCGCCTAGTCTGTTCTGTCAGTACCGTGGTGTTCCGCTCCCGGGGTTGCATTTGTGCTTTGGAATCCTGGATGTAGAGAAGAAAATTATTGGGTAATAGGATATGGAGATTATACCTTTCTTGAAACTATGATATAAGAATCTCATTTTGCAATTTCCAGTACATCTTGAGCACCTTATCACGCGAATGATCAATTCTGGTCGAAGCGCCCTGAAGCCCAAATGACTAACGAGCACCTTACCACAGATCAACTCATTGTAAAACAGTACCGTTCGACATTTAAATTAGAAAATCAGAGGATGATTTTACGGAGATGATAGTGTTCTGGATGCCAACATCCGGAAACAGCCTATTTGTCCAACCCCGTCCACTCCCCACGTGACACCGTGTGACTGTCGACAGCCGCCGAGGGTGGGCGGCGTCAAGGTCTACTCAGACAACGTGCAACGCTCCGAGATCATCATGGACCTGGAGATCTTCTACGCCGGCGACTGCCGCATCGAGTGCAGCTTCAGCAGAATGTCGGCCGGCATCAAGGACTTCCAGGTGAGGCGGCAGGAGGCTGCTGAAGGCGGTGAAGGACGTTATCTGCTGTAAGCTGTGTTGACTGTACACCCTGAGATGCATGCGCTGGTCCGCACTGGCCAACGAGCTGCGACTCTGGCGTGGTTCGTCAGCTCAGTGTGCTCTGGAGTGATGCCGCTGTCGACCGTGAGCTTGGGCGTCGGTAGCTCAGTGGTTAAGCTGAGCGTCTGGCACGCCAGAGGTACGTGGTTCGATTCCCACACGATGCCCGCCCTTCCTGTCAGGGTGAGAGGCAGGCGACGCCAGATATCCTCAGCTGATGAGTGCGTCGTAAAGCCACAATCCAATACCAGTTACCAGTTACCAGTATATTCGAAAATGGTCCAACATGTTGCGGCTTTTCACATTTTCACGTCAGGTGTGTAAAACATGGTGGTATAAAATAAACACGGCTAAAAGTGATCTAAAATAAGCACGGCTATACGTGGCAGTTCATTAGCATTCTCAATTGCACACATACATACATCAATCCATTGGACCAGCGCGCCCTTTCATTTCGTCGACGGTCGTCCATCCTACTATAGAAAAGCACACGACTGATCAGTATATAACAGTGCCATTTATCTACCATCGCTTTCCTACGATTTCCTATAACTGAGGTAAAAGCTCACTTGAAGAAATCACCGAAAATCACAGAAAATCACGTATCATCTACGGATCGTAACGCGTCCCGAAGCGCTGTCCTAAAAGTCGGGTCACAGGGTTCAACGCATATTGAATTGAGCAGCGCAACGCCACGATAGCATAGTCGGCGACGGCCGGCTTCCGTGCGAATTTGCGGTAGCGTCCACTGGTCAGACTGTCGCGTGCCGTAGCCGTGTATTCTGTTGGCGCGCGGTCCGATCGAGAGAGTGACGCCCAATCCAATCCGATCGAGAGAGTGACGTGACCGGTGCCGGTGGCGATGACGCTGACCCGGTGTCGGCCTCCTCTCCAGCTGCACGGCGTGGTGCGGATCGTCTACAAGCCGCTCATCACTACGATGCCGCTCATCGGCGGCATGCAGATCTTCTTCCTCAACAACCCCGACATCGACTTCAACATGCTGGGCATCGCCGACGTGCTGGACATGCCCGGCCTCAGGTCAGTGGGTCGGTCGGTCGGTTCGGGTAGGGCGGCTGAATTCTCACATCAGGTGGACTTGGATATTCTGACTGCGTTGGAGTTTCTGAGGTGATCAATGGGCGCAAATGATCAACTCTGGTCGAATCGTCCTAAAGCCCAAATAACTAACTAACTAACTGAGGTGATGAAAGCATAACGATTTATTTCGAAATTGTAGTTGTTCGGTGGTGCATAGAAAGTTGGAGACTTCTGTTCAAGCCAATATGTGATCCATATATATTTCGGCATTACGAGTTGTGAAGCGATGAAGGCGTTCTCACCGGGGTGTCGCTGACTCCCTAGAAGTAGTGCTGTGACTCGTGAGTCTCCAACTTTGTACCGTGTTGGTCGATGCATGTCATTTGTGTGACCACTGTTGTGTGCATGTATTCTATGGTGATCCTCTCCGGTTCTTGTGCTCCGTGATTTTCGGGGTATCTTGTGGTGCCCGTAGCCGCCGCATGTAATTATATAACAGTCGTCTGAAGATATGCGGGCCCTGTCCGTGTTTTATGGCCGTCGTCCGATGTTATGCGTGCCCCTTCGTGGTTATATGGCCGTCGTCCGATGTTATGCGGGCCTGTCCGTGGTTCTATGGCCGTCGTCCGATGTTATGCGGGCCTGTCCGTGGTTATATGGCCGTCGTCCGATGTTATGCGGGCCTGTCCGTGGTTCTATGGCCGTCGTCCGATGTTATGCGGGCCTGTCCGTGGTTCTATGGCCGTCGTCCGATGTTATGCGGGCCTGTCCGTGGTTATATGGCCGTCGTCCGATGTTATGCGGGACTGTCCGTGGTTCTATGGCCGTCGTCCGATGTTATGCGGGCCTGTCCGTGGTTATATGGCCGTCGTCCGATGTTATGCGGGCCTGTCCGTGGTTCTATGGCCACCGCTGTTCGGTACTGTTGCCGCAGTTTGTGGGTGTCTTAATTGTGCCCGGTGTTCTGTTACCGCTGTGTGCGGGCATCTTCCTTGGATCCGGTGTTCTCCTTGGATCCGGTGTTCTATTGCTGCTGTGTGCGGTTACATTGGCGCTGTATGTGGATACCTTGCCGGCTGTCTGTGGTGATATCGACCACGGCCGAATGGCCACCGGCGTCCACAGTGGGATCCTGAGGAACGTAATCCTCGACACGATCGGTGCGATGATGGTGCTGCCCAACAAGTGGCCCATCATCCTGTCCAGCGACATACCCACCAAAATGGTGACCGCCTCTCAGCCGAAGGTCAGTGACACCTCCGCGGGAAGCTGACCTCTGAGCCCCAGAAGGCGGCTGCCAGGCAGTTGTGGTTAGTCGCGCTCCCACCAGTCGCCCGCCTCACGATTCAAGGTCGGTGCAAACTGCGGCCAGGCCGGCGTAGCTCAGTCCCGGGAGTCACGCTCATAGCTGATCTGAAGCCCGATTGACATATTTCCATCGAGTTGATAACCTTCGATCGCAGTGCAGTGTTAAAATAATGTTTTTCCCGTTAGGTGCGGGATGTCCAAATGAGTACCGCCGGATGTCGTAAGTCGTCATGGAAATAATGTCATTTATAATACTTCGGAGACCTTCACGCTCAGTTTTGAGCCAATAACTTACTTTTGACTGTAACATTTCCGTTTGTTGTGAGAGATGTCTACCTAATTAATGGATACCTATATCAACGATAGCAATAAAATACCTATGCTATAAACCGGCATTCTATAACGGAATACATGATAGGTAATACCTTCACCTGGAATTGCGTTACAGGATGTTCATGTATCACGGTCCGTTATAGTGAACATAATCATGATACGTATAAACGCAATGCTGTGTAAGAAGCACTAGGCCAATATTTCTTCGAGAAAGATGTGGATTCAGTGTTCATAAGGTGGTATATCCCACCCTATTTCACGAATAATGTATCACTCGCAATGCTAGTGCAGATTTCCACCAACAAACCGACTGCGCCCTTGTCCAAGGTCAGTCGAATTACTCGGGCGTTGCCCGACCATGGGTTGACCGCCGGTGCTTGTGCATGCTAGGTAGGCCTGTATCTGACCAACAGCTGGTGATAGCCGTCTTGTGTCACTCGGAGGGCACCGTGGTATGTTACACACCATCACTGGTAAATACATGGCTTGTCAGACACCAGAGGTATTGCTGGATGGAGCGGTATTGTTCGGTGAGCATTAACTGCGGCAAAAACCGCATCGTACGATACAAAAATGGATGATTGTTGGTTGGTGTGCGCACTTCAACAAAATTTGCATTTACATTTAGGTGTTCACTGGCATTATGGGGATCGTAACACCAGGTAATGTCATTACCGAAGGTGTTTGGAGCATTTCAAGGTCGCCACCGTGCACGACTGATTGCACACCTATCACAGGGGTGTGAGTGTGGCCACGGCGACAGAACACGGCCTGTACCGCCGTCACGTGTGCATTAAACAGTCGACGTGCTGCAGTTTTCCTGCATGATAGCGCGTGTCCCGCTGCTGACCGGCAGTTTTGTCTGGCCTTTAGTGACCGCTTGTGACCTACAGTTTTTTGTCTGGCCGTTAGTGACCACTCGTGGCCTGCAGTTTTGTCTGGCCGTTAGTTGTGATCGGCATGTTGGTAGCGACCGGAAGAGCTGGTGGGCAGAGCGAGCTACTGAATGGATGATATTAATTATATGTGGTTTCTAAGCTCTTTCATTGGCCCAAGAAGATCTGTTCTTCCTAATGACCTAATCTTCTTCCTGGCAACGACTTGATGAATGGATTTATTTTCGTCCCATGCACAAGTGTGCAAATCCCCTCCCCAAATCACACACCACCGGAAAGCAGGCGAAACTATAATCTGGCCAGTGGCGTAGCCAGGGGGGGGGGGGCGAAGGGGGCAGCCGCCTCGCCTCCCGAGAGGGTCGGAGAGGGCCCTCCAGGCAATCTCATTGAAGGTCTCGGAAGGGTCCCTCAAGGTGCAGGGGTCCGCAAGGGCCCCTGGGCCAACGTGAAGGGCTCTGGCCGACGAAAGGGGCTCACGCTGACGGAAAGGGTCCCGGGTCGATGAAGAGAACCCCAAGTCAACGGAGAGTGCCCTCGGAAAGATGTTAGGGCTTTTGGCTGGGCTGACGTGAAGGCCTTCTAGATCGACGGAGGGGGCCTCGTATCGTTGGGAGGGGCCCGAGGGCTCCGAGCCGATATTAAGGCCGACAGCTAGGTCAAAGCCGAAATAAAAGGTTCCTGACCTGATGGAGAGGGCCAAAACGTTCTAAAACGGGTCTGCGGCTTGCCGGAAAGGGTCTTGAGTCGTCCAACAGGGCCCCTGAGATGACGGAGGGGGCCCTAGCCCCTTGTTGCCGGAGAGGACCTCGGGACGTCAGAAAGGGCTATTTGGCTAGCGGATGAGTCCAAGCCGTACAAGGGTCCCTGACCTAATGGAGGGGCCTCAAGCTATTGAAAGAAGGTTTCCGGCCTGGCAGAGCAGGCACTGGATCACTTAGGAGGGTCCATGCGCCGACAGAGAGAACTCCTAGCCACGAGAGGATCCCGGGCCGTCGGAGAGAGCCAGAGCTGGTATGAAGGGTTGGCCTATCATAGCCTCCCTCTCCAGAGACTGAGTGTGAGGATGGCCAATCTTCCCCAATAATTTGAGGAACCAAGTTCAAAACCGCAAGGCATGTATTACGGCACTTGCTTTCATGAACACCAGAGCAAGAAGCAAGAAAGAAGCCGCATAAGCGACTGTACAGAACGCTTTATGTTTTTAGGACATGACCCGTATCAAGACTGTGACACGATGGTACTGTGAAAAAGCTCGATAGGTTCTGGAATGAATGGCGGATGAATGAATGCAAAACTGCAATGTTGTAGTTAACTTGGCTCTCCCATCTTGATCGACGCATGAAACTGTGCATAGATTATACACATGTATTCATAAGTTGGCATACCACACCTACAAGGCGTCAAATGACAATGCTGACCGAAAGCCGTGCTCAATTTGCCGTACTTAAGCGAATTTGTGTGATGAATATGGGATTAATGTTGTATTTCCTTTGCCGCAGTTACATGATTATCACAACACCAGGTGGTCGGTGAAAAGTTAATCTTACATAGACTGTAGTCTTATGTATATACTGTACATATAGCTTTGCATAGACTGTAGTCTATGTAAGGTTAACTTTTCATCCACGCTTCTTTGGGAACTTTGTTAGAGGTACATCAAACACATCAAAGCCAATAGGCTGAGCAAGGCGAACATACGTAGCTTTAAAACAAATACGACTTTCAAACGGTGGGTGTCACCTCACTTAATTTTGATTGTAACAACTTTTTCGTCCAGACAGTTCATTAGAGTTGCAGGTTAATACGGTTATCTTCGTTAGTTCTCGAGATACCAAAATCACCCAAACGGTAAAAACTTTATTTTTAGGCTTCGTGTGGGACCCCTATACCATTTGATAAATTTTGGTACCAATGACCCCAAATTCCTTAAATAATGGAATAAACCTGTTGAAGCTACAGCTTTTCACACTTTTGACAAAATGAACATACCTAGTGTTCACTGCTTCGGCCGCCACGCCTTTCGATTGCCCTGTCCTTTGACGTAGCCGGCAATAGTCTCCGCGGTTATCCACTGCTTCGGTCACAACGTCTTTCGACTGTCCTGGTTCCCAGTGGCATGGCTAGCGGTGGTCTCCGTGGGTTTCCATTGCTTCGGTTGCCACTTCTTTCCTAAGCCATCGACGTCGACCGCCGACAATGTTGTGAAACTTCGTCTGGACCTCTGCACAGTTTGTCTGTGCAGTGCTGCTCCAGTGATTTTGTCGTCTCGAGGCCCGTCCTCTGGCGCGTGCCGAAATGTGCTGGTTCAGAGCAGTGTGCTTACAGCTGAGTTTGACGGGCAGCGTCTTGCCAATTGCTGGAGCTTAGTGTTTTGTTTAGTGCTATTTAGTATTTTGTTTTGGAGTAATGTGTGTGTTTTGGATTGGTAGATGGCCGGGGCTGGGACTTGTGTGGTTTGTTTAAGCGCCCCATGTGACGCATTGAGTTCGATCCGGGGCGTTCTGATGTTTGTTTTGGTGAATAATTAATCAATGTTACGTCCCGAATTTGCCCGTGCTGTGTACTCTTACACCTTTCCGAGCCTGGGAAGATTTTCATTTGGGGTACATGTGAATGGTTGCCTAGTGGAGCAGCTATGCTATTTAGTTTCAGTTTTTGCGTTATTCCTTGTTGGTACGCGCACGTTTCTAGGACCCAAAGAATTGTTCGCTTATTGCTTTCGAGTTGCCGGCTTGAGTTGTTCTGAGAGATGCTCGAGTGATTTCAACCCCGGTCAAACTAGATCAATTGTCAATGTGCGGTACTATGTGTGGCATTTCCGTTTTCAGTGTCTCCGTTTGGAGATTCTAGTCAGCTGACCAGTCTAGCGCTGTATCTTAGACACACATCTAACGCATGGCATACACGTACACAGTGATTCAGGGCTCTTTTAGCAGCAGCCCCTCCCATGGTGCCGTCCACACACGGTATAAAGTAATGTCATCTGGCCGGCCCAAGTGTGGACCGTTGCTTGGCAACACGATTCGGTCGTGCTGCGGCAGCCTCTCGCCGAATCGGGGCCAAGGCCAAATTCAATTACTGATGGCGCATATTTTCGGAGATGGTAGTGCGCTGTGGATCTATCTGGAGACAGGCGGCGGCGCACTCGCTTGAGCACCATGTGTTCGAAAGATAATGTGACAAAAACAACGGTCACAAGGTTGTCCTCTGAGGTCACATACCTTATATATTTTACCGTTATGTTCCCGCATGAACGTTGTTCGGAAAGCGTTCGTCACTTATTTTTAAATTGTTGGTTGAGTTTGGCTGTGAACAGAGAGCTTACCATGGCCGAACCGCCGTGTCTCTCCTTCGTCGAACTGTCATCACCTGTTGAAGTATCGTCGTCAGTTGTTTCAAGGACATGTGGCGGCGTGCCATTAATTAATTTCACGTGACGTTTGCGTTCCAGACCACCTCGCCGTGCGCCTACCCCGCACGGAGCTAGACTGCTAGACGAATAGACCGACCTCGGTCCCGACGTTCACCCTGACCTTGACCGCAGGGCGTGCTGCGGATGCGTCTGATCGAGGGCCGCGACCTGATGAAGAAAGACCGCAACATCTTCGGCCAGGGCAAGTCGGACCCGTACGCGCTCATCTACATCGGCTCCAAGCAGTTCAAGACCAAGTACATCCAGGACACCGTCGACCCCGTCTGGAACTACGTGTGCGAGGTGAGGCGGGCCGCGCCGCTGCCAGAGCCGGTGTGACGTCATCCTGGCAGTGTGCCAGCGGCGCTCGCGTGGGCGGCCACGTCCCGGCCCGGCGCAGACCGGCCGCGCTGGCCTTGTATGGCGTAGCCGGGAGAAGCGATGCCGGTTCTGAACGCCACGGCTGCTCTGTGTGTAGAGTTACGACAAGCGGAGAGGAGAGATCCTTGCAGATGATTGGTCAAACTCGATCGGAAATGTCGCTGCCGAGGAGCATGTAATCGTTCCTGGTTTCCGTATCGTACGTTGCACTTACTGGTACGAAAGGACACTTGTGATGACTACAGGGTTGAACTAAGCTAAGAGTGCGTTGGAAGAACAATACATTTTGGTTCTTACGACGGATTCAATTGCTAATTCACATAGCGTTGTCAACCTCTCATGCCTATTGAATCCCTGTTCTTCCTCATTTTCCCCCTCAAAATTGTGTCCCAAAAAACATTAGCATTGTGCTCCTATTTTTTCCTCACGCGTGCACCATGTACAATCACCAGGAAGTGTTCGGTGACACAATAGCGAAGTAGGCAAGCTGGGCGAACTTAAAGCAAACGACTCTGGGTTGTCCGTGACTCTTGTTGACCCCGTGTGTTCAGTTTTTCTTATAGCTACCACTCCAGCCGGCGATCGCCACATGTCCAGTCCGACTGCGGTGGTGTGCTGCGCTGACCCCGCTACTGACCCGCTGACCGCACGCCGACCCCACGCTGACCTCATACCGACCCCACGCTGACCCCATACCGATCCCACGCCGACCCCATACCGATCCCACGCCGACCCCACGCCGACCTCCCGCCGACCACACGCCGACCCCGCTTTCGTGACGTGGCATGCGCGTGTCGTTGGTGCGTGTGTCGACGCGGGGCGTGACGCGACACTGCTCTGACGCTCTCTGTTGCGGCCAAGTTTGACCTGATTGAGTCGGTGGGACCTCGGCTCTGGATAGAGCTCTTGGACTCGGACGACCCGGGCAACAAAGACGATAACCTGGGCAGGTGAGGTGACCACTCCTCGCACGACTGTCGCCCCAACTCGGTCCGTCGGCGCTGGACGACAGACCGCACGCTACATCTGGTTGTCGGCTTCACACTCTCGCAATCTCTCTGTCTCGGGACTCTTGCTCTGTGTCTCCTCTGCCCGTCTGCCGCTGGGCCGCCGCCCGCCGGCATGTGCTACGCGGTCCCGCCTGCCGCGGTCGAGGCGGCGGTGCCTAACATCCCGTCACCCAACACGCCGGCCGGCACCGCCGATCTCTCCCATCTCTCGGTGCCCCCCTGACTCCGGCCAGGTGTGTCCGTGGGCGGCCGAGCCGCGTGACCGAGTGCCGTGTGCCGGTGATTCAGACGGTGCTGGAGCACGTGGTCGGTGTCCGGCTCGTGCTGGACATGACGGATTACGACTCCGGTCCGTGCGATGACGATGACCTGGGCAGGTAACGTTCGCCAGGTGCCGGTGGCCAGGATATGTGCCGTAAGTTCTGCCGGCTGGTGGCTGTCGGACTGGCGGTATTGTCGCCTGTTTAGGGTTGTGCCGTCAGTTCTGCTGGGTGGTGGCTGTCCTACTGGTGATATTGTCGCCTGTTTGGGGTTGGCGCGTGCGTGCTGTTCGTGTTTCGTTTGGTTGCGGTGCGTGTCGTGCTGGTTGTGTGTTATGCCGTGTGTGTCGTGTCACGTAGCTATTTAGACATCAATTGCCTTGGCTAGTTTGAGCGATTCACTGTGTGGGGCTTGTGTTCCAGCTTTGTTTTGTGATTTCCTTCCTTCCTTATTTCCACGCTGAGATATTCATTAGTTTGTGGCTTCGGCTCCATGCTATTTCTCATATCAATTGGAAGAATGTTTTGTGTTCCATTTTGTAAACCGTTTCCATAATTGGGAGCTCTGCTTAAAAATCGCAACTGTGATATATCAGAGTATCCATTTTTGGAAACTTGAATGCCCTGGACCCCTTCTAAACAATTTTAGCTTTAAGTGACGGCAACGGCGTTTTCTAGCTCTTTCTATGGACATGGCAAGAGCTCACCATTTTTATTTTGTAATCGAACTGGCAAAACCTCAGTTGAAGATATTTAATAATATTTTCTGAAAGGTGAAAACAATGTGTTTTAGTTTAGACGCTGATATGACTTCAATTTGTCTCCTTTTAGCTACTTTCCGTGCATGTACATGGCTGTAATATATTCAAAATTTTCAGATAGCTTCGTTTCGCGTCAAAAGAAAAACAGGAGTCGTCCTCTCAGAATGTGGCTCATTGTGTTGCACATCAGGCAACTACGCTGCATAGCTGTATGAGTATTTATATAATTATGTCTGGTTCCTAATGACTGGGATGAGTGACAACGTAATGCAGTCTCCCATTTTTGTTCGTGAGCATTACTTGCTGTGGAATACTTCATGAAAATGTGTCGATGAGTTCCAATTTTTGGAACTTGCATATCTCAATTGTTTTTTTTTGTTTAAAGTTCAATGTTCTAAAAGTAGGCCTTCAAACCACGTTCTCCAACTGATGCCCTGATCTGCTTCACGCTCATTTCGCAACTGGTATGCAGTTTGGAAATTCATAGCACAGACCAATTTTTAGTCGAACGTCACTACTCCCAGCGGTCTTATTTTGGCCTGGAATTGGGCTCCTTTGAGCATTCAGCCCACCTCCAAACCTCGATGCTTCAATCCCGGAAAGTCTGGTGACGTGCTGATTGTTCGGGAAGTGGCTGAGTTAGACGGGCGCGTGCAAGTGTGCACCGAGTCATGACAGGGCGTCGACTGCCTGGTTATTCCGGGGCGTGCATCATATCCAGACAGTGTTGGGGCTGAGTTCAGTGGTGCCAGTTTGTGATGCCTGGTTATTCCGGGGCGTGCATCACATCCGGACAATGTTGGGACTGAGCTCAGTGGTGTCAGTTTATGTTTCCTGGTTATTCCGGGGCGTGCATCACATCCAGACAGTGTTGGGACTGAGCTCAGTGGTGCCAGTTTATGATGCCTGGTTATTCCGGGGCGTGCATCACATCCAGACAGTGTTGGGACTGAGCTCAGTGGTGCCAGTTTATGATGCCTGGTTATTCCGGGGCGTGCATCACATCCAGACAGTGTTGGGACTGAGCTCAGTGGTGCCAGTTTATGATGCCTGGTTATTCCGGGGCGTGCATCATATCCAGACAGTGTTGGGGCTGAGTTCAGTGGTGCCAGTTTGTGATGCCTGGTTATTCCTGGGCGTGCATCACATCCGGACAGTGTTGGGGCTGAGTTCAGTGGTGCCAGTTTGTGATGCCTGGTTATTCCGGGGCCTGCACCACATCCAAAGTGTTGGGGCTGAGCTCAGTGGTGCCAGTTTATGATGCCTGGTTATTCCGGGGCGTGCATCACATCCAGACAGTGTTGGGACTGAGCTCAGTGGTGCCAGTTTATGATGCCTGGTTATTCCGGGGCGTGCATACATCCAGACAGTGTTGGGACTGAGCTCAGTGGTGCCAGTTTATGATGCCTGGTTATTCCGGGGCGTGCATCATATCCAGACAGTGTTGGGGCTGAGTTCAGTGGTGCCAGTTTGTGATGCCTGGTTATTCTGGGCGTGCATCACATCCGGACAGTGTTGGGGCTGAGTTCAGTGGTGCCAGTTTGTGATGCCTGGTTATTCCGGGGCCTGCACCACATCCAAAGTGTTGGAGCTGAGCTCAGTGGTGCCAGTTTGTGATGCCTGGTTATTCCGGGCGTGCATCACATCCGGACAGTGTTGGGGCTGAGTTCAGTGGTGCCAGTTTGTGATGCCTGGTTATTCCGGGGCGTGCATTACATCCGACAGTGTTGGGACTGAGCTCAGTGGTGCCAGTTTGTGATGCCTGGTTATTCCGGGCGTGCATCACATCCGGACAGTGTTGGGGCTGAGTTCAGTGGTGCCAGTTTGTGATGCCTGGTTATTCCGGGGCGTGCATTACATCCGGACAGTGTTGGGGCTGAGCTCAGTGGTGCCAGTTTGTGATGCCTGGTTATTCCGGGCGTGCATTACATCCGGACAGTGTTGGGACTGAGCTCAGTGGTGCCAGTTTGTGAGACAAGCTGCTCGATGTACGAGGCGACGCGAGGCTGACTGCCAAATGCCTGATTCTCCTGGATCAATGCCGGATCAATGTCGGCATTAGTCACGGTCCTCAGCGGCGTCCGACGCGACCAACAGCCCTAGGTGTTGTGCCTGGTGTGCACACACATTTGTTCGCTCGGTCTGTCCGATGCACATGTCTGCCGGTTATGTCACGTGTGTCGGTCTTAACAGACTGTAGCGCTAGTCGGCGACCAACTTAACTTTCTGGGTGGACTTGCACGTCTCGGATCTGGCTGGAGAAACGGGTCCAGATTCGACCATGTGGTCAGGGATTGTTTTACTGTAGGAAAGGATGCAGGGTTTGGCCGTCGGAGAGGAAGCCCGGTGCTCATAGCCGCAGCACTGGTTGCATATGCCTCTGCAGAGGCAGCCTGTATATTGGAGGGGGTTAGTGTGCTGCCGTACAAAGACAAAACCCTACACGGCGGTTTTTATCGATTTTTCGTTTTTGATATAAAAATGACCGCCTATTTAAGCTGCATTTGTTAAAATAAAAATCACAATCTTCCGAGGAAATTCAAAAAAGTTATACACAAAAACGGTTTTCAAAATCCATACGTAAATTTTGAACCTAACAAAGACAAGACAAAACCCATTACGTCTTTCTTTTGTGGAAGAATCCCATACGTTGACAGAAATGACAAAGGCAAAAGCCAGTACAACCTTATCGAGTGACATCAACCCGTACGTTCTCTCTCTGTCTCTCTCCCGATGCTGACGATATTCAATGCCAAAACCCACTACGTGCAAGCATGACGATCGTGTTAGGTTTTGCTTGCATCTTGGCACCATTCATACTTGACAAAAACCCATACGTTGTCATATAATGGTTTTTGACACGCGACACATGAAGTTCAACTTCGACGTATGGGATTTTACCATGGAGCTGGCGTGTCTGCAAAAGCGGTGTCAGTGTCGCTCCACAGCCTCATGATACAACTGCTCCTTCTGGCGACACTGTCGCTCCACCGCCTCATGACATGGCTGCTCCTTCTGGCGACACTGTCGCTCCACCGCCTCATGACATGGCTGCTCCTTCTGGCGACAGTGTCGTTCCACAGCCTCATGATACGGCTGCTCCTTCTGGCGACACTGTCGCTCCACCGCCTCATGATACGGCTGCTCCTTCTGGCGACAGTGTCGTTCCACAGCCTCATGATACGGCTGCTCCTTCTGGCGACAGTGTCGCTCCACCGCCTCGGGACACGGATGTGTTGTCCACATAAAGGTGTTTTCATGCAGAAGATACGCGCCAAACTCCTGTGACACCGAACACCTCAATTGGGTCCTGGTCCGCATTGGGCATATCTCCTTGATCGGCTCCGAGGCTGAAGCAAGTCTACTGGATGATGATATTTCACCACTTATTTCAATTTTTGCCAAGCCATTCATGCCTACCCATGCGATCCAGGGCGTACCCGCTGACGTTGTGCCTGAAGTTCCAGTTGGGGAGCCTATTCCACTCACGAATCTTGCTGACTGCGGGAATGAAGCTGCGCGGCCACCAAAGAAAAGAGCAAGAACTGAGAGTGAAAGTCTTCAACTTTTCTCTGAAGCACAATGTCAAGCCTCCACCAATTACATGCATCAGAGGGTGCCAGAAGCGTTGCGCCACTAAAATTAGTTAACAACATAGGAACAAAATCAATACTGAGGTCAACGGCAAAAGCTCCTCGACACGTCGTCTATGGTACCGTTCATTTGTTGCTCTGAAGCACGTCAGCGCCAGAAGAAAAAGTAGCAAAGAGAAAGAAGTGCAGCGGAAACAGAATACATATACATGGAATTTGCCCACTGCACAAAATGAGGTTGTACAGGTATGCAAGGGCTTCTTTCTCACTACACTTGGATTTTCTGAGGCAAACGGGTATGCAGTTCAAAGTGCTGCTCAAGGAGAGGGCATACTCCCAATGGAGGATAAGCGAGGCTCACATTCATCTAGGAGAAAAATGGACATAGAGCGCATAAGAAGTCACATACACAGCTTCCACCCAATAAAACATCATTATCGCTATGAACACGCTCCCAATAGATTCTATCTACCCGCAGACCTGACCATCACCATGATGTACCATGATTTTATCGGAAACAAAAACAACCAGCCGTGCTCGTTTGAATCGTACAGACAAGTCGTTAAGAGTATGAACATTGCATTCACAAGACTCGCAGGCGAAGACTGCAGTAAGTGTTCCCTGCATGCCCAGCACAGCGCAGCAGGAGAGCATGGAAGAGAAGCATATAACCACCACGAAGAAGGGTGTCGAGTGTGCGAAGCGCACAGCGAACACCTAAAAGAAGCTCAAGTCGCAAGAGATGCGTATAGATCCGATGCGAACAAGGAGTGGGAGCCTGGTACTGTGTACATACCTGCCGATATGATGAAAGTCTACATGATACCACAGCTTCCACTGAAGGTGACACTTTTCACGCGCCGCATGACGTGTTTCAATGAAACGTTTGTATCCCTGATGCTGTCAGAACGACGCAGGAGAGTAGCGCACAGGCCGCATCGCACCAAATACGGCACCGGTGTTCTGTGGCACGACGGTATCGTGGGGCGTGGCTGCGAGGAAGTTGCAGCAGCGTCCTTTTCCTCACGATAGTGTGCCGTGATGTCAAGAATGTGGTCATTTGGCTGGACAATTGTGCGGCACAAAATAGGTCATGGACTTTAATGACGACCTTGCTGAAGGCAGTTCACAGCCCAGTGACCAAGACTGAGTCAATCAAGCTGAGGTTTTTCGAACCAGGCCATACATCGATGTCGGCAGATGCCGTCCATGAGGTAATCTCGAAGAATCTCAAACGGACCGGCCTGGTGGTTGGTTGGTTATTGGGGTTTAGGGGCGCATCGACTGAAGAGATCATGCAGCGCCAATGGACCGGCCTGGTGGAAGATTTCCGAGATTACCAGGACGCTGCAGCAGCGGCAGGAGTAAAAGTGGTGTTGATGCAGCTAGGTGACAATATGGTCGACACCGAGGACGGTATCAGTCGGCACGCCCTGAAAGCGTTGGCAGACGATGGCCGGCGACCATACCTGGCGTCATTTAAGCAGGTAAAAGTGATCCGAGGCTCCGAAGAGCTGCTAACCAAGCAATCCATGACAGAAACGAGGTGGGTGGCCTACAGTCTACTGAAGTCGACGTGTGATGTCACGGCTCAACCGCAAGCGCGTGACAAGACGTGCGGCACGATCGACACCGAACGCCTTATGGGAATCTGCACGAAGCTCGTGCCCGACATGCAACCGCACAAACGGACGTTTTGGCTGGAGTTACTGGAGGAGGCACGGTGCCAACCTTTCAGGGAGCATACAAGGAAAAGACCACGTGCAGGTGCGCCAGAGAAGAAAAGAGGCGGAAGGCACAAGTAGTCTGGCAGGTGCTGAACGAGTGGACGCATTGGAGTGATTTACTTCTGTCAGCTCCAAAATATGCCCATCTTCGTGCTATAGTATACCGATTAGTGGCATGCGACCCAATAATACTGGCAAAGTTTTCACAGGCGTGATATAAAGTATTTTATTTTTGTTCCAAGTATTTCACATACACGTTTTCCCCATATACGTGAACAGCTGCCCTAAATTACACATAACATGTTGATGTTGCTCTCCCAAGCGAAGCATATTGCCCTTTGAGAGGATTTTGCACTTCAGCAACTTAATGGCATTATTGTGCAATGTGCATTTTCACCTCCATTATTCGCCGCCGTTGGTATTCAGTTTCGCATAAAGATTTGGACGGACTGTGGTATGTGAACAGTTCGCAAATACACAAGCATCCCAATTAAAGCTGGTGCCTTCCTATGCGGCCGGTTGTTCAGTGCAAGCTGGAATCAAGGACAAGAGCTGCAATTTAAATGTTGGTTGATAGCGAAGTCTAGCGATGAACTTGTTTGCTATTCAAGAGTTTAAAATAAACGCATTTAAATAGAAGATGGCAATTATTTGTATATCGCTCCTTGCAAGGAATCAACTTAGCCGTAGCAAATAGCGTAGCAGCATCTGTAAGCCTTTGCATAGGGCCATGGAAATATACAGGCTGGACTCGTGAGAAGAACCACTACGTGCGGCATTAATACATTTCCTTTCAAACAACGTATGGGATTTTGACAGACCACCACCTACGTAATGGGCTTTGCCTGGAAGTTCACGAGCATGGCAATGAACGTATGGGATTTTGACCCGCTTTTACGACGTATGTGATTTTGCATTTGCATCACTGGTGAATATTGGCTTCCGAACCGGGCGCCCAAATCCGTTTTTGAAATGTAAAGAAAATGTAAAGAAATTTTGTACATGTAATGTAGGTCAACAATTATGTCCAGTCTTGAAGATTATAATGGTATCTTCTTTTGTGAAGATATTTACCCAAAAGCAAAGCTGTGGCACAAATGACAAAAACGTTCCTCCTGAACATTTTAAAATTCGTTAAGAAACTGACGAATGGGGTACTGACGTACTAAACTGACGTACTAGACGTACTAAACTGACGTACTGACGTCTTTGCACGGCAGTGTGTGTCGCGACGCCACTGCACTGCACTGGGGTGGGTGGGTGGGTGCTCGTGACGTCATGGGTCGTGCGTGACTCGCCTGCAGAAACGCCAGCGGTCGCCGGACGGGTGGTGACGGGGCATGACCGTGTTGATGTCTTTGTGTGAGGTGACGCGGTGTGATCAGCCGACGTGACTTACGTCACGTCACGTCACGCCACGTCGGCGACGTATGCCGAGTCGCGCCGCCAGCTGGCGGCCCCCGAGTCCGGTCTGACCCACTCAGCACCCAGTGCGACCGGGCGCCCGTGGTGACGATTTCCCGGTGGCGGCAGACGCATATGCTGGAGTGCGAGGGCATCCAGCTGCGCATCGACCTCTGGGACTGGGACGCCAGCAGTCTGGCCAAGGACGATAAGCTGGGCAGGTCAGGCGCACGGCTGCATGCTGCGCCACCTGCGCCACCTGCCGGGGCGGCCGGGCGACGCGGCGGACGCGTGGGGCTGGGGCGGCCACTGTGACACACGCTGCACTGTACAGGGCGTTGGGCCGCGGCGGAGGCGACGCTCGCCGCCGCAGGGGGACAGCACAGGGAGCACTGCACGATCCTGTGGGCCGGATGGAGTGCACGACCCGGACGTCCCGGCAGAGGCTGCGCAGACGTGCACCATCCCCCCACCCCCCACCCCCACCCGCCGGCCCAGCCGCCCTGCGGAGGAACCGTGCCATAGATGTGTGTTGGTGTGCGTGGTGTGTGACTTACGATGGCTTCGCTAATGTCTGACTTTATTTTGTGTATTCTGTCCGGCTGCTGTTGGGTTTTTGTGTTGATTAACACCGCGCGGTCATTGTTTTGCTTGGCTTCACGTTGGAGCTCGGCGGTGTCCAAGTTGCAGCCGCCGCGACTGTTTTGTGTTCAGTGTGCACTGTGCCTGCGGTCAGTCACTGGCCTATTCGCAGATAGGTCGTTTATACCTTCAGCCTCCTAAACTTTATCCCATGTGATGTTGTCGCCGCCTGCCTCTAAACGTGTTGTTTGCGACTTGTTACTTCCTTTGCGATCCGAGCTTTCCTGCCTGACCTGTGTGGTATCCTGTGTGGCCTGATCCTTTCCAGGTGCCGATCGAAATAATGTGGACTCGTGTGGACGTTACCGTGTGGGATTACGACATAGGGCGAACAGATGAGCCACTCGGACGGTACAGTGGCAATGCTGCGCTCTTCTTCCTGTCCTCAGTCCCCACTTCTCGGTCATCAGTCCACATCCACTGAGGACTGACGGCCTCACCATTGCGTTCCTACTTTTATCCACCCTATGCTCGTTGTCTCATCTCGATGTCAGCGCCTGGTGGCTTCTGTCTCACGCCGCACAGCCTTCTCTGAGTTCATCCTGTTTTTGTGATTGAATTGCCGGCCGGTGGCCTCCTGTTGCTCCGTGCACCTTCTTTCTGTATGTGCTTCTTGCATGAATATACTAACAGTCAAATATGCATGCAGGCGCGTAATTATTGTTTGGTAGCTGCTTTCTTGTTGCCTTGAGTTCTTTGAAAGCATGTCAGCAGATGGAGTCCGCGGTTCGCTTGTGCACCACATCCTCCGTCATAAACGTTGACGACATTGTGTCCGCATTCATTTATAGGCTACTTCAAGATGTAAATAGAGGTCACAATATGTCGCTGAAGATGCAAATATTTGACCAGGTATGTATTGTTTTTCATTAAATCTTCCAAAGTTGGAAACATTGATTGACGGTATATCAATTGTATTTGCAGAATGTTTGCTCCTGTTAGGAATTGCAAATTGTGTTGCTACTTTCCAGAGGGCCTTTTTTTGTCTAGTAGTCTTCCATTCGTGCTCTTCCACAAATCCCAACTACCCGCCTCAGTAACACTATCATTTCAAAAACTAGATACGCTGATTAACGTCATTCATCAACAAAATGCCTTATCATTTTCCTGTCGCGTGCTATGCCGTCGTACATCCTGTCAAAAGCCACGCACGCAATTGCGAGTACAGTGTAATGTTGTTGATGTCAGGTCATATGAGCGCTAGTTTTGCACCAGATAAGGAAGTCGACGTGGGACAGTTTGTGTTAATTATTCAACAGGTAGGTCGGTACACGAGTTGTTTGTCATTTTTTTTATCATAAAATGTCACCGTCGTTGAGTCGGAAATGTCGAGCATTTCTGACATGATGCTAAACGCTTTTCAGACGTTTGTGGTTGTTCTCACCTCGTGCTGGTACTGTACTGTATCGCCCGAATGTACCATTTGTGCAGCGTTAACCGTGGCGCTATGCTCCGCAGGTGTAGCTTGGATGTCGCCGACATTGCCAAGGCTGGTAGCCAGGATTTGGTGAGTGGTGAACACCCAGGACGTCTGGGGAAGTTAGGACGCAGTGTTATGTTTTGCCGTGATGTAGCTTTCAAAAGATTACCTAACTAAGGCTATGTCAGCAGCAGTCACAATTTTCGGCATAATCTTGTATTCGAATGCAAACTAGTGACTTCCATTCTTATTTCCTATAGTAGTATAACACTCACTTTGAGCTGACTGCCCTCAAAACGAAATGTTCATGAAAAAGTTTGCTATCCGGGTATATCGAATAGTTTCACATACACCTAACTAAGGAAATAGCTGAGTCAGGATGTGTTGTGTGGTGTTGTGATGAGGTGGGGTTGACACAGTGGTGGTGTTGTGAGCAGTGTCGGTTCGTGGTCGCTGTGTTGTCTGAACCCACCTGACGCCGCCAGCCTCGAAACAGCCAGCGCCGTCTGAGGCGGGATGGCTTAATAGCCTCTGCGGCCGGCCACCGTGTCCGGTGAACGGCGACCGAACGTACCGCAGCCGAGGAGTAGGGTAACTGGCTCTGTTCCGACCGGACCTACCGAACGTACCGCAGCCGAGGAGTAGAGTAACTGTCTCTGTTCCGACCGGACCTACCGAACGTACCGCAGTCGAGGAGTAGAGTAACTGTCTCTGTTCCGACCGGACCTACCGAACGTACCGCAGTCGAGGAGTAGAGTAACTGTTCTGACCGGACGGACCAAGCGTACCTCAGACGCGCCGTCGGGCAGCTCTGTTCCGACGCCAGCAGAGGAACGGCGGCTGAGCGATAAATCCGCGTCCTTGAATGTAGGCCGCAGAAGTCCAGTATTGATCGTTGAACTGTTGTGGACCACCAATCAATACTGGAAGCTAAAACCCAGCCACCGTGACAGATGTTGCCAGAAGTGGCATTATTCAGCTCGGGGCTGCGATATCCAGCGAGATGTATGTGATGTGTGATGGTGTCCATCGCTACCACCGCCAGAAACCCCTGTATATAATGTGGCTTGAGTCGTAGCGCTATTTCTCAGTGTCTGGGTACCGTACAGTGTGCACCGGGTACAAAGCGTGGCAAGTCACGCCAACCAATGCCAAAGTGGACTTGTGGTGTCCCTTGTGCACGTGACTCGTCTCCCCGACGTCACCGTGGTTCAGTGGATGTCGTTAGAACAGGCCGGACGCGGGCCGGGTCCACCTCAGTGCTGCGTGTCTGTCTGTGTGTGGTGCCACCATGGTGTGTACGTTACGCGTCTCGCCACAGTTGCAGTGGGTGCCGCTGGAACAAGCCCGCAGTGGACGTGTCTGTCTGTGTGTGGTGCCACCATGGTGCGTGTACGTTACTCGTGTGGCCACAGTTGCAGTGGGTGCCGCTGGAACAAGCCCGCAGTGGACGTGTCTGTCGGTGTGTGGTGCCACCATGGTGCGTGTACGTTACTCGTGTGGCCACGGTTGCAGTGGGTGCCGCTGGAACAAGCCCGCAGTGGACGTGTCTGTCTGTGTGTGGTGCCACCATGGTGCGTGTACGTTACTCGTGTGGTCACGGTTGCAATGGGTGCCGCTGGAACAAGCCCGCAGTGGACGTGTCTGTCTGTGTGTGGTGCCACCATGGTGCGTGTACGTTACTCGTGTGGCCACGGTTGCAGTGGGTGCCGCTGGAACAAGCCCGCAGTGGACGTGTCTGTCGGTGTGTGGTGCCACCATGGTGTGTGTACGTTACTCGTCTGGCCACGGTTGCAGTGGGTGCCGCTGGAACAAGCCCGCAGTGGACGGATTCATCTCAAGCTGGACTGGCTGTGCCTCTCCCCCAGAGCGGCAGACATCAAAAAGGTGCCGGTCGTTTCCAACCACGAGGGGCGGGGGGCGTTCTCGACGCATTCCGTGGCACTTGAGCAGTGTGTGCTCCACAGTACGACGGAGGGTGCGGGGAGGGCGCCTGTCCCGTGACGGGTGTTGGATGGCACTTGAGCAGTGTGCTCCACAGTAGGACGGAGGGTGCGGGAAGGGCGCCTTTCCCGTGACGGGTGTTGGATGGCACTTGAGCAGTGTGTCCCCCCAAGAAGGAGGGGGGGGGGAGGGGGGCGCCTGTCCCGTGACGGGTGTTGGATGGCACTTGAGCAGTGTGTGCTCCACAGTAGGACGGAGGGTGCGGGAAGGGCGCCTGTCCCGTGACGGGTGTTGGATGGCACTTGAGCAGTGTGTGCTCCACAGTAGGACGGAGGGTGCGGGAAGGGCGCCTGTCCCGTGACGGGGGTTGGATGGCACTTGAGCAGTGTGTGCTCCACAGTAGGACGGAGGGTGCGGGAAGGGCGCCTGTCCCGTGACGGGTGTTGGATGGCACTTGAGCAGTGTGTGCTCCACAGTAGGACGGAGGGTGCGGGAAGGGCGCCTGTCCCGTGACGGGTGTTGGATGGCACTTGAGCAGTGTGTGCTCCACAGCACGACGGAGGGTGCGGGAAGGGCGCCTGTCCCGTGACGGGTGTTGGATGGCACTTGAGCAGTGTGTGCTCCACAGTAGGACGGAGGGTGCGGGGAGGGCGCCTGTCCCGTGACGGGGGTTGGATGGCACTTGAGCAGTGTGTGCTCCACAGTACGACGGAGGGTGCGGGAAGGGCGCTGGGAGGGCGCCTGTCCCGTGACGGGGGTTGGATGGCACTTGAGCAGTGTGTGCTCCACAGTAGGACGGAGGGTGCGGGAAGGGCGCCTGTCCCGTGACGGGGGTTGGATGGCACTTGAGCAGTGTGTGCTCCACAGTACGACGGAGGGTGCGGAGGGTGGGAAGGGCGCCTGTCCCGTGACGGGGGTTGGATGGCACTTGAGCAGTGTGTGCTCCACAGTAGGACGGAGGGTGCGGGAAAGGGCGCCTGTCCCGTGACGGGGGTTGGATGAGGGTGCTTACCGTGCCGCAGGCGGTTGAAGAAGGGCTTCGCAGCTGACCCGTTGTCGATCGCACCCACCTAACTTGACGTGAAAGTTTTGAGACGAAATGTCTAGAGTTGCTTTCCCCGACTGACAAGCACATCTCTGCGCCTCCTGTATCCTGGATGTCGTTTTGTAGCCTGGCTCATGACGGCCCAGAGTTTTCTTCACGCCCAGCGAAAAAGTTCCGTCAGACACGGCGACGTGTTTCCGTTATGATGGCTTGTGTAGCGACTTCCCCGCGCCTTATCTTGCATTGACTCATCGGTACATGTGATAGCGTGGCTGGGCTGGCCGGGCTATTTACAGACAGTTGATGTTCACAGGCCCCGCTGAGGTTGTTTGGGCCCACCAAGTGTCACAGGGCAAACTAGGATCCATGTGCCTAATCAAAGTAAATTGGATTGATCGGGGCCTGTGGGATCGGCTGGATTATCGGGTGCTGCTTGCAGTCTGATGGTCTGATAGAGCTCGATGTAATAGTAGTTGAGTAGGGTAGAGTAAAGTAATCAAAATATGGCTAAACAAAGCTGAATATATGGCTGGTCTTGTGAGTTGCCTATAGAGCCTGACTATGTAAGCTGTGCATGTGGCAAACCATGATCTTTGGGGCTGACTGGGTCTGCGGATCTTGCTGGGCAGGTCGGCCGGGGTTTGTGGGCTCCTACTGACCAAGCTGGCTGTGGTATGTGTGCTCCATCTTCGGCATATGGCCGTCGACGTATCGTTTCCTGTATTCGCAGCAACTGAATGAGATCGAGGATTTGTCTGCGTTCGACCATGCCGGCCTCCACTCCGCCGTGCTCACTGTGTTCGTCGATTCGGCTACCAGGTTGCCGGTGAGTGTTGGATGTGCCGGTCCAGGGCCGGTGTGTGTCGGATGCGCCGGTCCAGGCTACCGGTGAGTGTTGGATGTGCCGGTCCATGGTTGGTACGTGTTGGGTGTGCCGGTCCAGGCTACCGGTGAATTTTGGATGTGCCGGTCCAAGGCCGGTGAGTGTTGGATGTGCCGGTCTAGGGCCGGTGTGTGTCGGATGCGCCGGTCCAGGCTACCGGTGAGTGTTGGATGTGCCGGTCCATGGTTGGTACGTGTTGGGTGTGCCGGTCCAGGCTACCGGTGAATTTTGGATGTGCCGGTCCAAGGCCGGTGAGTGTTGGATGTGCCGGTCCAGGGCCGGTACGTGTTGGGTGTGCCGGTCCAGGCTACCGGTGAGTGTTGGATGTGCCGGTCCAGGGCCCGGTGAGAGTCGGATGCTGCCGGTACAGGGCCCGGTGAGGGTGGGGTTCTGTTTGCCCGGGGTCGACGAAAGTCTGATGTCACCGGTCTAGGGTCGGCGGACAGTTCAATTATCAGTCTCCGCAATGAGCAATGGTAAATCATGAGCCTTCCGAGCCGAAGTCGATCAGGCAAGCTTTTTTGGATGTCCCAGTTCACTCTATCCCTCCACAACAAACTTTAGCCACCAGTAGGAGGTGAACGTGTGTGCGTGTGCGTGTGTGTGTGTATGTGTGAGTGTGTTGGCGCGTGCTGCGTGCATGCGCATGTGAAATAGCCACGCTGGTTGATACAGACAGGCATAGAACTACACTAGGCCGCTAAGCATCACCGTGATGAAGGCTCATGACATAATGTGGCAGGGTGTGTCGCCGTCGGTGTGGCTGTCAGTGTTGTCAGTGTTTCGGGGAGGTGTGGATGTCAGTATGTCAAAAATTGTGTTTGTCAGTGCTGCGACCCTTCACCCCACAGTGTTGTCTCTCCCGGTGAGTTACGTTTTGTGGAACGGCTTGACTACGCTTCCTGGTTGTTGGCGTTTATTTTTCTAACGAATCACGATTTCTCGTCAGCTGGTAGCCTTCCTGTCGACAGACGGTGTCGTTGGTGCTGGATTCTCCCCTCACCCCCTCCCCTCGTCGTCAGCTGATTGCGACACTTCGCGCATCTTGGCTGTCCCGCCAGTCGACAAATGGGGGTTGGCCCCTCCCCATGGCAGCTGGTTGTGACGCCTGGCTCTGTCCCGCCAGTCGACAAATGGGGGTTGGCCCCTCCCCATGGCAGCTGGTTGTGACGCCTGGCTCTGTCTCGACGGTCGACAGATGGGGTTTGGTCCCTCCTCATGACAGCTGGTTGTGACGCCCGGCTCTGTCCCGCCAGTCGACAAATGGGGGTTGGCCCCTCCCCATGGCAGCTGGTTGTGACGCCTGGCTCTGTCCCGCCAGTCGACAAATGGGGGTTGGCCCCTCCCCATGGCAGCTGGTTGTGACGCCTGGCTCTGTCCCGCCAGTCGACAAATGGGGGTTGGCCCCTCCCCATGGCAGCTGGTTGTGACGCCTGGCTCTGTCTCGACGGTCGACAGATGGGGCTTGGTCCCTCCTCATGGCAGCTGGTTGTGACGCCTGGCTCTGTCTCGACGGTCGACAGATGGGGTTTGGTCCCTCCTCATGACAGCTGGTTGTGACGCCCGGCTCTGTCTCGACGGTCGACAGATGGGGTTTGGTCCCTTCCTCATGGCAGCTGGTTGTGACGCCCGGCTCTGTCTCGACGGTCGACAGATGGGGCTTGGTCCCTCCTCATGGCAGCTGGTTGTGACGCCCGGCTCACCAGTTTGTCTTGACGGTCGACAGATGGGGTTTGGTCCCTGCCCATGGCAGCGGGTTGTGACGCTCGACTGACCAGCTCGTCCCGGCTGTCGACAGACGGCATCCATGGCTGCGGAGCCGGATCCACTGGTGCGGTTGGCGCTGGGTAACCAGAATGAGGCCACCGCCTGCAAATACCGCACACTGGACCCCATCTGGGAGGAGGGCTTCAGCTTCCTCGTCAAGAACCCACTGACCCAGACGCTGACGTTGGAGGTACGGTCGCAGCTCGAATGTCTCCGGTCAACGGTTCGTATTGCGTGCTGGAAGCGGCTGAAATATATGTTTTATGAAGGACGATTTGAATGCCTTACCGTTGAAGGTATTTGTGAGCGCTTTTTAGTTGTGGTGCGTGTGTGGCCATCCTTGGAGGCCTTGTCAGTAGCCAATCAGCAACTAGTCTTCTGTATTGGGACGGTGGGGTCGGATTGTGTCGATCACTTGCTATGTGTATCGCCGGTCAACCGAAAGCTGGTCTAAATAGAGTCGTTTGAACTGGACCGAACGTGTCGTGACAATTTGCGGTGTAAACTGTCGCTCCAGTACACGGCCGGGTTTTAGTGCCGGTGTGCGTGATGTGCCGCCCGACAGGTAGAGGACCAGGGCTCCGGAAAAAAGCTGGGAGACCTTCAGCTGGAGGTGAAGCAGCTGCTGAAGATGACGGACCTCGAGGTGTCGGAGCAGCGGTATTCGCTGAGCAACTCTGGACCAGTCTCAAAAGTGGTCCTGTCCGTCCAGCTCAGGGTCAGTGCAGCTGAATGGGTATGTGGTTTAAATAGTGTTTTGGATGGATAATTTTGTGTGATTCCGTGGTGTACATTCCCGAAGATGTGCGACCTGCGAGGTCATTCACGCCGAAAGTTAGCCATGTGCAAAACGTAGCATTGCATCATTCCATACCAGTGCACATACCCATACCGTGCACTTTTGGTCTACTGTTTTATCATACAATTATAAAGACAAACAACAACAGAGAACTGTCGTTCAACAATGCATCGCAATGAACACTTCGTGGAGTGGGTTCGTACTTGAGAACCGACTGCGCATTGACTTGAGCGACTGTGTCGTTCTCAGTGTTGTCACGCGGCTGCGTCCGACAGATTCTGACCCACGACAAGGTGGCCGCTGAGGACACGGAGGCCAAGATTCCGACGGCAATGCCGCGCCGTCCGGTGGCGCCGCAGCCTACGCAGCCGGCGCCCGATGCCGAGTCGGGTACGTGTGATGTAGTGGAGCCCAACGCTCCTGGCCGGCCTGGCCGTGTGTGGGGGCAGACAGCTGGGAGCTATCACCGTAAAGAGGTGCGTGTTTGACCCAGCTCTTCGGTCCTCCTCAACGATGGATAGTCGAGGAGTTGGATGCTCGTCCTCCAACCGAAGGGCTATGTGTCCCACAAGGGCTATGGGGATCCCGAAGGGCTATGGGGCTACGGGTCCCACTTGGCATTGCTCGTCGTCCGCGACCAGTCGGCGTCTCGTCGTAAAACGAGTAGCAAACCTAGCCAACCATCCGGTCCTCCCGAGCATGACTGATTCGCCCGGCTTCCGGTCCTCTTCCCGTAGGTGTACGGGCCGGCCGTCTGGTTCTCCTTCCTTAAATGTCAGGCCCGGCCCTCGGATGCCTCTCCCCGGGGTGCCGGGCCCGACCATTGGGTACCCCTCCGCCGTGTCCGGTTCGACCATTGGATACGCTTCGGCCGAGTGTCCGCCCCGGCCTTTGGGTTTTTCGTTTTGCCCGATGTGTCAGCTTTGTCGTTGCCAACATTTTGTGAGTCTCAACATTATCAATTCCTACTAATTTATGTATAGAACATTGTCACTTGTGGTCAAAGTTCCGAATTAGGGGACGAGTGGTCTAGGGGTAAGATGCTCGTCTCACAATCGAAAGATTGTGGGTTCTAGTCTCACCTGCCGCTACTCTTCGCCCGCGACCAATCGGCGTGAGAGATTGGCGACGCTATATGACTCGATGGTCGACGCGTCGTAAAACCAATAACCAACCAACCAAAGTTCCGAATTAAGAGGGCTTGGTTCCCATACTCAGCCTTAGATGATGGTGACGGTTTACACATTTTACTACTCCGTTGCTTGTTTAATCCGTACTTGTCCCTTGGAATGTTTATCTCTGTTGCTGTTCACCTACGTCGTGCTTTTTTTCCGTTGATTCTGCTCCTTGACGCCCGCTTTTACCTTCTTTCTACTTATCCCACCCTGTCGCTGTAGCACTGTTTTATCCACGTCAACACCCAAACAGTTGGTGAAGTTTACGTGACTTGTATTAGTACGGCACATGGTTGTAAAATAAGCTAGTTTCAACATGCATATACCTCTTTGGAGTTCTGGAATTTACTTTATGGCGAGGTTGTGCGAACGAAGAGCCTCCAGGTGACGAGGTATGCTGAGTACACCGGGACGAAGGAGGAAAGTATCTCTCAATACGATGGATCTCCAGGTGACGAGGTATGATGTGTACACACCGGGGCGATAGACGAGAGTATCGCTCAGTACGATGAGTGTCCAGGTGACAATCTACAGATGCGCCGGGGTGATAGACGGTGAGAGTCGCTCGGTACGATGAATAACGGTGTCTTGACGTCGGAGTGATCCAGTCGCATAGCAGTCTGAATTTGAGCATGCAGACTTGTGGGAACCTTCTAAATAGAAACCACTCGGTTGCACGCCAGTATGCATCGACGGAACAATGGTAACGAAGTTATGTTTGCTCGGCCAGTTATCTATGTGCCAAAATGGCTTATGCTTTCGCCGTATATTCCCGTCTCCAACCAACAAACGCCATGGATGCATTTCCCAACAAAGCAGGTTCAGGCTTTCAAGTTTGTGATTAACAGCCAGGGGCTCGGTGCTGGAGGGTGTTAAATGTGGATTGATGCAATGAATCAGTCGCATTATCACGATATTGTCAGTGAAGGAGGAAACTGTTATTATTGATCATGGTGAAATTTGACCGCATGCCTGCTTCAAACTACACATAATCTACACTGGCAGACTCGTAATTGGTGACATCGCCACCATAGACTTAATGGAGAAGACTTAAAGACTGAAAGTAGAATCAGATGAAACGGTTTGGACCGCATTGGCAACACTTAAAGACTCATTGGAGGCCTTTATTGGGGCTCTTTGTGGCGAATCATATACTACTGTACAGCATGCACACGATAATGATTCGCCTCCAGGAGATGGCTAGTCTACAGCCAGTACTCACACACAAACTGAAACCTTGTGCTGCAACTTCGGTTAATGAGGCCGTGGAGCTTCAACATGGCCACACAGTTGCGTACGGGTGAGTGAAAATAGTGGGATCCCGTGGTGTACCACGCCGGCAGGATGGTCACGTTCTTGCGGCCGAAGGCATCCTTGTAGACGCGCTCCTCTTCGACGTCAGTAATCCCGACCCAGAACAGGTTAGTACGGGAGTCGAACATGTTCTTCAGAATGTTCACCTTGTCGGCGGTGTCGGGGAAGGCGGGAATTGAATCTGGGTCGTCTCCGAGGCACTTGTCAATCAGCTGTGTTCCTCCGCGGGTGTTCGTCAGGTGTCGTTTGTACGCGATCCTGGTGTCGGCGGAGAGGATGTAGTGGGGCGGGTAGCGACGCTGGTGCAGCAGGCGCTGGCCGACGGTCAGCTGGTTGCCGGCCGAGTGTCTCGGCCACAGCACGCACTCGGCTGTGTCGGCGTCGTGGCTCCACTTCTCACAGCTGGGGAAGGCACGCGTGCACGCGATGGCGCAGAGCGTGGCCGTCGTGTCGGCCACACGCTGCAGCGGCGTCTGCGCGTGCGTCACGTTTCGCGTCACGTACAGTGCCCTCTTGCTGTATTTGCTTGCCAGCTCAGCGCCGGATATGGCCAGCAGCAGCAGCAGCAGCAGAACGCGCATCCTTGCTGGCTGAAGGCTGGCAACTCAGTGGTCGTGTTGCGCATTGCGGCCACGACTGGAGCACGCTGCAAAACAACGCTATCTACATGTTATGCCGAGCTATCACACCATTATCATAAATGTTTTCTGACCGACAATGTCCCATCGTTTTGTCATGCAAAATGTACGTCTCGTTGAAGCTCCACAATTTGTTAATGGGTTTGTTAATGGGCACTATTTCCGAAATGGTGTGACTATATGTCTTCATTTGATGCAGAGCCGCATGGCACGACTATATGTCTTCATTTGAAGCAGGGCCATATGGTGCGACGGTATGTCTTCATTTGAAGCAGGGCCATATGGTGCGACGATATGTCTTCATTTGATGCAGAGCCATATGGTGCGACTATATGTCTTCATTTGAAGCAGGGCCATATGGTGCAACGATATGTCTTCATTTGGTGCAGAGCCATGTGGTGCAACTATATGTCTTCATTTGAAGCAGGCCCATATGGTCCGACAATATGTCTTCATTTGAAGCAGGACCATATGGTCCTACCGTCCATATGGTCTTTATTTGATGCAGAGCCTCAGGGTGCAACGTGATGGCATGATAGCTAATATGTTTCTCGGATACCAGGGCGAAAGGGTGGTAATAGCCCAACATTTTACCTGCATTGAGAATGCTATGCCGCTGCCATACGGTACCCGCTACAGGATGTCATACATAGTAGGCATAGTGTAGTGGCCATACATAGTGGTCATATATAGTGGCCATTATTGTGTCTCCGTCTCAAACTTGAGAACTAGTGATCCAGTCACAATGGACAAGTTTCACGTAATGGGTTTTTGGTTGCGAAAAAAAAACTAATAATACTTCGTAGACAAAACTGAACTGTTTTTGTCACAGGAGAAGCATTTACAGTATAATTTAATAATTTCCCTTAGGGGTTGCCATAGATTTAAAAACCTTCTCGTAGTAATGACGTCACATGTGTCGTGGACTCGAAGCAGCCCAGTCTGAAAAAAACTGGGAAACATACGTTGGATTGTTCCATGCGAAGTCTTTCAACCGACTCGCGTCATGGATGCTAAGGCGAGGGCTTGTGATACTGAAATGTTACCAATTTTAACGAAAATATGAAGCCTGGTAGGGTGCAGCAACTAACATTTTTGTTTCAAATCCGGCGTAATGCGGTGCGTAGAAACAGCAAAATCTTGTACCATGTTTATGGGCAAAATGAGTAAAATATTGGAAAAGACAATAGCATAAATTATGTGTGGATCAGCTGAACAAATACCATGGCTTCCCCTCAGCAAAACAGAAGCTGTTTATACCTAGTTCCATACTTGGCATTTCATAGTGGGGTAAACTGCAAGCTGCATCCCAGTGCAAGTACTTGATAAATGATGAATAAATAGCATGCCAAGTTTATTTTAAGTTGTGAATATTGCACATCTCACATCACATGATTGGCAAAATATATGGACAAATACATAGAGATGCAGTTGAAATGCACATTTGTATTGTGATAATTCGGCAGATGTCATAGCATAACTTCAAGCAGTATTGTGATGGAACATAGTGGGTAAGATGCCTGCTCTAATTACTGCAATATATTGATGATGTCCATGGAGATATCGCAAAAAGGATGGAGATGATGTGAAAAGAGATGACTATCAAATGAAAAAGTGAAGAGATTCATTAGCTAGAACTGCAATGGATTTTAGATGGAGGACAATGATTGGTGGCTTAATTTGTACTGGGGCTGGGGCTGGGTTTTCTGCAGTTTGTTTCAAAATGTAATGGCAGTCTTACATTATTGTGCTTTAATGTATTCACGAGACAAATGTTGCATACCTTTTACTTGCATCAAGCAAGGTGGTTAGGTTTGGATATATCAGGATTGGTTGGGTTTTTATCTTGACATTTGTTTGATATTTTTTTCTTAAAGAAAGTTTAGGCTATGTTACATTAGTTTTGGTTTTTTGAGTGTTTTTTTTTTCAGAAGAAAAGTTGCTCGAATTTTTTTAGCTTTTTCGAGAATTTTTTTCCTTCAGGGGTTAGGCTATGGTAGGTTAGGCTATGTTACACTTTTTCTTTTTTGCATTATTTTTCTGCTGTAGAAGAAGAACCTTGGGTTTTTTACGACGCGTTCAACCGCTAGGTTATATAGCGTCGCCAACCTCTCACGCCGATTGGTCGCGGGTGGACTCGGTAAATTCCGTCGGTTGTGAGATTCGAACCCACGATCTTTCGATCAAGAGTCCGACGCTCTACCAACTGAGCTACCGCGGCCCCTATTTTTCTGCTGTATTATCCATCCCCAAGCCCATTTTTGGTGTTATTTTGCCAGCCAACTGAAAAGTATGCATTTGCAGAGAAAACGAGTAGCCATATCATGTTGACCACATTCATGAGCATTGCGCTGAAAAAAAAGAAATTCAAAAAATTCAAAAATTATCCTAAAGCACAAACTTGCCAAATGTCTTGCCATCTTCAGCATGCTACAGTCAGCTAGAAAATTTCAATTCTCTTCACTTAGTGCTAGTATGAAAGGGTTGTGGACATCCATGTTTCCAACAACATGTATACTAACAGGTATCTTTGTAAAAAGTATGCCTCTATCTTGTGGGAGTTTTCACAAAATTGGAAGATAAAATCACCGTTTTCAAGCTAAACATTGATGTGAAAAACGTCAATGTTCACTTCTGAGTAAAGTACTCTGGTTCCAGTCTCCCCCCCCCTTATCCTTAGGCGTGCCCACGCCTATCAAAATACTCGTATCCCTGTCTACCAGTGGTGCATATACATAGAAATGTTCGTCGCAGCAAGCGGGGCCACAAGCAGAGATTAGCGGACTGTCTCGGTGTGCAGAATCGCTCAACAACGTCCTCATCTTGTCGGTCGTCCGGAGGCCGATGAACATTGCTTCTGATTTACTTGCAGTTGCATTTACATGCATCGGTACAAACAAGAATAATAGCGTTGTTTTCTACGATCCATTTGCCCCTGACGATCGGATGTGATCCAAGCTAAAACTGTCGCGATTATTTCTAACTGGCAGCTTCCCAAATGGAAAATATAATGGGCGACAGTCGAGCATCGCTGAGCTCTACAGATGTGACGTCACAAATATTTTGACTAATCACGAAGCGTGGCATTCTGAGGTGCTTCTTTGAATTATCTAAGTAACTTAGGAATTAAAAAAAATAAATGAATGCCACCATCGTCTTTAAAATCAAATAAATATAACTAGTGAAACGTGAAAAAATACGGCCTGTCCCGACATGAAACTTGTCCATTGTCTATTAGTCGCACGCCGGCCCACCACCCACTGCCCAGCGGCACCGTACAGTGAATGTTGTTATTTGTTTAATAACGGTTTTTTTAAGCCAGCCATTTTATGAGTACGAATGTATCCAAATGTTCCAATCCCTCCGGTCCTCTTCCCGCAAGTGTGCGGGAAGAAGATCCACCGGGTCTGCCGTCCGGTTCTCCTTCCTCGAATGTCAGGTCCGACCCTCGGATGCCTCTCCCCTGGGTGTCGGGTCCGGCCATTGGATACCCCTCCGCCGAGTGTCCGGTCCGACCATTGGATACCCCTCCGCCGAGTGTCCGGTCCGACCATTGGATACCCCTCCGCCGAGTGTCCGGTCCGACCATTGGATGCACCTCCGCCGAGTGTCCGGTCCGACCATTGGATACCCCTCCGCCGAGTGTCCGGTCCGACCATTGGATGCACCTCCGCCGAGTGTCCGGTCCGACCATTGGATGCACCTCCGCCGAGTGTCTGTCCCGACCCATTGGGCTTTTCGCTTTGCTCGATATGACGGTTCTTGCTATGTCGTTGCCACCATTCTGTGAGTCTCAATTATATCAAACCCTCCTAATTTATGTACAGAACATTGCCATTTGTAGTAGAAATTCCTATTTAGGAGGGTTTGATTCCCATGCTCAGCCTTGGATGACAGTGACGGTTCGCCATGCTCAGCCTGGGGTGATGTGGCTGTTTCCCATGCTCAACCTCAGATAAATTTGACGGTTTGCACATTTGACTACTCCGTTGCTGGTGTGATCCATGCTTTGCTCTTGGAAGGTTTATCTCTGTTGCTGTCCAGCTCCGTCGTGCTTTATTTTTCGTTCAGTTGATTCTGCTCCAGGACGTCCTCTCTTACCCTCTTCCTACCCCTCTCACCTTGCCGCTGTAGCCCTGTTTTATCCACGTCAGTACACAAGCGGTCCGTGAAGTTTACGTGACTTGTATTAGTAAGGCACATGGTTCTAAAATCAGCTGGTTTCAGCATGCATGTAGCTCTTTGGAGTTCTGGAATTTACTTCATGGCGAGATCGTGGGAATGCAGAGCCTCCAGGTGACGAGGTATGCTGAGTACACCGGGACGAAAGAGGAGAGTATCTCTCAGTGCGATGAATCTCCAGGTGACGAGGTATGATGAGTACACACCAGGGCGATAGACGAGCGTATCGCTCAGTACGATGAGTGTCCAGGTGAAGAGCTATAGATACACCGGGGTGATGGACGGTGTCACTCGGTACGACGAATAACGGTGTCTTGACGTCGAAGTGAACCAGCCGCATCACAGTCTGAATTTGAGCATGCAAATGTGCGAGAACCTTCTAAGCAGAAACCACTTGCTTGTGCGCCAGTATGTATCGGCGGAAGAATGGTGACGAAGTTATGGTTGCTCGGTCAGTTAGCTATGTGCGAAAATGACTTGTGCACCGGTGGCTTCCGCAATTTTTTTAAATAACAAATTTAGTCCGAATTCTAGCTGTGTGGCTTAATGGACCAGGATTTTTTGCTAAGGAGAGCTTGCAAGAACCCCGGTCCCACGACCGATCCATTGATTGCAGTTCAATGGCACAATTTTTACCGAGAGTTTAACGTGCCGTCAATGCACCGACACGGCCGTGCCGGTAGCTCGCTCCCCGGCCTTATCGGGCCGGTTGCCAACTGACCCTCCTAGCCGGCGGCTAAGTGCGAGCGCGCGAAGTGACTCGAACCCAGTACTGCCAGGACAGGGGTACCAGTGCAGGCCGGCGCTCTAATCAACTGAGCTACTGGGCGGCAAATCGCAAATCAATTCATTCCAGGCTCAATCTAATAAACGCCTTGGATACAGAACACAACAAAGCAACTTCAGGTTTTCAACTTGCTAACTAACAGTTTCAGGGGCTCGGTGCTGGAGGGTGTTAAATGTGGCTTGATGCAATGGATCACTCGTATTATTCCGATATTGTCAGTGAAGGAGGACGCTGTTATTATTGATCATGGTGAAATTTAGACCGCATACCTACTTCAAACCATACATAATCTACACTGACGGACTCGTAATTGGTGACATCGCCACCATATACTTAATGGAGAAGACTAAAAGACTGAAAGTAAAATATCATGAAACGGTTTGGACCACATTGGCAACACTTAAATACTCATTGGAGGCCTTTCTTGGGCTCTTTGTGGCGAATCATGCACTACTGTACAGCATGCACACGATAATGATGCGCCTGCAGGAGATGGCTAATCTACAGCCAGTACTCACACACAAACTGAAACCTTGTGCTGCAACTTCGGTTAATGAGGCCGTGGAGCTTCAACATGGCCACACAGTTGCGTACGGGTGAGTGAAAATAGTGGGATCCCGTGGTGTACCACGCCGGCAGGATGGTCACGTTCTTGCGGCCGAAGGCATCCTTGTAGACGCGCTCCTCTTCGACATCAGTAATGCCGACCCAGAACAGGTTAGACCCGGAGTCGAACATGTTCTTCAGAATGTTCACCTTGTCGGCGGTGTCGGGGAAGGCGGGAATTGAATCTGGGTCGTCTCCGAGGCGCTTGTCAATCAGCTGTGCTCCTCCGCGGGTGTTCGTCAGGTGTCGTTTGTACGCGATCCTGGTGTCGGCGGAGAGGATGTAGTGGGGCGGGTAGCGACGCTGGTGCAGCAGGCGCTGGCCGACGGTCAGCTGGTTGCCGGCCGAGTGTCTCGGCCACAGCACGCACTCGGCTGTGTCGGCGTCGTGGCTCCACTTCTCACAACCGGGGAAGGCGCGCGTGCACGCGATGGCGCAGAGCGTGGCCGTCGTGTCGGCCACACGCCGCAGCGGCGTCTGCGCGTGCGTCACGTTTCGCGTCACGTACAGTGCTCTCTTACTGTATTTGCTTGCCGGCTCAACGCCGGATATGGCCAGCAGCAGCAGCAGCACGCGCATCCTTGCTGGCTGAAGGCTGGCCACTCAGTGGTCGTGTTGCGCATTGCGGCTACGGCTGGAGCACGCTGCAAAACAACGCTATCTACATGTTATGTCGAGCTATCACAACTCTTCACACCCTTATCATAAATGTTTTCTGACAATGTCTCATTGTTTTTGTCATGCCAAATGTACGTCTCGTTCAAGCTCCACAATTTGGTAATGGGTTGTGTTTTGCCGTCCGTGGGATATGCGCCGTGAAGCTCTGATGCCTAGTACAGTAAAACGAGGAAGTCATTGTGGACTGGGACGTAGGAGCGACAGGAAAAGCGGGGGACGATTTTCAGGAGTGCAATTTCACCGGAGGCGCGGCACTGACTGATGGAACTTTAAACTTCAGTAGGAACACTTTCCTCTACAGATATCCTTACCACCTCCACAGCAGGGGAAGCCTCAGTTACCTGGTGGCCTGTGACCACCTGGGTATAGGATGTCTCTGCTACAGACTGACCCCTACGTGTTGCCTTTTCTTGCCTACCCTGTGCAACAAGGGCAGCCGTGAGCTTGGTAAACTCTGCCTTAAGGGCCCTAACCTCCTCCTCTAGTGCCTGCATCCTGGTAAAAACCATCCTACAGGCTACAAAATGCTACAAAATGATATACAAAATAACAGAGCAGATAAAAATAACTGACAAAGCTTAGGTGTATGCAAGTTCCTAACTATGCAGCACTTACAAGATAATCCACTGCTGTTTTTTTAATGCACTTTAGTCAAAAGCACTTGCAGCTCACACAAAAGACACAGCACAAGCCACCTATTCTTAACTCAGTAGACAATTGACACAACACAATGGGCAATCAACACTTTGCACTGGTTAACACTTGACACAAGGTCGCTGTGCAGAAAATTGACAAGCGGTGTGGTTTTAAAGAAAGAAGAAATAACTCGCTAAACAACTGCCAAAAATTAACTAGAGAGCTGAAAACACTAACACACTAGACAATGACAGACAATAACCTAAAGACAAAATGGCGATGGGCAGCCTCGCTAGGTTGAAATAGTCTAATTTGCTTGTAAAAAAATACTTAGATAAAAACTATGCAAATATATGCACAGAAGTAATTGCTAAATACCTATCCGCAGTTTAGCCTAGTATACTGCCCTGTTCTGCAACGACTTATCTGGTAAGTAGGAGCTCCACACCGACGTGCTTCCACCTTGACACCTGGCAGCAAGAGGAAACTAGGGAAACTAGAGCTAACTAGAGTTAAGACAAGGCAAAGGCAAACTAGAGCTAAGGCAAGGCAAAGGCAAACTAGAGCTAAGAAGCGTTGGTGGTGAAAAGCTTAGAAATATGGGCTGGGATTGGCGCAAATAGCCCAGGTAGTCGGCGCGGTCTAGATCACCAGTCCACCATTAACTCCGATATCCCTTGTGCTTCGTCTCCCGTAAATCCCACCCCATATTCCAGAATCTCGGTGTACCGTCAGTTCCGTCCAAAACAAAGCCTCTCTCCTATCAATTTTCGTCGCCACGTATTTAATTCGCGATTGCAGTTGAGACATGACGTTTTTTCAGCAAGTTTTCATTGCGCCGCCATATGTATGCCTCCACAGATTTTCGATGCCATCCATACATTAGTTTCGCAGCTTAATACAAGTGACATTTGTGTCGCCCTCCACCCACACCCAAACTCCCTTTGAATCTCACCCTAAATTGTTTAGCTTGACCACGCATGATTGCCCAATGCATTATTTTATTGTGTACTCGATTTTGATGATCAGCTGATTAAGGGACTTCATGTGAAGCGTTGTCCTTTCCTGGCGTAATGGCGCTCTCACTCCAGCCCGAATTTCCTGTGAGGCCGTAATGCACCCTCCGTTCCGCTTACCGCGCGATTCCATGACTCGACCCGACTCGCGCCAACAGAGCCCGCCGAGACAGAGCCGAAGTCGCCCACGCCTGCGCCTTCGCCACCAGTCGCAGCCAAATCGTCGCCGGCTGCTGAAAAGAAAGCGAGACGCTCCCCGAGTCCGGTCGAACGGGCATCCCCATCGAAGAAAATGCCGAAGCCTGAACCGCTGTCCGTAGACGTCAGTAACAGCCGTGACGAGTGCCGTGTGATTTGTATCTGCGAGCCAATGTCTGAAGTATGTGCTTGACGTCTGGCCCCCAGGGGCCTTGTTCGTGGCTTGTAACTTATGCTGTGTTAGTTCACTGGTGGATTCAGGGAAAAACTAATCCCCATGCATTGGTGGATTGATGCACATTGCCATGTTCTCGACCAATTTATGTTGGAGTTGCTGTAAAATTATATTTGCAAAAAGAAATGGTCTTCGAGCCATACTTCTTCAAATTTCATAGCGTTTTTTTTCGTATACTTTGGGGTACTCCTCCTTTGCCACAAAACTAAGAACTTTTCTTTCTAATATTGTCTTATCTTACCCTCCGGCTCGGCCGCTGTGTAAGCGTGAGCTCACGTCGGTAACTGGGAGGTTATGTGACTGGGACGACAGGCTGGTGATCACAAGCCGCTGTGTAAGCGTGAGCTCACGTCGGTAACTGGGAGGCTATGTGGCTGGGACGGCAGGCTGGTGATCACAAGCCGCTGTGTAAGCGTGAGCTCACGTCGGTAACTGGGAGGCTATGTGGCTCGGACGGCAGGCTGGTGATCACAAGCCGCTGTGTAAGCGTGAGCTCACGTCGGTAACTGGGAGGCTATGTGGCTGGGACGACAGGCTGCTGATCACAAGCCGCTGTCGCTGCAGACCCGGGAGGCGGTGGAGACTCTGATCCAGGACCTGTCCGCCTCCGACGTGGTCCTCCCAGCCGAGACGGCACTGCGACAACGGAAGCCCGATAGGTGAGTCCTCTCTCTCTC
>JAOTOM010005031.1:0-17500 GCA_034440615.1 Ashinkailepas kermadecensis
TAATTTTCAGCGAAAACGCACTGGACAATCACTTCGTCACCTTGGCAGTAGTCTTTGCGAAGGTGAAGTGCTGACCTTGTTTGTCACCCACAAAGTGGTGTTTGGTCAGCTTCACGGTTTGCTGGCTCAAATATCGCATGCTTTCCTTTTTGGTCTAGACTATTTCTACGGATGTACAGCGATGCGTGCTCATCCACTGTTTGTACCTAATTTCATCATCCATGTCATCATCTGGGGCTGAACCACCTTCACTAATTTCTCCTGATTTGTCCGCGATGATAATCCTCAGAACGTTCATAAACCCGTCTTCATCAGGGCAGTCCTCACAGTTGTGCATTATGCAATCACGGTTTTCCGTGCCACATGTAGCGTGATCGAGCAGGTCACGGTATATGAGACCGGGTAGGCCGAGAGCGGATATGAGCAGTTTTGGGTTTTGATAAGTTCACACGCATATCGGATGCGTCTCACTGCTGCCTGCCAAGACGCAATGACTCGGACGAAGGGCAGCAAAGGTTAAGAAGCCGGTGCGAGGGTTTACAGAGGGTTTCATATATTTCACGCAAGTTTTCCAAAGCAAGCCTTTTCTGAACTCTACTTTTGGTTCCATCAGCCTGTCGCACCGTGACACAGTCGGTCTTGCCGAAACACATCCGGCTGATCTGGTCCGACTTATAAAATAGCTTTACTTTCACCTTTCACCGCCACCTGCCACCAGGCAGCACGGTTAGCGAGAGTGAGCAGTGAGCACTGGACACTCAGACACAGCGCCACCTACCTGTACTGGCATTGTCCAGCATGGGCGCCAATCAGCTGTAATGCGTCTATAGGTTATTGACCTCGTGGACAATGGCGCTCGTTGTGTACAAAATGTATCCGTCTTTGCTTATCGATAGAAACACAAATAATGGATCCAAGCCTGTATTTTATTCAAAGATGACGCCGAAATGTATGGGCATGATGTTGACATCAAGGAAGATAGGATTGATGAAACAATTTAACAGTAAAGTGACAATTTTTATTGTATTGCATTTCGCCGTAATCAGGTGGACTTTGCACCATTTGGCGCTTTCATCGGACAAGTGGAGGACTTTGCACATGGATGTCATTTTCCGCTTACAGCGCCATGGCACTGAAAGCGTGACTTGGCGCTGTAGCCAGCAGCCGGGCATCGGTAGATCTTTTTCAAAGATTGGAGATATTTCGAAAACGGCAGGTACAATATTAACGTGGGAAAAATTGTCATTGCCCGAATGGATGTAATTTCTGCAGGGATGGGTGAACTCACCAGCGACCACTTGTAGGCCGAGGGACAAAAGGCCTGCGGGTGCAGAACCCGTCTTTTTCTTTTGCTGCTCGGCGTCTGCTGTTCTACAGGATGACACCACTCTATGTGCATATAAAACCTTCCTCTAGATTTTAGGCTCCAATTATGTTTCATATGTCCCTCCCCTCCCTGTCTAAGGATGAATCCGGGGAGCAGTGGATGGGGGGGGGGGGATGAGCTGCCAAACTCGCCGTCACCTACTACCGATTGACTCGATCTGCATGGTTTGCGGTGGCGATAAATAAATGAAAGAAAGATGACGCGCCCTTCTAGAGAACCACTGAAAAAAAGCTTAAAGCAATCCTGATAGGAGTGCTCATGGAAGCTGGAGAAACCCTGGCAGTGGGAAATTCTGGAAGCTGGATGTGCTCCTGTGAGCCCAGGATTCTGGAAGCTAGATATCCCATAGGAGCTGGAAACACCTGATCATAAGAGCTTTGTAGAGCAACGAGGAGCTCACTAGACATAATGTGCATGTAGCTAATGTACACAAGACACTTCTTTGGTGAATTTCGCAAGCCTGCCACCAGTGCGGTGGTATCGACCGTTGTCTGAGTGTGTGTGGAGTGTGTTCTGTTCGGTTTGTGGGTGTCCATGAAGGATGAGGTGGAGGGCAGAGTATGGAGGAGGGCCGGCGGATACAGATGTTGCAGGTTGTCTTGGAGGAGTCAGGCAAGAAGAGAAGGTGGGAACCGGAGAGCAGATGGGTAGATGTGGTGATGGCTGTCTGGAAGGTCGTAGCGATGAGCGGTGGGTGGAGTCCGAAGAGCAAGCAGATGGAGATTAGAGAGGGGGAAAAAGGAAAAGGGAAAAAAGAAGAGGATAGAGAAAAAAAGAAAAAAGACAAGTGCTAAATATTCCCATGCCTGTAAATTGTCCATAGCTTGAGAAAGGCGTGAGCCGAAATGTTGTTAATAAAGCTATGCTCCCATTGCTCTGTGTTTTCACAATTTGACCTTCCATCTTAACCAGCACAAGTATGTCTTAAAGTAGCAATGGCGAGCATAGTGACTTTGTGTTACAAGAATTTCACCTGCGGCATAAGATTACCAGCACCAAGAATACAATTCAATTTCTATCAAACTGCATCTCCGAACAAGTCCTACCAAGATCTGCACCAGCACAACTTCATTCGGTGGGTCATCCATTATCTGCCTGTGCTCGGGCATATCTGGAGGACGGGATCGCCGACTTAGGAAACCATCTTCGAGTGCTTGAGAGCCGCATCAATGGGATTCACCTTCCACACCATCTAGTGGTAAGATTACAGCGTCAGAACTCTGAACAAAAGCGTAACCACCAGACCAAGCTGGTACGTCTGATGGAAAGCAGCCCATAGAAAGACACTGGTAACCGTGACTTGATTACAAACCTTTCGGACCGCGATCTAAGTTCGATAGAAACAGAAGCCTTATCATTCGACCTCAATTTCACTGTCGGATCCCACAAACAAGGCTATCTGGAATCCGTAACTCGCAACCAGTGGTATTCCGACAGTGATATCGACAAGGGTTTCATCCAAGGACTCACCACCTGTTGTTCGGCGTTGTCGGCCACAAGACATCCATCCCTCCCACGAAGATATTTGAAAGATCTGAAAGATCTCGGCAATGACCATCAGATACTAATAATAAGAGCAGACAAGGGCGGAGGAGTGGTAGTTCTAAACCAAAGTGACTATGTGTCAAAAATGAATGCTCTTCTTGACGATGCGGTGACATACCAATCGGTACCAATAGGAAGTGCACAGAAAGAGAGTGCCCAGTTTCAGAAGAAAGCTCGTTCCATCCTGGGAAAATCAGTGAAAGGAAAATGACTTCTACACCTAATAGAAGAGTCCCCAAGGACGCCTTCCATGAGAGGTCTACCAAAAACTCACAAATCTGATGTACCCGTGCGTCCAATTGTTTCAGGTATAGGAAGTGCTCCACATTAGCTGGCGAAAAAAAACTAGCAAAACCTTTGTCAGAAATGCTAGGGCAGAGAGTGATAGCCACCTAAGGAATTCAGGCGACTTACTAGGTAGAATCCGAGAGATAGACTTCATCAGAAAAAAGCTGGCAAGCTTTGACGTGAAATCCTTGTTCACGAATGTCCCTATCGGGGGAGCCATGGAAGCGGTTTCTAGGGCCTTAGACAAGTCAAATAAATTAGAGCTTCCAGTTCCAAAGAGTTATTTCATACAGCTCGTGCGTACATGTGTGGAATTTGGAGCACTACAGTTTCAGAGGGAAGAATATCGTCAAATCAACGGCCTCACCATGGGCTCACCATTGAGTCCTGTTCTGGCATGTTTGTTTATGGAAACCCTCGAGGCGGACAATTTCAAATCTATGATTGGCCCCAGCTCATTTTGGCTGAGATACGTAGATGACATATTGGAGATTGTTGATCAAGATACTGATCTCGATGCGGTCAACCAGTGGCGTCGCCACGAAATTCTTCCAGGGGGCAATGTTGGAAGGGGGCCTCCTGCTCCCCGAAAGGGGCCTCCTATTTTGTTTAGGCTCTTGATATGGTTCAAGAATGGGAAACATGATTTCATATTGATATCTTGTTTGTTCTTGGCATGGTGCATCATTTACGCAAAACGCAATAGCAATAAGATTTTTTTTTCGCTAAGAACTGAGCCATGCCATGGTATAAATAAGTAAATGTAGATAAATACCTAAGTGCCAAAACAAACCAATGTCCTAATGCTTTCTAGACCAGAAGAATCTTCTCGTTGGCCTCTAGATTCCAGCGAGCTGGCGGGGCTGATGCTGAACAGATCCTAAAGATATCTCCCATTGATCAACCCAGTTCTATGTCCACCAAGTCTAACTGAATATAGGTAGATTCACTACTACTGTTAGTCATTCCCACCAGCTTGATGTCATAAGTAAGCTTAAACGATCATTTCTCAGTCATAGGACGATAATTTTGCGAAGGTGACAACGAGAAGTAGATTGAATTGGTCTTCTTATCGCCATCTGAGGGATTTTTTTATAACACTTGGTGCTGGCTGTAAGGCACCTGGCACACAAGCTAAAATATTAAATCCTCAGCGAATAAATTCACGGCAAGAACAAGCATTGAACAATAGTGCATACATGACAATGCAACAATGCAACAATGGCAATGCAGAAATATTGCAAAACTTTCAAATTCCACGCCGTCACGCCCATGATTTTCGCTGTGCTTCACCGTTTTGTAAATGACGTCGTTGAGAAGGTATTTAAGCTAGGAAGCTCTAATCATGCAGGCTGTAATCACAGAAGACAAGTTTGTAGGAAGAAAATGCATTGATAAACATCATTCCTCCCAATTTGTATGGGGCATCGGTGTTGTTTGGTATGCTTGTGAGGGGGAATTTTCCCCCTCAATGTTGGCTTTGCCCCATGTTTCTGAAAATTATTGGGAGACCAGTGGCGTACCCATATTTGCGTCAAGGGGGAGGGTGGGAAACATATTTGGCGGGGTCCCCATTAAAAGTCCTCCGATTTGGACCACTATTTTGTCAAAGGGGTACCCTTTTTAAATAAAATAATTAGTGATCAACTGAATTGTCATATGGAGGAGGCCTAATCTACCACTATCGCTTCTGATTCGTCGGATTTCAACCCTAACTCCCCACACTGTTAGAATGTTTGCTTTTGGTATCCCTTGATAAGTCACCTCACACTGCTGAAATTACACCTGTACAAATCACTTTAAAATGTAAAAATTCCCAATGTAAAAATTTCAGACATTCCAGTTCATAGCGCCCGGTCGCCACGACGCCAACGTTCGTGCACATGCACACCCATCTTGCGCATTCGGCGCATTCGCCACACTTCGTGCGATGCTACGGTTTCTGCTAGGCCTGCTACATGTTGCTAATTGCTGCCACATGATAGACTTGCTCCATATTTGACGTGATGGAATGCTTCGTATAGACGTTCACTACGAAAATTGGATTAATTAAATTCCATCATTAGTTCCCTATTTCCAACATTTTATGGTAGTTAAGAAATGCGGATACCCGCTGAGCTTTGCTGCACCTCATATCTTTGATTAAATATGCTCCCAGATTGGCTACCGGACCGAGGCCCCGCCTCAGTGTTCTTTTTTTGGACCCGTTTCGTCTTTCTTCGTCTACGGATGTGTCTTAGGGCTTCAATCCATTTTTGTTAGGAGACCAACACATTTTCTAAACCCCTGCTCGTTTTAGGGTTTTGTTGCTTTTTATGCACCGATGATTTGTTTACGTGTCGGGGCGCTTTCAAAGATCCCGATGTGTTTATTTAGTGCTCGGTCTTTTTGTTCGTTTTGGGACCATGCTGCTTTTTGCGGCCCCAGCCTCTTTTTCAGGCCCTTGTGCAGTCGCATGGCCCCTGTGTGCCTTGAGAGCTTCAGGTTTATTGTTTTTAGAGCTCCCGGTATGTTTATTTAAGGCTGCAACGCATGTTTTAAGGCCCTGTCGCTTTTTTGCGAGAAAGTGCGCTTTGGAGGGCCAGTTGCACTTACTTTGGAGGGCCGTTGTGCTCTTAGGGTCCCGCTGTGTTTATTTGGGGTTCTGACGCACATTTGTGGGGCCCGAGTGCAATTTTGGGGCTTCGGTGCGATTTGTCTGGGTCCCAGCTTGACTTATCGCGCCAAGACGCGTGGTTCCGGGGACCCAACGCTAGTTTCCTGGGCTCAACGCGATTTTTGTGGATCTCTTCTGAATTTTCTTTAAAGTCAGAAACCCGGCATAATTTTTCGAGTCCCTGGCGCCAGGTTTTTGTATCTCACCTCGATTTTTTGTAGAGCTCCGGTATGTATTTCTGAACCCTACGCGATTTGTGAAGGCATCTGATGATACGTTTGGTGCTCCAGAGCCATTTTCCTGATCCGGACAGTTATTTTTTGGAATTTGTCCTTATTTTGGAAGGCTCCGGCTTGATTTTTTTTTAGGGCCCTAGAGGCCAATTTTTGGGAGCCACGACGTGAATGTTTGTTGCCAAGACCAAATTTTTGGGACTACCGATGGGAATTGTGGGTCCCGAACGCGATATTTGTGGAACCGGTTCGAGTTTGCGGGGCGCGTTGTACTTAGCGCTGATCCCAACGCGATCTTGGCGGTTCCTGTTGCAGATTTTCGGGCCTCGGAGCGAGTTTTCTGGGCCCGCCGTATTTATCAGGTCAGCCCCCTGCGCGAATTCTGGTGGCCCGACGCGAATTTGTGTGGCCCCAGTGCGACTTTGTGGGGCCCCGGCACGATTCTTGGGAGCTTATCCCTCTTAGGAGAGAGGGGACATTTGCCCCTTTGATATGCCACTGCGGCCACCGAAGGTTTTTTCAGCCGATGGCACCTTTCGGAGTGTAAAAGCCCTCCGGGTAATTCTTTCCTGACCTGTTCTTAATTGCCGGTGCTGGGGTCGATTCGATCGAGTCTCCGTGTGAACTTTTTGCACATCGAGTTCTATCTTTTTAAAGGTCCTCATGTGATATTTCTGGGTCCCGGTACGATTCTTCGTCCTCCCGGTGCGATTTTTTCCCTCTGGATGCCCTGACACGTTTTTCTTCCGGTGCCCAACGGGTTTTTGGGGGACTGACCCGATTTTTGAGGCCGAAGAGTGGCATTCCGGTTGAGAAATTATTTGTTAGGGCAGCTGCTGCAACTTTTGGGGCCTGGCGCGACCTTTTGGGCCCCCGGTGTGATTTTCAAGGGCTGCGACGCGACTTTTTTGAGTCCAATGCAATCTTTTGTGACCCGACCTCATTTGCTTGGATCCCTAGCGCGAGTTTTAGCGACCTCGACACTTTTGGGGCGTCCAACACGTTTTGGAGGCTTTTGGCGTCATTGTTAGGGCCCCGGAGTGATTATCCATGTCCGGATTGTTTTTCGTCGCCCCGGCTTCATTTGGGTCCCAATGAGACTGTTAGGGAACGGTACGACATGTCGTGCCCCTAGCGTGATTTTCATGGTCCAGGCGTTACTTTTTGGTACCCCCAGGCGCTCAGCGTGGTTTTCAGGGACTCCGGCAGGCTCTTTTTGGGACCATGTCGTGATTTTCAAATACCACGGCACGACTCCTACAATTTATTAGGGGCTTCTTGCAAATGATAGGCCTCCTCTCGCGTCTTAGGGGTCTCGTCCCATTTCATGGAGCCTCTTTACCGGTTTTGGATGTCTTTTTGTGTCCTACCCTCCTCCATAACCAATGGCCCCCTCTCCAGTCTTGGAGGGCCACCTCCTACATCCTGGGGCCCCTTTAACATGGCATGGGCCTCATCTCATGTTCCAGGGGCATCCTCTGCCAAATTAGTGGCTTCCTGCCACGCCTCGTGGGCCTCCTCCTTTGTCCTGGCAAAACCTACCCGTCTTGGGAATCTTCAATTTTGGAAACCTCACCTCCTTCCATACCTGCTACCACTCACATCTTAAGGGCCTCCTTTCATTTCCTGGGAACTCCTTCCGGTCTTCGGGGCCTCATTCGGCACTGGAGACTTCCTATTCGGTCTTGAGGGACTCCTCTCGAGTCCGGCAGGGGCTTTTTCAAATTAGGGGCCTCCTCTCACGTCTTGTGGGTCTCCTGCTCTGCGTTTTGATTCGATCTTTGCCCATTTTAATGGTGGCCTCTTATCTCCTGGTGGACTTCTCTTATCTCCCAGGTGCTTCTTCTTCCAAATTATAAGCAACCTTTCCTATCTCAGTTCCCTTGTCATTTCCTGGGGACCTTCTTACCCTTGGAGCCTTCTTTCTCGCCTGGGAGCCATCTCTCTTATCTAATGGCCTTTCTCTCCAATTCTAGGGGCCTCCTCGTTCACCATGGGGTCTCATTTCCAATCTTGTGTCGTCCTCTTCCGAATTAGGTGTCTCCTGCCACGTTTCTGGATCATCCTTTTCTATCTTGGTGGAACCTTACCCGTTTTCGGGCCTGTTTTTGCGCCTCCGAAACCTCATTTCATATCCACTGACTTTCTCTTCCGTCTTAGGGCCTCCTCTCATTTTCTGGGGTCTCTTTCCCGTATTTGGGCCTCCTTTGCAATCCTGGGGCCTCCTTTGCAATCCTTGGGGCCTCCTTTGCAATCATGGGGCCCTCCTTTGCAATCCTAGGGGGCCTCCTTTGCAATCATGGGGGCCTCATTTGCAATCATGGGGTCTCCTTTGCAATCCTGGGGGACTCCTTTGCAAACCTGGGACCTCCTTTGCAATCATGGGGGGCTCCTTTGCAATCCTAGGGGACTCTATTGCAATCCTGGGGGCCTCCTTTGCAATCTTGGGGCATCCTTTACAATCCTTGAGGTCTCCTTTGCAATCATGGGGGCCTCCTTTGCAATCCTGGGGGCCTTCTTTGCAATCTTGTGGTCCTCCTTTGCAATCCTGGGGGCCTCCTTTGCAATCCGGGGGCCTCTTTTGCAATCATGGGGGCCTCCTTTGCAATCATGGGGGCCTCCTTTGCAATCCTTGGGGCCTCCTTTGCAATCATAGGGGCCTCATTTGCAATCATGGGGGCCTCCTTTGCCATCATGGGGGCCTCCTTTGCAATCCAGGGGCCTCCTTTGCAATCCAGGGTCCTCCTTTGCAATCATGGGGGCCTCCTTTGCAATCACAGGGGCCTCCTTTGCATTCCTGGGGCCACTTTTGCAATCCTGGGGGGCCTCCTTTGCAATCTTTGGGGCCTCCGTGCAAATTGTCGGCACTCTCTTGATTTCTGGGGCCTCCTATCTATTCCTAGGGCACTCCTTTTTCAAATTAGGGGCCTCCTCTCACGTCTTGGAGGCCTCATCACCTGTGTTTGGAGCCTCATTATCCTCTTAGCAGGGTGCTTTTGTGTCATTGTCCCAAATTTTCTCGCCTAGGGTCCTCCCCTTTAAAAATATGGGCCTCATCTGGCTGGTCTCAGTGGCCTTCTCTCATTCCTGCGGAGACCTTCTTACCCATCTTGGGGCTCCCTCTTGCGTCCGGAGAAATATCTCCTATCATTCCTTATTTTCTATTGTAGGGGCCTGCTCTTCCATCTTGGGGGCCTCGTTTTCCAAATTAAGAATATCCTGCCACCAATCGGAAGCCTTCTTGTCTAACCTGGGTGGCTGCCTGCCCGTCTCGGTGGCATCCATTTCGTCCTGGGGCCTCATCCCAATCTCTGTCCTTCGTCGCTTATTAAGACCTGATTAGATTTCGCGGAAGCCTCGTTGCCAGTCTTGGGGCCTCCTTGACAACATGATCTTCTGTCTCGTCGGCCTCCTTGTTCACCTTTTTTCCCTGTGCATTTCCGGATAGGGGCCTCCTCAAATTTCAGGCCCCCCCCCCTGAAATATCAATGGTGTTTCTGGTAGTTTCAAAATTGCAAGTGTTGTAGTGGAACTGATTGTGGAACATGTTGAAAAAGGATAGGTTAAACATCACTGTTGTACTTATTTGGTCGTTTCCAATGTACTGTTTTCACTGTCTGGATCATTCGGTGTCAACGCATGCGAAGTGCTGTATGATTGATGTCTCGTGACCTGTGTTTGAAGTGGGAAGAAAGAGAGGGGGACAAAGGAAAGGGGATAAAAAGAAGAGGAGAAAGAAAAAGAAGAAGAAAGACAAGTGCTAAATATTCCCATGCCGGTAAATTGTCCATAGCTTGAGAAAGGCGTGAGCCGAAACGTTGTTAGTAAAGCTATGCTCCCATTGCTCTGTGTTTTCACAATTTGTCCTTCCATCTTAACTAGTACAAATATATATATATATATATATATATATATATATATATATATATATATATATATATATATATATATATATATATATATATATATATATATATATAAATATATATATATATATATATCTATATATATTTATATATATATATATATATATATATATATATATATATATATATATATATATATATATATATATATATATATATATATATATATATATATATATATATATATCTATATATATTTATATATATCTATATCTATACATAAATACTATATATATATATATATATATATATATATATATATATATATATATATATATATATATATATATATATATATATACATATATACATATATATATATATAGATTGGCGACACTACATGACGCAAAGGTCCATGCGTCGTAAAACCAATAACCCAACCTAACCTAACCTAACATAGCATGCTGGAACGGAATGGCGCTGTTCCCGATCTTTTTGGCGCCGTATACGGACTAATGTTTGCAATTCGTCGGGTGGCATCGTTACGTGAAACCGTATTTAAGAAATATGGCTTAACACAGAATCGGGTAAAGGCATAGGATACTTTTTTATTATGCTTACATATTGGGGGACATTTTACAAGTGGTGCGAACTTAGACTTAGGGCAATTGGAAGAAAGACTTGAGCTGGTTGAATTTCAGTATGGCGCTGCAGTTGGACGGAGTGGACAATCTGAAGATTTTGGTGCCGTAGCTGGACACTTTGGCGCCGTAGCAGAACTACTAGTTTGCGCCCTGAGAGGACTGGGTATGTTGTCCAATTCAGCTTTTGCTCTATTCCTGGAAATATAAGGCACGACAAATGGATAACTATGTATAATTAATATGCTGACAACTCACGTATCATTTTGTATACAGTTACCGTGCTTGCCGTGCATTTTTGTCTTCTCAAGAACATACCATACAATACGGGGTAGGAGTCATATCACCCTAAGTCAGATATTGAAGTTGATCATGAAAGGAAAAGTTTATTTGTAGTGCTAGCAAACTACTCAGTAATAAAATTACTTTCAATGATTGTAACGTGATGTTCTATGATACAGCATGATCTACGCGAAGTTACAGCTTTTAATGCCGTCATTTAATGATGCATTTGCAAAAAATCAAAATCTCGATTTCATGCCAGCATGATCCATGGAAGTTCACGCCCAGCGCCAATTTGTTCATACAGCGCCATTTCCATTAGAAAATGTCTTATTATGTCAGTTCAAGTCGCCTTTGCGTGCATGGTAGCTGAACATTATGCCTATGTCATGAGCATGACGTTTGCCCCTGCGATTGACCCCATACACAACAATCACGTCGTTTTTTTAACAAAATTAAAATTAGGTCCACTTCGGGCGCCAAAATATGTGCCAAATCTCGGTGGACTTTGCCCTGAGGGCAAATGTTCAGGTACGGCGCCAGAAGTCTGGTTTGAGCGCCAAATAGTCCACTTTGGGCGCCAATGTCAGTCACACTTGTTTGTGTCCTTCCTGATATTTCACTACATTCGCAGATTTATATTTTCGCGATGTGATAAACTGTTCTGGGAATGGTTTCTCGGCCACCAGAATATGATTGCTATGTTGTGGATGCTTCTGTCTCCTTGTAACTAATCGTAAGGCATAACTCATAAGTCATCTACTACCACAATTTGGAGACATTTCGCTATTTCTTGTTAACCTTTAACCTCATCAGTTATAATATTTCTGCAACACAACACTCAGGATCAGATAACCAACATTCTCATCCCAGCACGTGCCTCAAACGTCAAAAGGCCTGTATTTCAGTAATCTACCGTTTAAGCTCATTGCTCTTCATTCAGTTAAAGACCTCAAAGGATACCCGTGTTAGGTGACATCTAAAAAATGCCCGAGGCTATAACTCCTTGACCGGTGACCTGATCTTTCTTTTTTTTAAATGACACAACTGGATTCGGCACATCTGATATCCCCATACAATTATTTTCATCAATATATAAAATATTGTGTATTATTTTGGCCCTTTCACTTGTCGATTTGTCGTGGAATGGGCCAGCTGGCATGCTCAAGTCGCCCGTCCCGACAGCCGGTATCTTCTTGAATGTTTTCGCAACAAGCTGGAACGAGACACTTGGTCGAGTTGTTTTCTTCAAAGCCGGATGATTGCATTCTGGGTTTCGAAATTAATTACGTTGTCATTGTGGTTTGCCTGTCCTCCCACGGCCCGTGTCTCCGCCACACCTTCGCCCACACAGCGTTAATGTCCTCCCCCGTTAATGTCCTCCCTGTCCTCCCCCGTTAATGTCCTCCCACGGCCCGTGTCCCCGCCACACCTTCGCCCACACCTCCACACCTCCGACACACCTTCGCCCACACAGCGTTAATGCAGATGGCGGCCAGGTGCACCGGAAAGCCAACGTGGGAAGCCAACTCGGGAAGCCAATTTGAGAAGCCAACATGGGAAGCCAATGCCAATTCTACCAATAGTCATTGCTAATTGGTTGAGCATTGAAGTAACCCAAAGGCTGCGGCCTTGGCAAAGCTAGGGCCGCCTCATCGCTTTGTTAGTGAGTGTGGCCCCAGACTGTCGAGCCACGGTCTGCGGGGCGGCTCCCCGGGCAAAGCTATGGCCATATCATTACACTTTGTTAGTGAGTGTGGCCCTAGATTGTCGAGCCACGGTCTGCGGGGCGGCTCCCCTGGCAAAGCTAGGGCCGCCTCATCACTTTGTTCGTGGATGTGGTCCCAGGCGGCTGAGCCACGGTCTCTTCGCCCGCCATCTCGTCACACATTTAAAACTATTTTATGCACAGGTATAGGCGCAAAGGATTAGATGAGAGGAAAGTGATCTTTTTCAAAGCTGTCAAACCTTTAGGACGGGCGGTAACAAAGCCTGGGTTCATCTACTTGGCGTGGGTGAGTGCTTGGAATCAAGGTTCTTCGACCAGTTCTGGCGATTTCAAGCCTGTGAGTTTGACACTGCGCCCACATCACCTGTATTGACAGGTGACACTGCGCCCCGTGCGGCCACATCACCTGTATTGACAGGTGACACTGCGCCCCGTGTGGCCACATCACCTGTATTGACAGGTGACACTGCGCCCCGTGTGGCCACATCACCTGTATTGACAGGTGACACTGCGCCCCGTGTGGCCACATCACCTGTATTGACAGGTGACACTGCGCCCCGTGCGGCCACATCACCTGTATTGACAGGTGACACTGCGCCCCGTGTGGCGACATCACCTGTATTGACAGGTGACACTGCGCCCCGTGCGGCCACATCACCTGTATTGACAGGTGACACTGCGCCCCGTGCGGCCACATCAGCTGTATTGACAGGTGACACTGCGCCCCGTGTGGCGACATCACCTGTATTGACAGGTGACACTGCGCCCCGTGCGGCCACATCACCTGTATTGACAGGTGACACTGCGCCCCGTGTGGCCACATCACCTGTATTGACAGGTGACACTGCGCCCCGTGTGGCGACATCACCTGTATTGACAGGTGACACTGCGCCCCGTGCGGCCACATCAGCTGTATTGACAGGTGACACTGCGCCCCGTGCGGCCACATCAGCTGTATTGACAGGTGACACTGCGCCCCGTGTGGCCACATCACCTGTATTGACAGGTGACACTGCGCCCCGTGTGGCCACATCACCTGTATTGACAGGTGACACTGCGCCCCGTGTGGCCACATCACCTGTATTGGCAGGTGACACTGCGCCCCGTGCGGCCACATCACCTGTATTGACAGGGGACACTGCGCCCCGTGCGGCCACATCAGCTGTATTGACAGGTGACACTGCGCCCCGTGTGGCCACATCACCTGTATTGACAGGTGACACTGCGCCCTGTGTGGCCACATCACCTGTATTGACAGGTGACACTGCGCCCCGTGTGGCCACATCACCTGTATTGACAGGTGACACTGCGCCCCGTGTGGCCACATCAGCTGTATTGACAGGTGACACTGCGCCCCGTGTGGCCACATCACCTGTATTGACAGGTGACACTGCGCCCCGTGCGGCCACATCAGCTGTATTGACAGGTGACACTGCGCACCGTGTGGCGACATCACCTGTATTGACAGGTGACACTGCGCCCCGTGTGGCGACATCACCTGTATTGACAGGTGACACTGCGCCCCGTGTGGCCACATCACCTGTATTGACAGGTGACACTGCGCCCCGTGTGGCCACATCACCTGTATTGACAGGTGACACTGCGCCCCGTGTGGCCACATCACCTGTATTGACAGGTGACACTGCGCCCCGTGCGGCCACATCAGCTGTATTGACAGGTGACACTGCGCCCCGTGTGGCGACATCACCTGTATTGACAGGTGACACTGCGCCCCGTGTGGCCACATCACCTGTATTGACAGGTGACACTGCGCCCCGTGCGGCCACATCAGCTGTATTGACAGGTGACACTGCGCCCCGTGTGGCGACATCACCTGTATTGACAGGTGACACTGCGCCCCGTGTGGCCACATCACCTGTATTGGCAGGTGACACTGCGCCCCGTGTGGCCACATCACCTGTATTGACAGGTGACACTGCGCCCCGTGTGGCGACATCACCTGTATTGAGAGGTGACACTGCGCCCCGTGTGGCGACATCACCTGTATTGACAGGTGACACTGCGCCCCGTGCGGCCACATCACCTGTATTGACAGGTGACACTGCGCCCCGTGCGCCCACATCAGCTGTATTGACAGGTGACACTGCGCCCCGTGGGGCCACATCACCTGTATTGACAGGTGACACTGCGCCCCGTGGGGCCACATCACCTGTATTGACAGGTGACACTGCGCCCCGTGCGGCCACATCACCTGTATTGACAGGTGACACTGCGCCCCGTGCGGCCACATCACCTGTATTGACAGGTGACACTGCGCCCCGTGTGGCCACATCACCTGTATTGACAGGTGACACTGCGCCCCGTGTGGCCACATCACCTGTATTGACAGGTGACACTGCGCCCCGTGTGGCCACATCACCTGTATTGACAGGTGACACTGCGCCCCGTGTGGCCACATCAGCTGTATTGACAGGTGACACTGCGCCCCGTGTGGCCACATCAGCTGTATTGACAGGTGACACTGCGCCCCGTGGGGCCACATCACCTGTATTGACAGGTGACACTGCGCCCCGTGGGGCCACATCACCTGTATTGACAGGTGACACTGCGCCCCGTGTGGCCACATCACCTGTATTGACAGGTGACACTGCGCCCCGTGTGGCCACATCACCTGTATTGACAGGTGACACTGCGCCCCGTGTGGCCACATCACCTGTATTGACAGGTGACACTGCGCCCCGTGCGGCCACATCAGCTGTATTGACAGGTGACACTGCGCCCCGTGTGGCGACATCACCTGTATTGACAGGTGACACTGCGCCCCGTGTGGCCACATCACCTGTATTGACAGGTGACACTGCGCCCCGTGTGGCCACATCACCTGTATTGACAGGTGACACTGCGCCCCGTGTGGCCACATCACCTGTATTGACAGGTGACACTGCGCCCCGTGCGGCCACATCACCTGTATTGACAGGTGACACTGCGCCCCGTGTGGCCACATCACCTGTATTGACAGGTGACACTGCGCCCCGTGTGGCCACATCACCTGTATTGACAGGTGACACTGCGCCCCGTGCGGCCACATCACCTGTATTGACAGGTGACACTGCGCCCCGTGGGGCCACATCACCTGTATTGACAGGTGACACTGCGCCCCGTGTGGCCACATCACCTGTATTGACAGGTGACACTGCGCCCCGTGTGGCCACATCACCTGTATTGGCAGGTGACACTGCGCCCCGTGTGGCCACATCACCTGTATTGACAGGTGACACTGCGCCCCGTGCGGCCACATCACCTGTATTGACAGGTGACACTGCACTCCGTGCGGCCACATCACCTGTATTGACAGGTGACACTGCGCCCCGTGCGGCCACATCAGCTGTATTGACAGGTGACACTGCGCCCCGTGCGGCCACATCACCTGTATTGACAGGTGACACTGCGCCCCGTGTGGCGACATCACCTGTATTGACAGGTGACACTGCGCCCCGTGTGGCCACATCAGCTGTATTGACAGGTGACACTGCGCCCCGTGCGGCCACATCACCTGTATTGACAGGTGACACTGCGCCCCGTGTGGCCACATCAGCTGTATTGACAGGTGACACTGCGCCCCGTGCGGCCACATCACCTGTATTGACAGGTGACACTGCGCCCCGTGTGGCCACATCACCTGTATTGACAGGTGACACTGCGCCCCGTGCGGCCACATCACCTGTATTGACAGGTGACACTGCGCCCCGTGTGGCGACATCACCTGTATTGACAGGTGACACTGCGCCCCGTGTGGCGACATCACCTGTATTGACAGGTGACACTGCGCCCCGTGCGGCCACATCAGCTGTATTGACAGGTGACACTGCGCCCCGTGCGGCCACATCAGCTGTATTGACAGGTGACACTGCGCCCCGTGTGGCCACATCACCTGTATTGACAGGTGACACTGCGCCCCGTGCGGCCACATCAGCTGTATTGACAGGTGACACTGCGCCCCGTGCGGCCACATCAGCTGTATTGACAGGTGACACTGCGCCCCGTGCGGCCACATCACCTGTATTGACAGGTGACACTGCGCCCCGTGTGGCGACATCACCTGTATTGACAGGTGACACTGCGCCCCGTGCGGCCACATCACCTGTATTGACAGGCGACACTGCGCCCCGTGCGGCCACATCACCTGTATTGACAGGTGACGCTGCGCCCCGTGCGGCCACATCAGCTGTATTGACAGGTGACACTGCGCCCCGTGTGGCGACATCAGCTGTATTGACAGGTGACACTGCGCCCCGTGCGGCCACATCAGCTGTATTGACAGGTGACACTGCGCCCCGTGCAGCCACATCACCTGTATTGACAGGTGACACTGCGCCCCGTGCGGCCACATCACCTGTATTGACAGGTGACACTGCGCCCCGTGTGGCCACATCACCTGTATTGACAGGTGACACTGCGCCCCGTGTGGCCACATCACCTGTATTGACAGGTGACACTGCGCCCCGTGTGGCGACATCACCTGTATTGACAGGTGACACTGCGCCCCGTGTGGCGACATCAGCTGTATTGACAGGTGACACTGCGCCCCGTGCGGCCACATCAGCTGTATTGACAGGTGACACTGCGCCCCGTGTGGCCACATCACCTGTATTGACAGGTGACACTGCGCCCCGTGTGGCCACATCACCTGTATTGACAGGTGACACTGCGCCCCGTGCGGCCACATCAGCTGTATTGACAGGTGACACTGCGCCCCGTGTGGCGACATCACCTGTATTGACAGGTGACACTGCGCCCCGTGTGGCGACATCAGCTGTATTGACAGGTGACAGCTGTCAACACAGGTGATGTGGCTGCACGGGTTATTTATTGTAGCTTGTGTTCTTTCTGATAAGTATGATTGCATCATGTT